>CM076573.1:717786353-718280724 GCA_034641835.2 Pinus albicaulis
GCACGTCCAAAAGTCGATCTCCGCCGTCGATCTCCGCGGATCGACGGTTCTCATTCGTCCTCCCTATTCCACTGTACAAAATCCCCTTTTCTCCGCTGACTTTTCAAAGCGCCCCCGACCGTTGATCACAGTACGATCAACGGCTCCGATTGCTCCATTTTCCGCACGCCCTCCAATGCAGATTGTCCATATAACTCAGGATTTTCTCATTTTTATTGTATTTTGCAGGTTTTAAGGTTCTTTCGTCGTGTTTTAATGAAAATCTGAAGAATGGGGGTGACGACTCCCGTCCTTCTGATTAATCCATAGAATCGACTGCAGGGTGAAGAATAATGATATCAACAAGGTTTCATGAGCCTTGGTTGCTACGCGTCCCTGTACAGCCTGAAGAATGCCGTCAACATCAACGCAGAGAAGAGTATCGGATTTTGAAGACATAATGAACCAGAGCAGCAGTTTTATGGATATATTGGCGGGGATTACGGCTAAGACGGTTATCAAAAGCCTAATCCCCGGCTCAGAACACAGATTAAAGCAAAACCTAAAAGTGTTCATCAGACGTTGCCTCCACCACCATACTTTGAGGCAAATTGATTCCTCAACCACCGCAATGCCACCTATCGCCTCAGAATGCTCAATCAGAGGATGAATTTATTGAACAAGATCAGATATTATGCCTCGGAACAACCAAAGAAGTTATTTCTGCACCAGATTTAATGACAGAATGTTTGCAGAAGTAACCCTAATAGTACGCAGAGCCTCAAATGTCAACAAAAGCTCCTTCCGAGCTTAATTCATAAGGATAAACGCATTAATGCAGTGGAACACCTGTATAAATTCTTCATCGAGCCTCTTAGGCCAGGAAGACATTAATTCTGCATTAATTGTATTTGAGATCTTTTTATTAGATCTCACCTCCTCATCCTTCTATAAATACTCCAGAAGAAGATGAGTGAGGGGTTGGATTAGTTGGTTGTCAATGTAATTGCTGAAGTGTTGTAGCTGTTTCTGAGTGGAAAACTCTTGACTGTAAATAGTGGTTTCATAGGCTCTTAGAGCTCTGCTTGTAACAGATAGGTTAGATTGTGAAAAGAGATGGATTAAAACATTGGATTTGAAGATTGTAACCGGTTTGAAGCAATCAATACAAGCTGATTTATGGGATCCTGGTCTATGCTGATGGTGATGTTATTCTCACTGTAACTTGTATTTTGTTTCTGTTTTCAATTTGTTTCATTTTCCATTGTAAAGAACAGTTTAAACAGTGTTAGGACCTACTGTATATCAGTAACCTTCTCTGGCTGAGAAATCTTTATTCCAATGTTTTCTTCTAATTGTGTTATTTAGAAATGATTTAATTCAGTCTAAGTACATGGATGCTGGCGTTCCCTCATCCTTTTGTCACTGCTGAATGTTATTTTTAAATGTTACTTTCATATATGTTGTGTAAGGAATGAATTGATGAAATCAAAGGTTAGCCCTGAGTCCCTTTCTTGTTTGCTCAACTATTTGTCTGTTTCCCTTAGGATGTGTCAAAAGCTGACTAGTTTCAAAGTACTTATCAGATCTTAGGCCATTCTGTGTTATCTTTGTGATTGCCTTGGAAGTAACTAAGTAAAGAAGAACTAGGAGAGGATCAGGGTGAGTCCCAGCCCACTAGTTGCTGCTCCAAAGGTTGCCTTCAAGTTTCCCTTCGTTTTTAATCTGTGTTCTATTAGAAGTGTATCAAAGGCTGGATAGTTTCAAAGTACTTACCAGATCCTAGTTTGCTTCTATGTTTTTCTTAAGTGCCTGGTCAAAGGCTGGCTAGTTTCAAAGTACTTACCAGATCCTGGGCTGCTCTTTGTTCTGCATATGTTATTTCCCTTTCTTATTGTATCACCCCATTCCATAAATCAAACTTTAAAGAGATCCTTAGGCATAGATGACTTGCCCCATAGATTACTCTTGAACCTGAATGTTTCAATTAAATTCTCTTATGACTCCATAGCCCAATGGATTGAAAACTTGCCATCATCTCTCTTTATAATCAAAGTTTACTTTGTTTGCTTGCAACTTCTCACCTTTGAACCTATTTGCATATAGATCTTTCCGCCTCAGACAACAACTATGTTCAACCATCCGAGAAAACCAAACAAAACCCTTGGCCTTCATAACTAGCCTAATATCATCACCCCGAACTTCAAAGAAAATATCCATCTTTGTACATATTGGAGAGATCCCTCTCCGGATTCAGGAGGGCTAGATCCTAGAATCCCAAAGTTGGTTGAAATGATGTTAACTCTGTGATCGGACTTTGCCAATCTTGCTTGTTACAGATACCTAACAAACTCAATTTGGTGATAACAACTTCCATGTCCCATTTTATTTATTCTTTTGAACCGTCCTTCAAACCTTCCATGTCCCTTTTTATCTTTTCCTCTAAACCATCCATATTAGCCTCAAATTAATTTTTGGTTGCTCTTTTTGATAGTGAAAATGTTGCATTTGTTCCCTTAATCCTAATATATCATGTTGCATTTCTTCCTCTTCTTCATGTGTCATAATAAAGATTTCAATGGTCTTAATAGGAGTAGAAATTTATTTTTAGGAGGAATTTTGGAAACAATTAATAATATACATACTTCACTATTCCCTTTGAATCACTTCAAACTAATTTTTCAAACAAAAGTTATGAAAATTTAAAAATACACACCTTTTAAAGCTTGATTTTGAGCTTGTTGATAAGGATGACCTTGAAACTATTGTATCTCTATGATTTCGGCTTCCCAAGGTCTAAAATTGTGCCATCCAATATTCCTCTATTTCTTCTTTCTAACCCCACTAGTTAGACTGAGATTGGTGGTGAGCCCTGGTATTGCACCAAGAGTGCTACAACTCCGAGAGGCTACTTAACTTTACTTTATCAACTTGGGGTTCGTAAAAACTTGGAGGTGACAATTATATATGCACAACATATGAGATCTACTATTTCCATCCTCATCTTAGTTATACAATGAGGTGTTAGTAACTAGGGTTACTATAGGAAAGGAAGTTTTTCACACTTCTAAATGAAACCTAAGACTGAAAATATATCACAACCATTACTCTATTGACAAAGAAAGAAACTAATATAGATCACACTGATTCATATAGCTATTGCCTACTTTTGCAAGAAAGAAAGATTCACACTTATGTTAATGCAAGAAAAGGAAAGTACATAAATGGAATTCATTTTCTAGATTACTGAATTGAATTACAAAAAATGAAACTAATCTAGAGCACTCACGTTGAATTAATGAATAACTAAGTCTTATATAACTAATTCTTAACTATTGTGCTTAATGATGCATCTTGTAATGGACTAATCACACTTTAAAATGAATCCATTTTTTAGCAAAAGAAGGAGGTTCTTGGGTGATGTACGATTGGGTCCTAACCCTCTCCTTCAGCCAAAAGTAATTCCTCCACCTCACCTAAGCCTAGCCAAGCCACCAATAATGAAACATAAAAGAAAGGCACATGCACACAAGAGATACCGAGGCCAATGGATTGTGTCCTAACCCACAAGCTCAACTCCCTAAAATCGACTCATTGGAAAATAAATCAAATGCTCATCTTATTTCATAACCGGCCTTTTACATGAATAATGAAAGTCATAAATATCTAATACAAAATCCAAGAGTGCTCTAGCTCCATCTAAAATTTGAATCCTAGGGAGCTCTTTCTATGGAATACTTATGATAGAGGGTAGCTACCAAAAACTCCCTAAAATGAAGGTCTATGTTCCCTTGGAACTCGAGAGAACTGGAGCTTGGCTCCCCTTTATTAATCACTTGCTTGGCTACCTCTGATTTCAAGCTGTTGGAGGAGAATATTGAAGAGATGTTAGCTTCCTTTAGGAGTTAAGGAGGTGGTAAACCTCCATACAATTACTCCTTGTTGTCTACTCTGAGCCCTGATTATGGAATGTTTCTCAAAAATGGCATTATTCCCTTCATTTTTCCGCATTTAAACCATATTAGGCCTCAAATCATGGCAACCCTCAATACACCATTCTCACTAAGCAAGATATGAAAAAATGTAATTAAAAGTGAGAGAGAGAAAGTAATTAATCTAAAAAGTTGGCATTTAACTCTGTTATAGGTCAATTTGGGCACCATTCCCAATGACCTGGTTAACTAGACATCATCTCCAGGACCAATGATTAAGGGTCTATCATTCCCTATCATTTCAAGTTGCTACATGCCCTAAGAAAAGAATAAGAAAAATCAAGCAAGAATTTCATCAAGCAAAGGTTTCCACAGTTTGAAGTTTATTATATAGCATATGAGAGCTCACCAACGTAGCCTCTAAAGGGGTTAAGTGTGTTGCATATGCAGGTAGCCCCATGCAAGGCTGCTCTGCAAAGCACTTCCTGACATTCACAGGTGCATTGGTCACATTGGGAGCGAAATTCTCATTGTTCTGAAATCTCCACTTGGCCAATGCCTTCTAGAAGAGTTCACATGTGTCAAGCTTCGAATCCAAGTTTCCATTTGACATCTAAAATATTGGGAACATGTCTTGCCTATTATTGGAAATTCATTGATTACAAAACCACCTTCAATTCATCTATAAATTGAGCACAGATCTGAGTGCTTAGTAAGGAAGAATTTGAGTAGAGAAATGCTGGAGGATTTTCAATTGAGAGTTAGATTTGTGTAACAACTACTGGAGAGATTTATACAGTGATGAGGTTGGGGAACATTGCTGGAAGGGTCACTTCAAATCAGTCACTTGGTTGTAACCTCTCCTTCTATCATTAATAAAGAGTACAACTTATTTTTCCCTATATGCATCTCTATTGGCTTTGATTTTCCATATTGCAAGATTTTGGTTGATGTATATGGTTTATGCTTTACTAATTTATCAAAATAATTTGAATAGACATCTGTATTATTGCTATCTTTTGTTGTTTAGTGTTCATTCTTGCAGGAAGCATTTCGCACAAACCGCTTGAATTTGAAGCTGCAACGGAAGCGACAGAAGGAGCCATTTAGAAGTGCTTGGATCACAAGTAAGCCTGTAATCCATTCTGTGTGTATGTTATTAGTTAGGAGAAATAGTCGTATAGTCTTTAATCTATTATTCTAGACTAGCACCTGTCTAGGGAAGCATGTTTTATCCATAAGTCACAATTCTGTCCAAAAAAAAGGCGACTCCACTGGGGAGAATTCCTCTTAGTTATAGGTGTTTAAGCCACTAATTTGATTTGTTTATCAACCCAGTAGTTGTTACTCATAAAGATTAAAAATTTTTAGAGCCAAATTTTGCAAGGAGAGTGAGTTAAACAATAGTATTTTTCCTTATACACTGCGCCCAATGCACCGTTGGACAGGACACAGTGATTTGCATAGCACTATCTCCCTTTCAGGCCTGCATTGCAGAGCACTATCTCCCCTTGGAGACTGCGTTGACTCCTCAAACCACCCAGATTCCTTTGAATTTTCCTTTGCAATTTTCTTCACTTTGTTTTCTGCCGTGTTTTGAAAAGTTTGATCCTCATATTGACCAGTGAATCTATATACTTCTTCCTCCTTTGAATGAAAATTTGTTCAATGTTTGTTTAAAACATTTTTCTTTATCATTGACAAGTTGATTTCAAAGGTTTTTTTATGGTCACATTAAGAATCATTTGCTTTTGAAATAGGAAATTGTCGTAAAATCTTCATTTCCTTAATAGGATAAATTGTTGTTAAATTCCTCATTTTTCATTCAAAAGAGAAATTTTTATTTGTATTATTCATTTCTCGAAAGTAAAAGGCATTTGAATTGTTGATTTAGTGCACTTAGTTTCTTTTCTGAATTCATAACATTAAAGAAACTAAACATAAAAACTTGCATTTTCATGTAGAATTTTGTGTGCTTTGCAAAAGGAACATTTAGGAAATCTACATTTAGTTTGTGCTCATTGATTTGTTTTCTCACAAATTTTTTTCTCTTTCCCCTTATTAGATAGGTTTTTCATTGAAGAAACTAAAAGTGAAAGATTTTTTATCATTCTTAGTTTTCATTTTAGGAGTTTCCTACACATCATCATGGTGAACCTTTGAAAGGAAATTGTTAAGCAAAATCAACATAAAATTAATCTCAATTTACCTAACAAAGCATTGGAACCATAATGATAACATTTAGAAGGTCTAGGCTAGAGACATGTTCTGACGTCGTAAAACATAGCAGCCGTAATTAACTTGTCTGTGGTAAATTATGAGTGTGATACCTCACTCCGCGTACATAAGTATATGGTAGCTCATCCACGTACTCTCGGGTATATCGGG
This sequence comes from Pinus albicaulis, assembly GCA_034641835.2. Classification (NCBI taxonomy): domain Eukaryota; kingdom Viridiplantae; phylum Streptophyta; class Pinopsida; order Pinales; family Pinaceae; genus Pinus; species Pinus albicaulis. The sequence continues at coordinate 717,792,653 of CM076573.1, forward strand.
CGGTGTTACAATATGATAAGTATAAAGGGGTGTTCTCGCTGTGCGATTTCACATCAGACAGCACTAATATGGACTTGGGCCTCCACATACCTTCGGTTATATTTGGGAGGACAACTTATAGGTGTTATCCATCCATAGTGAACCGAGTCAGTCGCCTTGTAAATTGTGATACACCGAACACAACATTTGGGGAGATTGCCTACCCGTACTTCTTGGTTCACCAGGAGGTATTCTACAGTTCACAGTTTCTTGGTAAACCCTTTTGCCTAGCATTACCCTTTTATTTTGTTTACTTTTTTTTTGGTTAAAATAAATCATTAATCACGGAAGAACAAAACCCTTTCCCCCATCGTTCATGTAGATTAGCTTTAAAACCACCTTTACCACCAGAAGTTACTTTTGGTAGGTGAAGGCGATCACGATCTGCCGAATCAAGTACAATCCGTACCTCTGGTGAAACATCATTTTCCAATAAACCAGAGTTAGCTCAAATTGTTTCTACACATCCTGGTTCATCTACTGTTATCGAAATGGAGTCTTCATAGCTACCTGTGGTCATGATCCATCTAATCAGTGAGACCATACCTCCTGGACCCAAGGTTGTTCAACCAAAAAATGATCCAAATCCCATCTCTTCTTTACCAGAACATCTGAATCTAGAAGTCGAACAACCAGAATTTGTTCTTACCTTGGTCATCCCACAAATTTTTGTAGGCATTGAAACTCCTATATCACACAGTCAACCACCTGAAATATATTTTGGGTCTGATGGTGAAATACTTCCACCTGGTTTAATTGCGATTAAATAAATCCCACAAGATGATACACCTTTAACTCCAACCCATTTTGGGGGGGAGTTTTACCTGTACGAGTATTTTCCTTAATAATTTCCATCTGCTTTTGTTCATCTTGTTCCCATTCAATCTCCCATCGATTTTAAAGGGTATACATTTGGTCAGGCAACCATGTCTGAACCAACATCTTCGGTTGGGACAGCTATTCCAATTACGTAAGCTCTTACCCTCGCTACTCCGTCGATGTTCACAACTTCACCAGAGTCATATTTCATGATGGCCCTACGGTCCCATCAGATTACAAATCATTATCTGGCACTTTCTCTGGTGCATCTTCAAGAACATGGTCTTTACCAATGTCATAATCCGGTATTTTAACTAGTAATCCTATCGTTAGTACTGAACGGCTTGATTCATTATATACATCATCAAGGCAATATCAAGCTGGTCCTTCTGGGTCAATTTCTTTAAGTGCCATATCAACTGGACTCCCAACATTTGGAGAGAATTATTTTTTGTCTTATTATTCTCCTCATGTTGGGGGGAAACCTTTGGTCACCCAATATGACAGTACTCAGCCACTTTTTGGTCAACCTAATGTTGAATTGAATGTTTGTCAATGGCAGCCCACTCTGCCTATCCAACCATAAATGATTGTACATTTGTATCAACCAGTTCAACCTGTTACATCCACTTCATTACCACTTGTTAATACATATTTACCCCTGTTAGAGAACCAAAATGTTGTACACCAACTTTATCAAGTGGGTCCTTCAACTCAATACCATCAAATGTTGGGTCCACATACTCCAAATCCTTTGGTTAATTTACAACAACCTGTATCAGGAATCATTTATTCACAAGCTGGTCTACCATTTTATGGGATGTCACAACTGCAACCTGGTTATACATATCAACCGAATCCAAGTTATCCTAACCTGAGTTATAACATTGGTGGACAGACCCCTTGGCAACCTCAGGCACAAATGCCTTAAACATCATTTCAACAAGTATCATATCCAGGTTTTGGTCAACAGAATCCTTAAATATTTGCTATGCAAAACAACCCCTATCTAGGTTACCAATAGCAAATCCCTTATGCTGGTGCTCAAAGGCCTATTGCTCAAGCAATTCCATCTTACCCTGGCTATGCTCAACCTGACCTTAATAGACAGTTTCCTTTTGTCACAACTTTAGAATTTCCAGATTTAAATCAGTTAACCAATGATGTAATAAACTATGCTCCTTAGTGGTCAATGATACCTCATAAATTATCCTCGGATATTCCTAAGTTCAATGGAAACCCTGGAGAATATCTGTCGACTCATGTAATGACTTATCATTTATGGTGTTCATCAAATTCATTGAATGGTGATTCTATTCGACTACGTCTTTTCCAACGTACGCTCACAGGTCCGGCTGCCAAATGGTACATTGAGTTACCTAGAGCTTCTTTTGACAATTTCACTACCTTAGCTACTATATTTTTGACCCATTTCCAGTTACCTATCATATACGAAATTGGAACGGAACTCTTGACCAATTTCAAACAAACTAATGCTACTCACATCTCTGATCATATTCATGAGTGGCGTCATCGTCGACGAATGGTTAAGACATTTGTTCCGAATCAGCTACTTGCTGAATGGTTCATTAATTCCCTGTTACCATCTATAACTGAGGATGTGGCTAAGGGTGGAATCATCACAGAAGAGCAAGTTATTGTTCATGCCCAATATTTAGACTTGATTTACACTCAGTCTGGCACGATCTATGAAAAAATTCCTAATGCGCCGAGATCTAATTTCAATCTTCCTCCTCAATTAAAGGACTCTCATGCCAGAGACGGCTTGATAGGAAATACAAGCACACACCACGCTACTACATCTGATCCTGCTCCTACTTCTGAAATTAATGTCGTGTCATTTGACAAAGTAAAAACTGACAAGCAACCAAGAAGTAAGAAAAAGGGGAAATCAAAGAAAAAGAAAACTTCTAACCCGCAGGAAAGATCATCTGATCAGCCGTCTAGACCTCGGAAACCTCATTATACATGCATAATTTGTAACGGGGAACACTTTTTTAGGGATTTTCCTCACCGTGCTGAAGTCTCAAAAATCATCAAGACTTCCCATGCATCAGCTGTGTTGACAGACCCATTTCCAAATCCATACACTAATTTGGTTGCTACAGATCCAACTCCCAGTTCCCAAGTGTTAATGCTATCCGTCACAAAACCTTCAACAGATATTTTGGTGTCAACACGTAATAAATATTATGGTAGTCTATTCACTGGTCAACCTACTACCTCGACTACAAATCCGTCTACTGAATCAGCGCCGCCTTCTGTTATTCCTGAATTGACAATTAACCCACCAAAGGGAGTAATTCATAAATCGACATATAATCATCGAGCAAGAGCTACAAAAAATTATGATATAGTTGAAGATTTGGCTCAATCCCCTTTAGGTATGTCTGCTCTTGAGATATTACAAAATTTTCCCTCCCAAAAACAGGATTTATTGTTGGCCATTGGTGGAATTGATCCGACTGATTCTAATCTTTTCGTCTTTAATCACACGGGCTATGTGTCGCAACTACCAACAAAATTAGCATTCTCTATACAAGTAAATGTTCTCAATCACCTTGTTCATCGCACTATTATTGATGAGGGATCATCTACATGTATTATGTCTCTAAATTGCTGGAAGTCACTTGGCTCGCCACGTTTATCACAATCATCAACAATGTTGAAGGCTTTTGATGGAAGAACATATAAACCTTGTGGTATTATCTATAACCTGCATGTTGAACTAGGGGGAAAAACAGTAAATATTGATGTCGAGGTCGTTGATGAACCCCTTGACTATAATATTTTACTTGGAAGACCATGGGTATATTTGACAACTGCAATTGTTTCTACATACTTTAGAATGATTGACTTTCCATATAAAGGTACAATCACAGTCATTAATCAACTATCCTTCTTTGCCTCCACTTCGTAGGTAACTATAAGCATTATGTTTGTTCACTTACCCCAACTAGAAATTTAGAACATTGGTGTATAACTCTTAAAGGATTCCACTCTCATGGGAACCTTTGCATTACCGCCGCCTGCGACATCGACATAAATTACAAGTATAGAGACCTGCTACATGATCTCTTCCACTCTATCTGGCTTAAGGGAGAGTACAGGTGATTCTGATATTTTTACGTTGGATGAATTTTTACCACCCAGCCCTATTGAGTTGGCATAGCAATCAATCTATCTGGATTGGGCAGAAAATCCGAAATCAGCGTCGCCAAGTGTTTGGGTTTATCATTCCTTAGATTTTGGTACTTCATCTGATCCATTTTCCTCAATGATTTTGATAGATGAAAATATTTTGGAAGCTATGATGTCAGAAGGAGAACCATGGGAATATTATCATCATCATTCCCATCTTCCTGATTATGAAGAAAATCCTCTTCGTCAACTATATCACCCATCAATCAAAAATTTCTTTTCGGATTCTTTACCAATTAATGCAATCAATTCCGAGAGAAATTTGTCAAATATTGAAGACATCATTTCTATCGATATTTCAATCAAACCTGGCATTGTAGAAAACATTCATGTTGGTGTATCTTGTTCTCCATCAGAACTTGAATTATATCGCTCTCTGTTTCGTGAATTTCGTGATGTATTTTCTTGGTCTTACGAGGAAAAGCCAGACATAGATACTAGTATAGTTGAGCACACTATTAATATGTATCCTGATGTCAAATCGGTGCGCCAATGGCTTCGTCATGTTCATCCAAATAAAGCCTCTGCCATCAAAGCAGAAGTTGAAAAACTTTTTAGTGCTGGTTTCATTTACCCTATTCCACTTACTGAGTGGGTTTCCAATATCGTTCCTATTATGAAAAAACAAGGAACCATTAGAGTGTGCATTGATTATTGGATGTCAATATTGCTTGTCCAAAAGACAACTATCCTACTCCCTTTATCGACCAAATTATTGACGATTGTGCTGGATGCTAAATCTTTTCGTTCATGGATGGATTTTCTGGCTACAATCAAATCAATATCCGCCTAGATGATCAACATAAGACAACATTCATTTGTCCCTGGGGCACATTTTCTTATAGGAAACTTTCGTTTGGTTTAAAGAACACTGGTGAAAATTTTCAGAGAGCAATGGATTATGATTTCAACAACATCAAGCACATTGTTCAACTGTATCTAAATGATTTACCAGTGCATTCACGAAATCAGACAGATCACCCGATGCATTTGAGAGCCATTTTCTTACGCTGCCGACACTACAAAATATGCCTCAATCCACATAAATGTGTGTTTTGTGTTGGTTCTAGTCAATTTCTCAGATTCGTAGTCTCAAAAGAAGGAATTCAAATAGACCCATTGAAGGTTCAGGCCATTTTTTATTTTCCTGCACCATCAAATTTACTTCAAATATAGAAACTTCAAGGAAAGGCTAACTTCCTAAGAAGGTTCATTCCAAATTACACTGAAATCGCTAAAGGATTTACTCGACTATTGAAAAAGGGGGTTCCCTTCCATTGGGACCAAGTTGCACAAGCTTCTTTTGATGTTGTCAAGGATAATCTTGTCTGAGCGTCATTAACGTATCCTCCTAATTATCAAAATGATTATTTCCTATATATCGTCATGGTTGAAACTACCATTGATATAGTATTGCTCCAAGTAGAATATGGAATTGAACATTCGATCTATTATTTGAGTCGTAATCTCCATGATATGGAATTTAAGTACTCATACATAGAAACGCTAGCCTTGGTAGCTGTTCAAGCTATCCAAATATTTCACCATTATATCCTACTCCGAAAAACAACTATCGTTTCGCATTGCAACCCCATGACTTATATCTTATCACGTCAATTGTTGGGGGGGGAATATTCAAAATGGATTGTCAATTTGCAGGAATTTGATTTCGAATTCATCAAATCCAAGTCAAAGAAGTCTTTAGTTTTGGCTGAGCCTCTCTGTGACCTTCCCTCTGATAGTACTGCAACTACGTCAGAACCATCAATTCCAGACAAGTCTCTGTTTCTGATTGGATCACCTGATCCTTGGTATGGGGATTTCATCATTTATCTCCAAACTCAAACTTTTCAACCTGATACCTCTTGCTCTGAACAATGACGTATTTGATACCAAGCCAAATATTATCTGTTCGTCGGCGATACACTTTATCGTCATGGTGTCAATACCATTTTAAGGAGGTGCCTCACTCATGAGGAGGCCGAAAAAGTGTTAAATGATTGTCATGCTAGGGCTTGTGGTGGAAATTTATCTGGATATGCTACCGCGCAGAAGATACTCCGCACTGGTTACTTTTGGCCTACTATTTTTCTAGATTGCATCCTCGCGGTCAAAAGTTGTCATGCATGCCATATTTTTTATCGTAAAATCTATAAACTGCCAATGCCAATGCATCCTGTCATCTCTGTGGGACCATTTACAAAATGGGGTATTGACTTCATGACCTGTAACCCTCGTTCATCTGGGGGGAATGGTTATATTAATGTCACAGTTGACTATTTTACCAAATGGGCCGAAGCGATGCCTACATTCAACAACATAGGACAAACAGCTGCATTGTTTTTCTTTAATAATGTTATTGCACAGTTTGGGGTCCTACAGGCTATAGTTATGGATCATGGGAAGCATTTTCACAACCACATGATGTCTGAATTGACTGCCAAGTTAGGATTGTCACATGATAATTCTACTCCTTATTATCCACAATCAAATGGACAAGTTGAGGCTATTAACAAAATTCTTAAAATAATGCTTCAACGAATGATAGGAGTTCGTAAAAAGAACTAGCATTTGATCCTGTACTCCACCTTGTGGGCATATCAAACCTCGGTGAGAAACGTGACCATATTTACTCCTTTTCAATTGGTGTATGGTCTGGAAGCTATCTTACCAATCTAATGTGAAATATCATCATCAAAACTCGCAATAAACTTATTACCAGACACCTCAGAAGAAGAAGCACATCTCCTTAACCTCATCCATCTTAATGAAATTCTTCGTGAAGCCCAATTGGCCAAAGAAGCGCATAAGAGACATATAAATGCGCAATACGACAAAAATGTCTAGCCTCGCATCTACTCAAAGGGCGACTTGGTCCTTCTTTACGATCAAGAAGTTGATGTAATAGTTAAAGGGAAATTTGAGCCATTATGGCATGGCCCCTATATTGTCAAAAGAGTTCTTGCTAAGGGTTCCTATGAGTTAGTTGATTACGATGGAATTCCATTGGCACAACCTAGAAATGGGTTGTATCTAAAACGTTACTATGCTTAATCATGAGCGTAGTAATTTTTTGTATTATATTGTATATATGTTGTTGATTTGGATTCACTATATTAATATGTTTTTAGAGTTTTCTGGATGTTAGTAATCCACTTTACATTTCATCGTAGATGTCTGAATCTTCGTAACCATTTGTTGGATATGCTGATGGTGCTATTCGTAGTATGTAGAATCTATCCTCTGCAGCATGGGCCATTTTCACTCTGAACAATGAGTTAGTGAGTTTTCAAGGGATTTGTATTGGTATATCGACGAACAATATCACTGAGTATAGCACGTTGATCGAACTTCTCTCTGATGCCATTTCATTTGGCATTAACTGCATAATCATAAGGTTAGACTCACAAATTGTGGTATTACAACTTACTAGTGTTTATACTGTTAGAAATCCAACTCTTCTTAGATTGTTCTTAAGAGTTCAACTTTTGGAAAGACATTTTGATTTTATTCAATATCAACACATTTCCAAAAGTTTGAAGACATTGACTGACTCATTAGCTAATCAAGTTTTAGACAGACATTTGCAACATATGTAAAGAAAACGTTCACATCATTGAATAGGATTGCACAATAAACATAGGAAAAACTCTGAAAATCATATATATAGATAGTTATAGGTTTTTACAAAATTTGTGCCCAAGACACATTGGTCATCTAACCTCAAAATGTATGCAAAATGTCACAACTAAACTAGTGGTGCTCATGGTAACATGCTATAGATCTAGCAATCCTACAGAGTAATCACATCCAACGGTTATGAACTCCAATAGTGTGTCACTGTAGTCGCATGGGTAACTCTTCGATCCAGAAATCCAGAATCCTGAAGGTTAACACCTCTATGTGCTTCCGAAGCTCAGCCAAAGTCTCAGCCATATCAAGGTTCTGAAGGACTACTCTCCTGACAACCCTCTCTGCTGGCACATCTGCTTCACTGTCTGGTTCCTCTACTAGTTGAACACGACCAACATCTACATTACATAAAACATTTGTTTTAGTCTTGGGAAGACATAAAAATAAAAAAACATTGTATAAGCCTTAGGAAAATAAAAAAACATGGTCAAAACATTCTTACTCATTGCACCCCACTGAGCGCCTTCTGGTAATGCTAAATTTGGATCTCCTCGGAAATCAACGCCTGCGTATGCGTACTCATTGATGGAGACAATCTATCTCCGAAATCAGGAAAAAAATGCAGTAGAGAACACAAAAGTCGATTGGCCTACATTCCAACCCATTAGTTCTACCCATCTCTGCATCCGAGGATCTCTAGGACTAGCTATATCCAGTGTTACATGTTTTGGTTGCATCAGTGGAATCCATTTCAAAGCAAAGGATATAAGGATTGAACCATAACTTAAATTCTTCTTCCTTCCTCCCTTTTCTTTGTTCATTTGTTCCTTTATCTAAGATAGAATAGCTTCAGACTAGTTGAAGACTGTTGGCTCTAAGCACTCTAGCACATACTGCATATACGATCTGTTTGCTACATGTAGTGTAACGATGCTAGCAAGTTTAGCGATTGTGAAAAGGATAGTTCTCAAATGAAAATATTTGACACCTCGGATGTTTATTTTCCCATCTTTGCTAGGTTCTGCCCCTGGATAGAAATACTGCAGAATATAATCCCTCACTATCTCTCCTCCAACGGTAGACCCTAAGAGTGAAATGGGAAAACCTCTCCTCGACAAAACTGTGAGAAAATACACATCCTCAACTGTTATGGGAACCACTTGGTTCTTAATATGAAATGCCTCTATCATCGTATCCCATGCTCAAACTAAGAACTCCAAGAGTTCTATTTGTTGCCTCATTCCCAACAATTTGAAGTACTTAAGAAGTCCACAATATCTTAGGGCTCTTATAGTACCCAGATCATTTAAGGAAATCATATCTTGTTCTTCATGTTCTCTTTCCCTCCATGTATTCATCATTGTAATTCGATGGAAACCTCAAATACAACCATAAAATCCATTAATCGAAAAAAACTAGGCAAATTTTGGGCATAACATGAAAATCAAAAACTTGAACTGCGCCCAATTCACTCCCTAACAATAGACAGTGCATTTCACATGCAAGTACCCTTCACTGTACCTACTATGCAATGTAGGTTTCGACATTCAGGGGTGCGTTGCCCTCAATTTGGGCATAATTTACCCTAGGGGCCTTAAAAACCCTAAATATTTGCAGAAATTGGAAATGAAATGAATACCAAGAGAAAGAGGAGGTTCGTGATACTAACCTGGATCAAACGATGACGAAATCCATCCACAAAAATGACCGCAATCAACGACTGAAGTTTGGGGGCAAAATCAAGTTCAGAACTCCAAATTCCAAATGGTAACTATGGAATGGTAAAAATGAATAGTGAAACTACTTTTAATAGTCATTTAATTATTTGAAAGATAGATTTATTGCTATGACTATAGTTTTATTATGTTTTTATCATGAAACAGGTATTTTTAATCCATTTGATGTTGTTCTGAACAAGAAATACAACTGATGAACAGATTAGTCGTGCATTTTATTCAAAGAATGACTTGACAACAAAGCGTACTTTTTCTCCTTATTTTTTGAGCTTTGTTAAAAACAAAAAAGGATTTGAAGCGCACTTTTATCTCTTTTTTGAGCTTCGATAAAAAAAAAGGAACCCTTGGAGTTTTCTTTCAACTCTTTTCAGACTCCGATAATGTGAAAAGATTTCCGAGCATTTGTCTTTTCGAGCTCGTAAAAGTAAATGAATTGGTATCTACTCAGTATAATTTTAACCCTTTTTCAGACCGAGATAGATTATTTATGAAAAAGGAATACCTTGGTTAAACATGACCAAAGAGGTTCTCTCAGATATTATTTTACACTTTTTCAAGTCTAAGTGACAAATTTATGAAAAAGTACTTACGGAGTTTTCTTTCGTCCTCTTTTTCAAACTCTCTAAATATGAAAAAGGACAGGGCTATCACTATCGTTAAGCTCATTAAAACATAAAATAGCGACGGGCTTTTCAATCATGGCAAGAATCGAGTTTCATTCATCGCTAGACTCGTTAAATTATTAAATATCGATAATTTATTCACCCGAAGGGTTGAATTATAGATCAAGCAAATTTTATCCTCCTCAAGCTTGTTAAAAAATAAAGAGGTACTAGTTAACAAATGACTGGGGAAAATTTAGGAAAAGTAGCAAGAATTATTTATGGTAGCAAGTTTCTCTTGAACATGACACTTCCTTCACTCCATGTCCATGACTGTTTGGGTTGGGTAATCTTCTTCACGATTCATTCACACCTATGGTTCATCATACCTTCACTTCGGTTTTGGGTCAATGCTGCCAAATCATCACAGTGTCGCCAATATTTTCAAGAGAATTCATCCAGTGAATACTTAATCATTCTGCAATACCCATAAACCTTCATTCTCATCACTGTCATCCCTGAAAATTTTTGTATCAAGTCATACCCTTGTCTCCGAAATAAGTAACTCCCGTTTCGCAATAAGGTGACTTCCTGTCGACAACAAATCAATATTTAGGAAGTTCACTTAGAAACATCAGATTCCAGTACCATGAGGCTTGTTACAACATCGACAAGATCCTCGCTTTTGGATCTTTGACCGAAAGATTTTGTTTGGCGTTCGACATCAAATAATTTATTCACGCCTTACGAAATGTACTGTAGTACCTTGAGGGCCATTGACTTTAATGGTGGTTCTCTCACATTTTTTAACAGCTCACATCATTGGCTGGTAATCAAATGATGTATTTCCATGTTCGACTATGAATCATATATTCGCATGGCGAGATTTGTACTCGAATGAACGAGTGAACGAGATAAGAAGACCTCGAATCTAGTTTCATCCATCTAGGCTGCAATTTCAGGATTTTTGTACACATCATCTGTATGGTGACCTTACATATAGATTGTCATCCAAACATGGGCCTATATCTGTAGGCATGTCTGCATTGGGAAACATTCCAATGAAGACGACTTTCTAAATTGTGTACATGTTATTAGATTGTTTTATGTGCTGAATATGGGAACGCTTACCCTCAGCAATTATGATCAAAGAGGATATATCATGATGTAATGTATTGTAATATTGATGCAGGTGACCACTCCGCTTCATCTCCAGCCCATCACAGTGTAAATCATCTCAATCAAAAGTTATTATTATTATTTTGACTTCATGCTTTAGGGGGAAATTGTTATAGGTCAATTTGGGCACCATTCCCAATGACCTAGTTAACTAGACATCATCTCGAGAACCAATGATTAAGGGTCTATCATTCCCGATCATTTCAGGTTTCTACATGCCCTAAGACAAGAACAAGACAAATCAAGCAAGAATTTCATCAAGCAAAGGTTTATAAATTTTGAAGTTTATTATATAGCATATGAGAGCTCACCAACATAGCCTCTAAAGGGGTTAAGTGCATTGCATATGTAGGTAGCCCCATGCAAGGATGCTCTGCAAAGCACTTCCCAACATTCACAGGTGCGTTGGTCACATTGGGAGCGAAATTCTCATTGTTCCATAATCTCCACTTGGCCAGTGCCTTCTAGAAGAGTTCACATGTGTCAAGCTTCGAATCCAAGTGTCCATTTGACATCTACAATATTGGGAAAATGTATTGCCTATTATTGGAAAGTCATTGATTGCAAAACAACCTTCAGTTCATCTATAAATTGAGCACAGATCTAAGTGCTTGGTAAGGAAGAATTTGAGTAGAGAAATGCTGAAGGATTTTCAATTGAGAGTTAGATTTGTGTAACAGATGCTGGAGATATTTATACTGTGATGAGGCTGGGGAACGTTGCTGGAAGGGTCACTTCAAATCAGTCACTTGGTTGTAACCTCTCCTTCTATTATTAATAAAGAGTACAACTTATTTTTCCCTATATGCATCTGTATTGGCTTTGATTTTCCATATTGCAAGACCTTGGTTGATGTATATGGTTTATGCTTTACTTATTTAGCAAAATAATTTGAATAGAAATATGTATTATTGCTATCTTACGTTGTTTAGTGTTCATTCTTGCAGGAAGCATTTCGCAAAAACCTCTTGAATTTGAAGCTGCAATGGAGGCGACAGAAGGAGCCATTTAGAAGCGCTTGGATCACAAGTAAGCCTCTAATCCATTCTGTGTGTCTGTTCTTAATTAGGAGAAATAGTCGTATAGTCTTTAATCTGTTTTTCTATACTAGCACCTATCTAGGGAAGCATTTTTTATTCGTAATTCACAATTCTGCCGAACAAACTCCTTAGAATATACCCAATGACGGTGCTCATCAATTGGATTCTTCAAGATAAATTTATGAAAATTCTCCCATGATGACATGATTATGCATTGGTTCAGTTAAATTATACGGTATGTCATGAATTACTATTTTAACTTCTAGCCTCGAAACTCATAACCAAGAAAACATATTATGTGCAATTTTAGACACTTTTTACAAAATTTAATTTTGATTCTCGAAGAGAAAGTTATGACAATATTCCCTGAAAGACCTATTTGAGACTAAATTTTGGAGCATGCAGAAAACCTAACTTCATTGTACCATATCACCAAAACTATAACAAAAAATATATGAAATTGTAAGAAAATGTTCATAAATATTTCACCTTCACATGGTATCAATTTCAGAGTCTGAATCTTTGCATAAAAATAGTTATAGTGAAAATTCCATGATGACCCGTTTAAAGCAGCAAAACCTTAGGATCAAGAGCTTTGATACCAAATGTTATGTATCAAGATAAAAAATAGAATATAAACATATGTTAGGTCCCTCTAATACTAGTGTAGTCCCTTATTGTTATTATTAGTGTAGCCCCCTTATTGTTATTGTTGTGCCCACGTAGTCCCCATAGTGTTATTATTGTGCCCCATAAAACCCCATTATTGTTATTGTTGTGTCCTTACATTAATATTGTTATGTAGGCTCTGATTATATTGGGACCCCTTAGACTCCTATATATAGAAATTACATTTTTTTCATTTGAATCATCCAAGAATTGTTCATTTATGTAATGTAAAGGAGTTTTACCCCTCAAAGAGGCTGATTTATAAGTCTTTGATCTATCTTTCCTTCTATTTTGTGAATTTCTTGCATAACATTTGGTATCAGGGCTTGGGACTCTAGGGTTTCGCTTCTTCAAAAAAGACATCTTGGAATTTTCTCTATAAATTTTTTTATACAATGATTTAGAAGCTAAAAGTTTTACCATGTGGATCTGAAACCTTGATGAGCTTCTTTTAAAAATTTCAGATCTTGTTTCATTATATTTTTGGAGATATGATCTGTGGAAGTTATGGTTTTTGCAGGATCCAAAATTTCATCTCAAACAGGTGACCAAGAGAAAATTGCCACAAATTTTGTTTTAGGCATTAGATTGGAATTCTGTAAAAAGGGCCTGAAATTGAATGGAGTTTAATTTCATGCATATCTATTTCAGATCTGAAAGTAGAAATAGTGACCCATGGCACACCTTACAAGTTCATTCTATTGAACTAGTACATAATTAGTTCATTGTGGGAGATCAGGCATAACTTTATCTTGAACAATAAAAATTAGGTCTGACCTATGGAATTAGAAAGAATACTCATAGGGCTACTATAGGACCAAAGGTAAAATCTTCAGGATCTAAAATCACATAGATATATCAGTTTCAATATCAAGCTCCTCAAAAGCAAGATAAAGGTGTGTATCATTTTTTTAAAATTACATAATTTTAGTTTGAAAAATCCATTTGAAGTGATTCTAAGGGAATATTGAAGCATAGATATCATTATTGGGTTCTAAATTCCTCCCAAAAATAATTCCACATGCATTAAGCCCTCATAAATCTATACTATGACGCATGAAAAAGGAGAAGTGCAACATGATATATCAAAATTATGAGACCATGTGCAACAAATTTCTCTCTTACAACGAGTAACCAAAAATGAAATGGAAGCTAAGGTGAATGATTTGAAGAAAGACATGAATGGATTGAAGAATGGTGTGGAATCTAAGATCGATGTTATAGATGAAAAAATGAAAGGAAACATGGAGGAGACGAAGAATGGTCTAAAAGCAGACATGGAAGACATGAAGAACAGTCTAAAAGCATACATGGAAGGTTTGACAAAGTTGCTAGAATAAATGATTCATAATTGTCAAAATGTAGTAGATAAAACTCATGATGAGAACAAAATAATTTTTAATCATGATTTCATAGATTCTAATGTTGGATTTAAGAACCCCTATATTCCAAAGATCAATATGAGTAAGTTTGATGGCAAGGATCCGGTAACATGGATACAACAAATGGAGAAATATTTTGATATCCATAATGTGAAAAACACACAAAAAGTATGCATTACAACTTTATATTTAGAATCCAATCAACTTGTATGGTATTGATGGCTTTCTTACCGTAAACCACTTGTCACTTGGTCAATTTTTATCGAGGGAATGATAGCACATTATGAGGATACAAAGAGCAACACCTTCTTTAGCCAATTGATAAATATAAAACAAAAGGGTTCAATGGAGGAGCACATTTAGGACTTCCAAAAATTGAATATCAAGGTAACATATATTCCATAGAAGAATACGATTGGTGTCTTCATAAGGACATTAAAGGATAACATCCAACATGAGGTTCGCCTTTGGGAACTTGATTCATTGGAGAAGGCATTCAGGGTGGTAAGAGAAGTTGAAAGAAAAATTATGGCAATGAGGAATTATATCAATCACAACTATAAATATGGAAATTTTGTTGCTCCTAGCCTTCCACATCCTACAAGGTTGACACCACAAATATTGGAGGAAAAAAGAGCAAAAGGGATTTTTTATAGTTGTTATAGAAAATACACTAAATTTCGTAAGTGTGCCAAGAAGAAATTATTTTACATAAACAGTGAAGAGGAGGAACAAGAGGAACAAGAAACATCAAAATAGGAGGATATACACTAGGAACCAACCCTAGAGAAGGAAGAACTAAATCCAACCATTTCTTGTAATGCATTGGCAGGAATTACCACTCCTCAAACTCTCAAGATATAAGGATATATCAAGAAAAAAAAGGTAATAGTGTTGATTGATTTGGGTAGTACACATAATTTTATTCATTTTAAGATAACCAAGGAATTGAATTGATTCCCATATCTAGCACCAAAATTTCAAGTGATTTTTGCAAATGGAGGAACTATAAATTTATTTGGAAAGTTCCATAATATCAAGATAGCACTACAAGGAAAAGACCCTCTAGCAGAGGTTATAAAGGAGGTTTTTAGTGTTATAAAATTGGCCAAAATTGTCAAAAAAACATTTGTTACAACATCCGTTTTTGGTAACGGAGGTTTTGGTGGAGCTTTTAATGGAATTTCAACACAACTAAAAAACCTGGGTGACCAGAGGTTATTATGGATGCTTTTTCATCGGTGCACTACTAAGGTGTCAATGCACCGATGCATGTCATATAGACGGTCAACCTGGGGCGATTGAAAATGCATACACCAAGCTGTAAAGGTATACAACCGCATCAAGCGCACTGTAGGTGACACAACGCACAGGGCCATTCTAATTGGTATTGGGATTTGTGCAGTGCCCATATGTCATATCAACGCATCGATACGTAGTCTTATAGAAGTGCACTGATGCACAGTATCAGACAAACACATCGATTGTTCTAATTTATATTAGGATTTTTGCAGTGCCCATATGTCATATCAACACACCGATACGTAGTCTTATTGAAGCACATTGGTGTGTATTATCAAACAAACACACTGATTGTTTTAATTCGTATTGGTATTTGTGCGGTTCCCATAGGTCGTACAAATGCAACGGTGCGTAGTCTCACATAAACGCATTCGTGCGCAGTATCACACAAATGCACCAAGATTTATAATTAGTATTGGTATTTGTGCGGTGCCTATAGGTTGTAGAAATGCATCGATGCGCTGTATCATACAAATGCGCCGGTGTACAGTAACTGACGTGCACCAGTGTTCATTTCGTTTTTTTTAGAAACATCGACCTGTGACAGTGAAATTATTGTGATTTTTTAAAATTCATTATTCATCAAAAGTCGACACATCTTATAACAATATTCATATTAATTAAATCTTTATTAATGCATTGGAATGTGATGTTTGGATTAATTTTTATATCATATCATAATTATTGTGATTTTTTAAAATTCATTATTCGTCAAAAGACGATACATATCCTATAACAGTATTCATATCAATTAAATTTTTATTAGTGCATTTGAATGTGATGTTTGGATTCATTTGTTATATCATATCATCATATTTCACATCTCTTCATTATAATATTTAACCATCCATAAATTTAATCAGTGGTATTACATTTCAAAGAGATAATGGAGAACACAATAGAATAAATTAAAACATATTTTATTATATACATATCAATAAGACTGTCTTTTTCATACAAAATGGGATAGTCATTGGTATCCCTTTGTCTTTCAATTGGGACACTATGTCCATTACATTACACAAAATGTTTGATTTCACAGACAAATATTTAAAAAAATACAATGCCTTGCTTTGATATCCAAACATAATGATCATCATTCTTCGCTTGAACTGTTGTCATTGCTCGAGCTACTTCATGACTTGGGTTATTTTCAAGAAATTTTTGTTCACGGTGTTGATTGTTTTCTTCTTCTTCACCTTCGTTCTACAAACATAAAAATAAACTGTAATGAGTATATATACATTGGTGAGAATAATGAAAATTGAAATATTAAATAATATACATCAATGTAAATAAAAATAAATGACGTACCATAGCAACAATTGACTCATGAACTATACACATTATTTCAAAACTATGCTGTATGACATCTTTCAAGATTTCAACTATTGGCATAGTTCCATACTTAGTTTCCTGCAAGTTTTATACCCATAAAAAATCATATATATAATATAAAATATTCTTTTGTTCAATTAATTATAGACAGAGCTAAGTAAAACAAGATCGATATATGCTTACAAATTCCACAATTAATTTTTGATATGCCAGCATATACTCACAACCCATATTTAACCCAATGTCAATCAATTCGTCTGATGGTTCTTCTTTGTATGTTAGCACCTATTTGAAGACATTCAATGATGGTTTTTGTAAAACAACTTAAAATATACAAAAATGAAATCTAGTCAAGTTGTTATAAGGAAGTAACAATTAATCACAAACTTAGATATCAACCCTTTTATTCCTTGCCATCCTGTTTTATATGCTGAATGGGTTCCATTTTCTTTTATTTTCTGCAAGAAAATACTTGAAAATTAATATTTAATGCTAAATTTTTTATTTATTGTGCCTAATGATCGAAAAATTCAATGATTACATATTACATTTGAAGCACGTTGTTGTTGAGATGGCTCCTCCTACGATGCAATTTTTTCCATTTCTTTAACCATCTCCTTATACACCTTTTTGGAAATTCCTACCGGCATATTTCTGATATCAGCTCTTTCATCTTTTGAGATTTTCATAATCTTCCTAAAAATGTAACATTACAATAAACTATTTAATTTTTATATTGATATATGAAAACTAAATATAACAAAAGTGATATTTATAAAATATTCTAGAAAAACATTAAAGGAATATTACTTTTTCATTCCTTCTTTTATGTTGTTGTACATTTTTGCTATTAAAAGTCTGACATGTCTCATTGATCAATTCTCTGGAAACCCTTCATGTAGTTTAGATAACATTTGGTTCTTGGAATCATTGGATTGATTTTTGTACTGTAAATGGAAAGAACATCTATACATTCATCCACTAGATCCCTCGAACCTTTGTAAAAAAATTTCCCCCTTTCGTTAACCTCCAGCACCACTCCAGATGAGCTAAGGAGAAATTCATTTTCATTTGCATGTTCTATTTTTTTATTTGCTTAGAACAACATTCCTTTTCTGAGTTGTTGGTCCCTGTAAAACATTAAATAGATGTGAATTAATAGATTGTTTGAAACATGTTATCTAATAATTCTAAGTGTATTATTAATGAAAATTAAAAAAAGAAACTCATATTGGATCGATAGTATTTTTTCATTCACTTGATTCATCCTTTTGCAATTTTTTCATCAAGCTTTACGCTCTTCTAGTCCTAGATCAGAAATAATCTTATCGAGCTTCATCATTTTGTGGCTCTACATGATACACAGTAAACAATACATATTAGTTAAACTTACATATAGTTCAAAAATAATATTTTTTGTAAAGAATTTGTTATCACTCAGGTTTTCCTAGAAGTTGTGTAAGAGGAAAGTATACCCGAGGTAACCACAAACCAACCTTTTAGATGCAGAATCTAGCCAATTTGCATCCAGAGAGGGCTCTCTCTTTATAATTTATCTTTGTTCTTGGAAGGTTTTAGGCTAGTTATAGATTCAAAGTTTGTTTTGGGAAAATGGTGGAATCCACAAACTAAGGGCAAGGTTGAGAGCTTTCAGTCCATTGGGCTATGGAGTCAAAGGATGGCTTTACTGGATTTCTATTCTAAACACAAGATGGTATTACATGGCAAGATAGCTAGACAGAGAACAATCCTTAAAATTTAAAGTGGATGGGATGATCCTGAAGGGATGAAAGGCAACTAAGAATCTTTCACCATGTTCAGAAGAAAGAAGTGAAATGACTACAAACAAAGAGCAATGAAGGATTATTTATTATAGTAATCAACAATGTTTAAATTAGCAAAGCAGGAGCATTTAAGAATTCATGCTTATAGCTAATTTAGAAGAAAACATTAAGAACAATCACATTTGAAAACAGAGTACAATTAAGCAAATTATGTTTCAATCTTTTATGTAAATTATTCAGAAATGGATATGATGGTATTAAAAACTAATATAAAATTTCAGACAAAAGGTAGAAACACTTATTGAACTGTAGTCCAACACATGAATCCTGCAACAAGTCCAGTGCTTCAAATCGTCATCCAGTAAGCCACAAGTAAATTTCTCCAAAAAGCTTTTATTCCGAAAATCTCAATGTTACAGCAGAGTAATAGAATCCACCCTCAACACTCTCTTTGAGGGTTTATTTATACACAAAATAATCTAAAACAATCTTACACTAACTTAGCCCATAATCTAGGCTGACTTAAAGCATATTTTACAAACAAACAAGAGACAAAGGGTCTCGTGGATAGAATAATGGGCAACTGCCGATGTGTTGTTCCTTTTTCCGTGGATGTGCTGGCGGTAAGTGCTGAAATAGTGCTATGTGCTGTCCCTTGCGTATTTCTTTTGCTTGTTGGACACTCTTTCTTCTCACGGATACTCTTTAACCTTTCATCTGATACTCTTTCATCTGTTTTCATGTTTTTACCATTTACTTGATAGTAAAGATAACTTCTTATCCTGAAAGCAACCTTTACAGAATCTCCAACATTTCATGCCACCATTGATCATCTGGTATCATAGTTCTTCTGAGCTTTCTCAAAGTTTCATCTGCTTCAGTAAGTTTATAAAAAGTGGGATCATTCGGAAATAGATACTTTATTTCATGCTCCAGATGAAATAAATTCCTCACTTTATCATAAATACTTTTCCCAGTTGGTAATGTTGATTCTGATGAGCTAGTAGAACCTACAGTTGTATTTTTAGCATGAGCTTTTATTCTCTTCTCATAGGTTTCCAAGTCTACTATTTGATCTTCTGTGAGCATGGGACTTGGTAACCCACTATCCAGCAAAGCTTGAAATTTCTCTCTGAAAATGTTGATATCAACCAAAATGTCTGTGCACTTCCTTTCTAAATTTTGCATGAAAGTCCTCTTGGTAAAAACTCTCTTTGCTTCCAAAACTGCGCCTGTCCTGTCATCAATTCCTAACAATGCAAGCTGTTGTTTTGTTCTGGAATTCAAGAATTGAATGAGCTGACTGGCCTGTTCAGGCCTACCTCTCAATTCATTTCTGGTTCTATTTATTTCTTCTTGGGCTATCTTAACTAACTCATTTTGTTCAAAAATAGCTTGAATAGAGGGCCAAATACCCTTTATTAACTCAATGATGTTACCCCAAAGAATGTCATTTATTTCATTTAAAGGATTCTCCAATGAAAGATCTTTTTCCAAAGCCTGAACCAATTTTTCCAATCTTTTTATCTCCCTGGTGTTATCAGCAGCTGTCTTTTTAGATGTGTCATATTTTTCCTCCAATTTTACTAATTGCAATTTAGTTTCTTGGAGTTCTGTGACCCTCAGTTGCAAACTCTCCATTTGTTTTATTAAGTCCTCAGAACTCAAGCCAGAAGTATTCACTTGAGATGATTGTATCTGCTGCCCTGTTGTTGTAGTACCTGTTGTTGAAGTCTGCTTGATAGTTTCCTGTTCCTGCAATGCTTTTTCCAATTCCTTTTCTGTTTCATTTAGTCGCTCAGTCATATTTAGGAGCAACTCCATCATTTCTTCCTGTGAATTCCCTTTTATAACTTCTTGGGTCTGAGGATGCCTCAAGGCTGGTAGTTTTAGCTGCCTTCTGAGTGCAGCTATATCATCCTCTTTCTTCTTTATCAATGCCTCAATACCTTTAATGTCTTTGGGATTGTGACCCAAACCAATGATTATCTCTTCTAACGACTTTATTCTATTATCTTTGGCCCGTGAGGAGGCCTTCTCAATTTTCAATTGTGCAGTAGTGTTATTCAAAGAATCCTGTAGCGTTATAGCTACCATGGCCTTGTTGGTGAGAGTAGAATAGACCATTTCCCCAATTTGTCTATGTAGCTCTATCTGGTCCAGGGGATGAATCTCCTTTGCTAAAACTTCAAAATTTGTTCTGATGTAATCTGCTGCTGAAGTTGGTTTTGGCACCTTTGCTTTGAAGTGGCTCCTCAGCATTTTACCTTGTGAAAGGTCAAATGCTGACATTAGCCTTTCTTGATTATGGGGAGCCATCTTCATATACTGATCATATACCTTCATTTTCAATGGATCATTCTTTGTTTTAATATTAATGAAGGTTCTTTTAATATCTCCAGTGTCTGTCTTTGGCGGTCTGAAAGAAGATACTTCAGTGCTTAATTGCTTTTGTGAAGCTTTCCCTTTTTGGCTTATGTTTGTTTCACTTGTTGTGCCAGTTTGCTGACTATCTTCCCTTCCATCATCAAATACTTCATCTATAATTTCTACATCTGGAGGTGGATCAGATTTGTGTTTTTTAGTCTGATGTACCTGTGAGGCCCCTTTTGGAGGTGTGGTATCTGGAGCTAGCCTTTTTTTCCCTATTTCCACATTCAGTGGAGTTTGCATCTCTGGAACTTGGATGTGTTTTGCTGGTGTGGGAGAAGCCTGTGATTGTTCTGGTGCTTTGGAACTCTGTGGTTTTTCAGCCATGACCAAAGTTTCAATAACCTGGATTACAGGTTCCTTTCCTTTACCCTTGGGTTCTGTTGCAACTGATGGACTGCTTTCCTGTAATGCTTGATGTAGAGTGGCTACTGAAGATGTGCCAATGTAGGGTACCTGCATTTGACCACACGTTTCTAGGTCAAAGTTCTTCTCAACATCTTTCATAATTTTATTCATTTTGTCTGCTTCACTTTCTTCCTCAAAAAGAGTTCCTTCAACCCATTCATCTTGATTTGCATACTGTTCTAGATCAGGAATCTTGTGGTGTATATAAGGAGATGATTTATTTTTTAATCTCTTTTCACAAATAAAACCAAAGGGGTCATAAGGAACCCAACGGAAAGATGTCTGGAACTTTTTCTCTAATAGATTTTCCGCTTCTCTCTCAGCCTCCCTAGAATTGCAGATGAAAGGACCTAATTGGCTTTTGATCCTTAACTGAGCTTTCTTCTTTACATTACAAAAATGGATCACATCTGAATTGTTCATTTGCCTGAAGTATTCCAAGGCAAAAATCCTCATTGGTACATATCTGGGTAACCTGAATGGATGTAATTCACATCCATAAATCCTGATGACTGTATGGTTTTGATACAAATACTAATCCCCAACCTTATAACTCTTTGAAAATTGCAAGGTCTTTCTAATTTGATTGTTGAGTCTTGGGGGAGGAATTCCTGTTAACAAAGTTGTTGCAGGATATACAAACTGATCAATGAATTCTGAGTAGGAGTAGGGAGAATCAGAGGAAAAATGAATGATGGGGGACCAAAATATGACTGACCTGGGATTTCCCTTGGCATCAAGTTTCTGTACAGGGAAAGGGAACCTTTCTGACTGATAGAAGATCATGAGATGATAGATAAATGAGGAGTACTTAAAAACTTTTTCAGTATCTAGCCTTAAGAATTGATCATGGATCTTGCTGGCTATGAAGGAAGCATAGTCATATTTGATCTCAGGAGGTTGCCCAGGAGTAAAAATGGATAGCAAAGCCAAGGTTATCTCATCCACATATTCACTGGTGTTAAATCCTAAGACAAAAGATATTATATTTACAATGAGCCTTCCCAATGTATTGAAATAGTAAAAACCATAGGGGGGAGACCCTTTTGGCTGATGCTCAGGTAACATGAAATGCTGGCACATGGATTTTAGCTTTTCTGGGGTTAATTGCCTGGTTTTCTCAATCAATCCTTCCATGGACAATGGTGCTAATTCTTGGTCTGGTTCAAAGTGTAACATGGCATTGATAGACTAGGGAGTGATGGGAAACATAATACTTTGATCAGGAGCTATTACAGCCCTCCGTGTGGGATTATAGTTTGAATGGCAATAATGGATGATTTCTGGGAAATAAATAACTGAAGGGATGAGATACCTTGGGAGATTGGATTCCCACAACCCTATAAGATCTTGCCCCTTTGAGTATTCGTCTCTGCAGCGACAATAACTCAATAGGGTACTTTCATCAAAAACCAAGTCTTTAATTTGGAAATCTTCATCTATCAAAGGTAAATAGTCTAATTCCCGGTGAGGAGCATTCAATGGAGTGATATTACGAGCTGCCGGGGCCTCCATTTTGGTTCTTGTGGATTAAAAATGGAGGTTTTTGGTTTTCTTCACGGGCCGGGCGGGTTTCTTGAAATGAAGGAAATTGGAAAAATTTGCAGGTTCGGGGAGCAATTTCACAGGTTTAAAATCTCCAGGGAGGACTCAGTGATGATTTTTAACCACTTTTTCAGCGAAAAAAACAAAGGAAACTGAGTTTTACTTGCAGTCGGGGCGTAAAGGATAAATACCTGCTTTTAGACAGAAACTGGATCTTTAACAGGTAACAGGTAATGGCGGGACTGTTCTTCAACACGGGTGCAACAGAATTTTGGGGCGAAATGATCAATTACAGTGGAATTTTGAAAATCGCAGCGGGAGCTCTGTCGTTTTCAGAATAATGAAAATAACTGAAAAAACACGAAAAATGGCTTTATTCGCAAGTTAAAAGTATTTTTTATTTTTTCGAGGTGATGATGTCATCGACGTACGGGGTGACGTAAGCCGGCAGTAAGCGGTAAGCGGTAAGTGGTATTCCCGCACCGCTTTTGGTCGAGGATGGTTTTTATCGGAGGGGCAGCGATTCCACAGGTTTCTTGCCACATGGATGGTTTGACTATTCAAAACCACCCATCCCCCGCTGGTTAAAAAACTTACACGGGATGGGCAGCGGGATCAACGCTGGCCGTTGATCTGCGGGAGGCTGATCCAACGGCTGGGGCGATGGGGAGATAGGCGGGGTTTCATGTTGGCCCGTCGGACTTTTAAACATTTTTTAAATGTTATTTAATCGCTCCGGGGGATATTTAACTGGCGGAAAGAATGAAGGAAATGGGGGGTCGCGGTGGGGTTTTAATCATCAGGGAAATGCCAAGTGGACAAGCCACGTGGGCATAAAACTTCGGATTTATTTTTCTTTGGTATTAAAAATATACACCATATGTTTAACGCTTTTTGGATACATAATTTTATTATATGGTAAACTAATCATATGCAATTAACTTACCATAGGGGCGGATTTATATTATAAAGATATATTTAACCAAAGGGCTTATAAAGCGGGGTTTTTATTTTCAATGTGCGGGGATATAATACTTTGGTAAACATTATAATAAATGAGTTTTTGGGATATTTATAAAAAAGGGAGTTATATACTTAGGAAAGGGTATTTCACTAGGGATTTAATATAATAGAGTTAAATGTTAATATGGCAAAGGACAAGGAAAATCAAAACATTTTTGTACATCTAAGAAAGTGATAATTTGTGAAGTAAATTGCAACATTTTATCTTCAACACTTAAACTTAGAATAACAAGTTATTTTGAGGAATTTTTATGGAATGTTGCATCAGTTTCCTAAGTAAAATAGGATTTTACTTAGGAAAAGTTAAAGATGGAAGATAACAATGATGAATTATTTCAAGTGCTTAGGTCTTTTGATCATTAGGCCGAGGGTCCGGTCCCTCCAGAAGTCAAGGAAATGCCTTGAGCCCCTTTGATCTCAAATTACCTTAGTACTTTTGGGGAAATTAGTAAAACTCTTGAGGGGGAAAATGATGAGGGAGGTTAATGAATTTGACTTTGCTTGTTGTGATTTTCCAGTGTATTTCCTGCTTTAGTACTTGTGATGAAAGTGAATGATCAAAAACATGTAGCAGCATCATTCATCAGATAACACTTTGCAGCACCATCTACCTACCCTATCTACTTAACACTACCATTTTATCTTCTTTATTAGGGTGCATTTAGACTTGCAAACCCTCTTCAATCTTTTCTTTTTACATGATAACTCTATCTATTTCTACCCTTATTACATCCAAGGGCTCAGATTAAACTGTTGAGCACCTTTTATTCATTCTACCTATCTACTTATCTGCCAAGATTAAACTGTTTGGTCAGATATTTATTCTCTAATCTATAATATGAAATTGAAATATGAGTAAGCCAAGTTTAAACAGTTTGACTTATTCATAAATTGTGGCAAAAGTTTGACAAGCTGCACACAATTGATTTATTACCAAAATGAAATAGCAGTGGCATGTGGATTTGCACACTTTCCTTGGTCTATTTTTTACTTGGGGTTCATTTCTTTCACTTTTTTGACCATTTTATTCTTTTTACCCTTTGATCTTTCTTTTAGGGTATACCCTCTTTACATTTTTTAACTTTTTTTGATTTTTTGGTTTTTTAAGAATATGGAACACCTTTGCTCAAGTAAGAAGGTTTGAACATATTCCATAATTCAATCAAGACAATCATGAAAGATGAAACCTATTGGTATAGGAGGCTAACACTAGCTCCACTTGGGGATGGCTTTTCCTTGTGGAAAGTCAAGAACAGCAGGTCAGATGCCTCAAAATGTCTTCAAACTGAAAGTATGAAATCTTCCTTCTTCTGGTAGCTTTATTTTACATATGATAGTGAAACTTTTGGAACTTAGGGCCTTCACTTCGGGCTTCAATTTCAAGAAGTCACCATCCAATCCAAACTGCATTAACAAAAACAAAACAAACAAAAAATAATATATTATGTACAAGTTAGAAACATTAAAACACTCTAGTAAATTGGATCAAAATAATGCTTGAGCATTCGACCATTGACTGGTCCTTCTTCAACTTCTGAATTGTCCAAGTCCTTCAAAAAGTAAGTGTTGTTTCCCTGCAAGGCATGAATGATATAAAGCCCTTTCCACAAGAAATCAAACTTTCCATGTTTCCCTTTTTCTTCTCTTCTAGAATCCCATCTTAGGACCTTGTCTCCTAATTGAAAATCCTCTGCTTTAGTCCTTTTATCAAACATTTTCTTTAACTTTTCTTGCATGACTTGTGATATTTGGTAAACCTCTTCCCTGGTTTGTTGTAGGTGAATTGTTTGATTAATTCTTCTTTGAATGTCATTTGGCTCCACTTGA
This sequence comes from Pinus albicaulis, assembly GCA_034641835.2. Classification (NCBI taxonomy): domain Eukaryota; kingdom Viridiplantae; phylum Streptophyta; class Pinopsida; order Pinales; family Pinaceae; genus Pinus; species Pinus albicaulis. Next base: position 717,818,631 of record CM076573.1, read on the forward strand.
GCCTCCTGAAGTAATTTCATAACAGGAATTCCTAAAGATGATGGGAATCTTGCTTCAATGCCATAAACTAACTCATATGGACTAGTTCCAATGGATTTCTTAGTTGTAATTCTGTCTACCCATAATGCATTGGTCAATTTCTTGTGCCAATTCTTTTTTTTTTCTTCCAATAACTTTTTGATGATATTGATAAGGCTTTTATTGGAGGATTCTGCTAGTCCATTACCCTGGGGGTAATAGGCTGTTGAATGGCCTAGAGTAATATGATATTTACTACAGAAATTAATCATTTTCTTTGATTTAAATGCAGCAGCATTATCTGTTATAATCTTTTCCGGACAGCCAAACCTTGAAAGTATGTTTGTTTCTAAAAATCCTATGATCACAGAATCATTAGACTGTCTACATGGGATGGCTTCAATCCATTTAGTGAAATAGTCTGTAGCAGTTAAAATCCATCTATGTTGCCCTGAAGAAGGGGGATGAATTTCTCCAATAAAATCTAATCCCCATTGTTGAAAAGGTCTTTCTGTGGAAATTGATTTTAAAGGCAGAGGTAACAACTTTCTTTTACCCTCAAATATCTGACATTTATGACAAGTTGTTACAAATTTCTTAACATCAGAGAATAAAGTTGGCCAGTAAAAGCCAGCCCTTAAGATCTTGTCTGTAGTAGATTTCCAGTAGAGATGTCCTCCACAATCCCCTGCATGAAATTCATTAAGCATTTTATCAGCTTCATCTTTTAAAAGACAATTCAACAAAATTCCTTCATGATTTTTCCAAAATAAAGTGCTATCTAAAATACAATATTTCAAAGATGTCATTTTTAAAAATCTTCTTTTGGTTCTGGACAACCCTGGAGGAGCCTGCAGGTTTAATAAAACATGAATTATATCAGAGTACCAGGGTGAATCTAAGAAAGCTTGACTGATCCGAGGAGTCGCCATCTCCTGTTCGTTGTCCAGTTCATTAAGGTCTAAGGCTTGGCAATTGGTTTCTGTCATAAGTTGTGCTAAACCTTGGCCCTTTATAAGTTTTGTTGGCTTGATCTCAATATCATATTCCAAAATGGTAGCTATCCACTTACCTCGTTTACCTTCTATGCCATCTTGAGTCAAAATATCTTTAACTACTGCATTAGGCACATATGCTATCACATGAGAATATAATATGTAAACTCTGAAATCTTTGATTGCTTTTACCAATGAAAAAGCCTGTTTTTCCATAATATTGTATTTTAGAGATGCATCCCTCAGTGCTTTACTAAAAAATGCTATTGGCTTTTCACACCCTTGGTCATCTTTTTGAAGTAAAATAGCTGCAACAGTATGTTCAGAAGCAAATGAAAAAATGATAAAGTCTCTATCAAATTTAGGACTGGTCAGAACTGGTGTCCTTGTTAGAGCCATTTTAATTTCCTCGAATGATTGTTTGGCTTCTACAGTCCAGTCAATGCTTGAATCTTTCCTCAACATGTTAGTCAGTAATCTAAGTAACTCTGCTAGACTAGAAATAAATCTTCTCAAGAAATTAATTTTTCCTATGAATGCTTGCAACTCTTTTATGTTTCTGGGGTGGGGTATTTGCAAAATTGCTTGAATTCTTTTTGGATCAATCCTAATGCCATCTTTAGAAATAATGTGCCCTAAGAGCTTTCCTTCTTCCAAACCAAACAGTGACTTCTTAGGGTTTAAAGAAATTCCATATTTTCTGCACTTTATAAATACTTGTCTTAAGTGATCTAAATGTTCCTGATCTGTTTTAGAAAAAACAGTCAAATCATCTAGGTAAATTACCAGAAAATCATGTATCTCTTTAGCAAAAGCAATATCCATTGCTCTTTGAAATGTAGCTCCTGCATTCTTGAGCCCAAATGGCATTTTGACATATTTAAACGTACCCCATGGTGTTGTGAATGTTGTTTTATCCTGATCATCAGGATGAACCAAAATCTGGTTGTACCCTGAAAATCCATCCAGTAGTGATATTCTTGAAGATCCTACAACCCTTTGCAGAATATGATCCATTTTCGGCAGAGGATAGTTGTCTTTTAAAGAAACTTTATTCAAATTTCTCAAGTCAACACACAGTCTAATTTCTCCTGTCTTTTTCCTTGTTGGTACCAGGTTAGAAACCCATTCTGAGAATCTGATAGGAGCTATAATCCCTGCTTCAAACATCCTTTTGATTTCCTTTTCAATTGAAGGTAATAAAACAGGATTTATTCTCCTAAGCTTTTGTTTAAAAGGTTTTTGGTCAGGTTTTAAAGGTATAGTGTGTTGAATGATGGATGTGTCATAAGATTTGAGGTCTTCATAACTCCAGGCAAAGACATCCTGGAATTCTTTTAACAGTTCAACATATTTAACCTTCTGATCTTTTGGAAGAGACTTGGACAACTTGACCATTTTGGGATTTTATGGGGTTCCTAAGTTGCATTCTTCCATATCAGCCTTAACAGGTTCCATTTTAGGTCTGAATGGAATATCATTTGAGTCGAACAGATCTTCCAAAGGAGTTAATCCTTTGGGTAATTGATTATCTTTCAAATTAATGATTTCTGTTTCATCATCTATGATCTCATCAAATTCCATATGTTTCAAATTTTGCATGTCTTTTTCAGTGAATGTGGTAGGATGCAGCATATGAATTGCATTTTCTTTTGAAATTTCTATTTTTTGTTCTTTTCCTTGATCGGATTCATCAATAGTTATATCCTCATCTATATTACAGTTAGAAAAATCACTTTGAAGTGTCAAAAAATTATTGATTTGATTGTTATTCACAAATACTTGCCAATTTAAAAGATTGTCTGGTATTGCAGGCCTATGCCTAATTTCAGCTGAAAACTGATGATTAGGGTCGAAAGGTAACTTACATGTACTAGCAAACATTGCTAAACTGTGAGCATGCAAGTTTTGTTTCCTGGGAATCTTGGCAAGTTGGGCTTGTAAAAATGTGTTAAGAATTTCTACAACTGTCTCTCGGTATTGTTTCAGTCTCATGTCTTTTGTTGCACATTCTCCTTTAATCTGTTGGATGATTAGTTCGGAGTCTCCTATGATTGATACCCTAATACCCCCTAACTTCTTGACATGTTTAAGCCCTAATAAAAGAGCTTCATACTCTGCCATGTTGTTAGTGGATTTGAAATTCAACCTATAAGCATGACCCTCTGCATGATTGTTCTCTACACTGTGTAACCAAATCCCAGCTCCTGCCCCTAGTCTGTTTACTGAGCCATCAAACTCTAAATGCCATAGAATTTCATGTTCATAATCTTCATCAATTGTTTTAAAGTGTTTCTTGACAGGAGCTAGTTGTTTAGTTTCTTTAGGTATTTCTTGATCATCTGTTGTTTCTTTGTTTTCAGAGATTTCTTCAATTTTAACAGTGGTTTTGTTTATGGTTTCCAATTCTGGAGCTTCTATTTCAGTAGGAAGATCTGACTCAGCGTTGTATAAAATAAAAGAATCCATATCAGAATGTACAGAATAAACAGGGAAGTTTTCAGGCTTCTCATGGCTACTCACTAAGTACTTCATCAAAGTTTCTCTATATAATCTTTTAGGCTGACCAAATACTGAAATGGTTGCATATGACATGTCTAGTTGAATAGATCCTCCAAGTTTAGCACCCCAAGACCTAGACAATAACATACCATATTTAGGTGGAATATCAACAACTACTATGTCCATTAAAACAGACTTAGCAGGGTATTGGACCAAAGTGACACACAGATCTTTAATTAAACCTAAACATTTTACCTGACTGGAATCAAATGAAAACAAATCTTTGTATGGTCTAGTAATATCCAGATTCAATCTTTCCATTAATGCTTTTGGCATCAAATTGTGAGATGCTCCAGAATCAAGCATTGCATTATGGAGTATCTTGTCATGAACATTCAGGCTTACATAAAATGGAGGAGTTCCGCCATTTTCTGGTTTGCCATTAACCTCAGGGCCAAAAAGAAGTTTGGGTTGATCATCAAGAATGTTTACTGAATCATCCAATCCAGTAATGTTAATGTTTAGGGACTTGGTAATCTGACTCCTATAGACATCATGTTTAGCCAATTCTGATAAAGGAACAGCTATCTTGAGTTTTCCTATTTCAGCCTCTAGATTAAAAGGTTTTTCCGTTTGAGTTTTAGTGTTTTGCACAGTTGGGTTCTCTCTGTTTTTTGGGTCTTCGATATTTTTCTCTTTTTCATGAATGAAGTTTTGTTTTGAAGATGTTTTTGGACTAACTTCTACTGTGTCTTCTACATTTCCCACAGGAGGAAAAGTAGTAGATTGCTGTTTATTGATTGGTTGGTTGTCAGAGACATCTTCAATTATTGGATTTGAAGAACTGGGAGTTATCCTAGACAAAATTTGTACTTGGGGGATGTTTTGTACAGGGGGAATGTTTTGTTTACCTTTGACATTTTGTTTTGTGGTTTTCTGTTTGCTATTCTCTGGTACATCAATCCTTCTACTTCTCAAGTTGTACTGTTTATGAACCTCGTAGATTACTGTGTCATAGCCTTCCTTGAAATCAAAAGTCTCTCCTGAATGAGTTTGGAATGTTTCAAGGATATGATTCTCTTGATCATCCTGGGATAGGAAGACTTCTGGTTCATCTTTGTCATCATCTACATTGTTTATTTCTACATCTTCTGTAGGTTCTTCAGAAGTTGAACCTTCAACAAAGTTTTCTTGGAAGGGTGGCCTAATGTTCTGATCAGGGACATTCTTTCCAATATTTTGGTTCAGATTCCTCCTAAAATTTGGGTTTCTTGCAACATTCTGATTGTCATTAGAAGACTTTCTTTCAATGGTTTCCACTCTATCTCCTAATCTTTCCATACCTTTAATGATTACATCTAGCTTCTTTTCGAAAGCTGAAGGTTCTTCATTCATAGGCATTCTTCTTTCTGCCCTAGCTCTGGCTCGTTTTTCTATCAGATTTGCTTCTACACTCACCACTATGCTTTGCATTTCCTCCAGTGTTTGAGGAGCTCTTTCCCTGAGGGAATAAGCTATATCGGAGTCAAAACCATCTGGAAATTTAACCAACACGTTGTTAGGTGGGGGTCTTAGGTTTTGAGGAACTGCATTATATGATTCATTGAATCTTATGATGTAATCTTGTACGGTTTTGTTTGGTCTTCTTCTTAATTTCTCAAATTCTGATAGGATCTGAAGCAGATCCTTCTTTTTCTCCCATCTGTTCAAGAATGCCCTATACAAAGCTTCTAAATCAGCAATACTATTCGGGGTAAGAGCCCTAAACCAAGTTCTAACTTCTCCAGTAAGACTCTGTACGAAAATTCTCATACGGATATTATCAGTATCAATCTCATAAAACTCAAAGTAATCTGTCATTCTTTTGGTGTGTTGTTGAGCCGTGTAAGTTCCTGATCCATCAAAAGGTGTGATCTTACTTTGGTAATCCTGAGGTAAAGCTGGAGGGTTGGCTGGTAATTGTAAAGGGGCATATCGATTGGCCATTGGAAGATAAAGTGGAGTGATAGGAGTTGATGGTTTAACAGGAGGAGATGGAAAGGTAGAAGGGATAACAGATGTTTGAAAAGTTTGAGGAAAAGTGACTGAGCTTGGAGATGCTTCAGTAATCACAGAAATGTTTGAACTATCTTCAAAGGTTTGATCAGACTGAATGGAGTTATGCAATTCTCTGTCGAGATGATGTGAAACAAATCTGTATTGCAAATCCTCAAAGAACAAAGGATCTGGAACTAATCTAGATAATTCAGTCTCAGAAAAATTTACAAACAAAGATGTTTCAAATCGTGCATCAAAAGGAATGTCATCAATATAAATAATTTTCACAGGACAAGACGCAGATCTAGAAAGTGGTCTAGAACTTCCTGTACTCTCCTGACTTCCTCTTTCAGAACTTTCTTGACTTCCTTGTCTTCTAAGAATCCTAGGAATCAGATTTGGATTTTCAAATATTGGTGGTGGATTGGGGTCAGGGTTTGACCTAGTATGTCGAATCCTTTCTGAAGCCAGTTTTCTTAGACTATGTGTTTTTTGGATTTTTTTTTATTTATTTATTTATTTTTTTTTTTTTTTTAATTGAAAAAATAAATACAACTTCTACAAATTCTTCAAGAAATAATGATGTATGGTTAAAATTTTCTCAAAGATCTGTTTAAACTAGAGAATCTGATTGAAAATTTTTGAAACTAAAGTCCAGTATGTAAGCTAAATCAGAGATAGACTGAAGCAGCTTTTATTTACTTTTGCATTTGCAGAGCAAAAGCAATTTCAAAGGCTTCCTGGCTGATCTTCAGACTCTGTCCATAGCTTATAAATCAAACAATAGTATCAATAAAATGATTCAGATCCCCAGTATGGTCGCCACTATGTTATCACTCAGGTTTTCCTAGAAGTTGTGTAAGAGGAAAGCATACCCGAGGTAACCACAAACCAACCTTTTAGATGCAGAATCTAGCCAATCTGCATCCAGAGAGGGCTCTCTCTTTATGATTTATCTTTGTTCTTGGAAGGTTTTAGGCTAGTTATAGATTCAAAGTTTGTTTTGGGAAAATGGTGGAATCCACAAACCAAGGGCAAGGTTGAGAGCTTTCAGTCCATTGGGCTATGGAGTCAAAGGATGGCTTTACTGGATTTCTATTCTAAACACAAGATGGTATTACAGGGCAAGATAGCTAGACAGAGAACAATCCTTAAAATTTAAAGTGGATGGGATGATCTTGAAGGGATGAAAGGCAGCTAAGAATCTTTCACCATGTTCAGAAGAAAGAAGTGAAATGACTACAAACAAAGAGCAATGAAGGATTCTTTATTATAGTAATCAACAATGTTTAAATTAGCAAAGAAGGAGCATTTAAGAATTCATGCTTATAGCTAATTTAGAAGAAAACATTAAGAACAATCACATTTGAAAACAGAGTACAATTAAGCAAATTCTGTTTCAATCTTTTATGTAAATTATTCGGAAATGGATATGATGGTATTAAAAACTAATATAAAATTTCAGACAAAAGGTAGAAACACTTATTGAACTGTAGTCCAACACATGAATCCTGCAACAAGTCCAGTGCTTTCAAATCGTCATCCAGCAAGCCACAAGTAAATTTCTCCAAAAGCTTTTATTCCGAAACTCTCAATGTTACAGCAGAGTAATAGAATTCACCCTCAACACTCTCTTTGAGGGTTTATTTATACACAAAATAATCTTAAACAATCATACACTATCTTAGCCAATAATCTAGGTTGACTTAAAGCATAATTTACAGATAATCAAGAGACAAAGGGTCTCATGGATAGAATAATGGGCAACTGCCGATGTGCTGTTCCTTTTTCCGTGGATGTGCTGGAGGTAAGTGCTGAAATAGTGCTCTGTGCTGTCCCTTGCGTATTTCTTTGGCTTGTTGGACACTCTTTATTCTCACGGATACTCTTTAACCTTTTCACCTGATACTCTTTCATCTGTTTTCCTATTTTTACCATTTACTTGATAGTAAAGATAAATTCTCATCCTGAAAACAACTTTTATAGAATTTCCAACATTTCCTTCCACCATTGATCATCTGGTATCATAGTTCTTCTGAGCTTTCTTAAAGTTTCATCTGCTTCAGTAAGTTTATAAAAGGTGGGCTCATTCGGAAATAGATACTTTATTTCATGTTCCAGATGAAATAAATTCCTCACTTTATCATAGATACTTTTCCCAGTTGGTAATGTCGATTCTGACGAGCTAGTAGAACAAGCAGCTGTATTTTTAGCATGAGCCTTTATTCTCTTCTAATAGGTTTCCAAGTCTATTATTTGATCTTCTGTGAGCATGGGACTTGGTAACCCACTATCCAAAAAAGCTTGAAATTTCTCTCTGAAAATGTTGATGTCAACCAAAATGTCTGTGCACTTCCTTTCTAAATTTTGCATGAAAGTCCTCTTGGTGAAAACTCTCTTTGCTTCCAAAACTGCACCTGTCCTGTCATTAATTCCTAACAATGCAAGCTGTTGTTTTGTTCTGGAATTCAAAAATTGAATGAGCTGACTGGCCTGTTCAGGCCTGCCTCTCAATTCATTCCTGGTTCTATTTATTTCTTCTTGGGCTATCTTAACTAACTCATTTTGCTCAAAAATAGCTTGAATAGAGGGCCAAATACCCTTTATTAACTCAATGATGTTACCCCAAAGAATGTCATTTATTTCATTTAAAGGCTTCTCCAATGAAAGATCTTTTTCCAAAGCTTGAACCAATTTTTCCAATCTTTTTATCTCCCTGGTGTTATCAGCAGCTGTCTTTTTAGATGTGTCATATTTTTCCTCCAATTTTACTAATTGAAATTTAGTTTCTTGGAGTTCTGTGACCCTCAGTTGCAAACTCTCCATTTGTTTTATTAAGTCCTCAGAACTCAAGCCAGAAGTATTCACTTGAGATGACTGTATCTGCTGCCCTGTTGTTGTAGTACCTGTTGTTGAAGTCTGCTTGATAGTTTCATGTTCCTGCAATGCTTTTTCCAATTCCTTTTCTGTTTCATTTAGTCGCTCAGTCATATTTAGGAGCAACTCCATAATTTCTTCCTGTGAATTCCCTTTTATAACTTCTTGGGTCTGAGGGTGCCTCAAGGCTGGTAGTTTTAGCTGTTTTCTGAGTGCAGCTATATCATCCTCTTTCTTCTTTATCAATGCCTCAATACCTTTAATGTCTTTGGGATTGTGACCCAAACCAATGATTATCTCTTCTAACGACTTTATTCTATTATCTTTGGCCTGTGATGAGGCCTTCTCAATTTTCAATTGTGCAGTAGTGTTATTCAAAGAATCCTGCAGCGTTATAGCTGCCATGGCCTTGTTGGTGAGAGTAGAATAGACCATTTCCCCAGTTTGTCTATGTAGCTCTATCTGGTCCAGGGGATGAATCTCCTTTGCTAAAACTTCAAAATTTGTTCTGATGTAATCTGATGCTGAAGTTGGTTTTGGCACCTTTGCTTTCAAGTGGATCATCAGCATTTTACCTTGTGAAAGGTCAAACGCTGACATTAGCCTTTCTTGATTATGGGGAGCCATCTTCATATATTGATCATATACCTTCATTTTCAATGGATCATTATTTGTTTTAATATTAATGAAGGTTCTTTTAATATCTCCAGTGTCTGTCTTTGGCGGTCTGAAAGAAGATACTTCAGTGCTTAATTGCTTTTGTGAAGCTTTACCTTTTTGGCTTATGTTTGTTTCACTTGTTGTGCCAGTTTGCTGACTATCTTCCCTTCCATCATCAAATACTTCATCTATAATTTCTGCATCTGGAGGTGGATCAGATTTGTGTTTTTTAGTCTGATGTACCTGTGAGGCCCCTTTTGGAGGTGTGGTATCTGGAGCTAGCCTTTTTTTTCCTATTTCCACATTCAGTGGAGTTTGCATCTCTAGAACTTGGATGTGTTTTGCTGGTGTGGGAGAAGCCTGTGATTGTTCCGGTGCTTTGGAACTCTGTGGTTTTTCAGCCATGACCAAAGTTTCAATAACCTGGATTACAGGTTCCTTTCCTTTACCCTTGGGTTCTGTTGCAACCGATGGACTGCTTTCCTGTAATGCTTGCTGTAGAGTGGCTGCTGAAGATGTGCCAATGTAGGGTACCTGCATTTGACCACACGTTTCTAGGTCAAAGTTCTTCTCAACATCTTTCATAATTTTATTCATTTTGTCTGCTTCACTTTCTTCCTCAACAAGAGTTCCTTCAACCCATTCATCTTGATTTGCATACTGTTCTCGATCAGGAATCTTGTGGTGTATATAAGGAGATGATTTATTTTTTAATCTCTTTTCACAAATAAAACCAAAGGGGTCATAAGGAACCCAACGGAAAGATGTCTGGAACTTTTTCTCTAATAGATTTTCTGCTTCTCTCTCAGCCTCCCTAGAATTGCAGATGAAAGGACCTAATTGGATTTTGATCCTTAACTGAGCTTTATTCTTTACATTACAAAAATGGATCACATCTGAATTGTTCATTTGCCTGAAGTATTCCAAGGCAAAAATCCTCATTGGTACATATCTGGGTAACCTGAATGGATGTAATTCACATCCATAAATCCTGATGACTGTATGGTTTTGATACAAATACCAATCCCCAACCTTATAAATATTTGACAGTTGCAAGGTCTTTCTAATTTCATTGCTGAGTCTTGGGGGAGGAATTCCTGTTAACAAAGTTGTTGCAGGATATACAAACTGATCAATGAATTCTGAGTAGGAGTAGGGAGAATCAGAGGAAAAATGAATGATGGGGGACCAAAAAATGACTGACCTGGGATTCTTCTTGGCATCAAGTTTCTGTACAGGGAGAGGGAACCTTTCTGACTGATATAAGATCATGAGATGATAGATAACTGAGGAGTACTTAAAAACTTTTTCAGTATCTAGCCTTAAGAATTGATCATGGATTTTGCTGGCTATGAAAGAAGCATAGTCATATTTGATCTCAGGAGGTTGCCCAGGAGTAAAAATGGATAGCAGAGCCAAGGTTATCTCATCTACATATTCACTGGTGTTAAATCCTAGGACAAAAGATATTATATTTACAACGAGCCTTCCCAATGTATTGAAATAGTAAAAACCATAGGGGGGAGACCCTTTTGGCTGATGCTCAGGTAACATGAAATGCTGGCACATGGATTTTAGCTTTTCTGGGGTTAATTGCCTGGTTTTCTCAATTAATCCTTCCATGGACAATGGTGCTGATTCTTGGTCTGTTTCAAAGTGTAACATGGCATTGATAGCCTGGGGAGTGATGGGAAACAGAACACTTTGATCAGGAGCTAATACAGCCCTCTGTGTGGGATCATAGTTTGAATGACAGTAGTGAATGATTTCTGGGAAAATAAGGACTGAAGGAATGAGATACCTTGGGAGATTGGATTCCCACAACCCTATGAGATCTTGCCCCTTTGAGTATTCGTCTCTGCAGCGACAATAGCTCAATAGGGGACTTTCATCAAAATGCAGGTCTTTAATTTGGAAATATTCATCTATCAAAGGTAAATAGTCTAATTCCCGGTGAGGAGCATTCAATGGAGTGATATTAAGAGCTGCCGGGGCCTCCATTTTGGTTCTTGTGGATTCAAAATGGAGGTTTTTGGTTTTCTTCACGGGCCGGGCGGGATTCTTGAAATGAAGGAAATTGGAACAATTTGCAGGTTCGGGGAGAAATTTCACAGGTTTAAAATCTCCAGGGAGGACTCAGTGATGATTTTTAACCACTTTTTCAGCGAAAAAAAACAAAGGAAACTGAGTTTTACTTGCAGTCGGGGCGTAAAGGATAAATACCTGCTTTTAGACGGAAACTGGTTCTTTAACAGGTAACAGGCAATGGCGGGACTATTCTTCAACACGGGCGCAGCGGAATCTTGGAGTAAATTGGTCAATTGCAGTGGAAATTTGAAAATCGCAGCGGGAGCTCTGTCGTTTTCAGAATAATGAAAATAACTGAAAAAACACGAAAAATGGCTTTATTCGCAAGTTAAAAGTATTTTTTTATTTTTTCGAGGTGATGACGTCATCGACGTACGGGGTGACGTAAGCCGGCAGTAAGCGGTAAGCGGTAAGTGGTATTCCCGCACCGCTTTTGGTCGAGGATGGTTTTTATCGGAGGGGCAGCGATTCCACATGTTTCTTGCCACGTGGATGGTTTGACTATTCAAAACCACCCATCCCCCGCTGGTTAAAAAACTTACACGGGATGGGCAGCGGGATCAACGCTGGCCGTTGATCTGCGGGAGGCTGATCCAACGGCTGGGGCGATGGGGAGATAGGCGAGGTTTCATGTGGGCCCGTCGGAGTTTTAAACACTTTTTAAATGTTATTTAATCGCTCCGGGGGATATTTAACTGGCGGAAAGAATGAAGGAAATGGGGGGTCGCAGTGGGGTTTTAATCATCAGGGAAATGCCAAGTGGACAAGCCACGTGGGCATAAAACTTCGGATTTATTTTTCTTTGGTATTAAACATATACACCATATGTTTAACGCTTTTTGGATACATAATTTTATTATATGGTAAACTAATCATATGCAATTAACTTACCATAGGGGCGGATTTATATTATAAAGATATATTTAACCAAAGGGCTTATAAAGCGGGGTTTTTATTTTCAATGTGTGGGGATATAATACTTTGGTAAACATTATAATAAATGGGTTTTTGGGATATTTATAAAAAAGGGAGTTATATACTTAGGAAAGGGTATTTCACTAGGGATTTAATATAATAGAGTTAAATGTTAATATGGAAAAGGACAAGGAAAATCAAAACATTTTTGTACATCTAAGAAAGTGATAACTTGTGAAGTAAATTGCAACATTTTATCTTCAACACTTAAACTTAGAATAACAAGTTATTTTGAGGAATTTTTATGGAATTTTGCATCAGTTTCCTAAGCAAAATAGGATTTTACTTAGGAAAAAGTTAAAGATTGAAGATAACAATGATGAATTATCTCAAGTGCTTAGGTCTTTTTGATCATTAGGCCGAGGGTCCGGTCCCTCCAGAAGTCAAGGAAATGCCTTGAGCCCTTTTGATCTCCAAATACCTTAGTACTTTTGGGATAAATTAGTAAAACTCTTGAGGGGGAAAATGATGAGGGAGGTTAATGAATTTGACTTTGCTTGCTGTGATTTTCCAGTGTATTTCCTGCTTTAGTACTTGTGATGAAAGTGAATGATCAAAAACATGTAGCAGCATCATTCATCAGATAACACTTTGCAGCACCATCTACCTACCCTATCTACTTAACACTACCATTTTCTCTTGTTTATTAGGGTGCATTTAGACTTGCAAACCCTTTTCAATCTTTTCTTTTTACATGATAACTCTATCTATTTCTACCCTTATTACATCCAAGGGCTCAGATTAAACTGTTGAGCACCTTTTATTCATTCTACCTATCTACTTATCTGCCAAGATTAAACTGTTTGGTCAGATATTTATTCTCTAATCTATAACATCAAATTGAAATATGAGTAAGCCAAGTTTAAACAGTTTGACTTATTCATAAATTGTGGCAAAATTTTGACAAGCTGCACACAATTGATTTATTACAAAAATGAAATAGCAGTGGCATTTGGATTCGCACACTTTCCTTGGTCTATTTTTTGCTTGGGGTTCATTTCTTTCACTTTTTTGACCATTTTATTCTTTTTACCCTTTGATCTTTCTTTTAGGGTATACCCTCTTTACATTTTTTAACTTTTTTGATTTTTTGGTTTTTTTAAGAATATGGAACACCTTTGCTCAAGTAAGAAGGTTTGAACATATTCCATAATTCAATCAATACAATCATGAAAGATGAAACCTATTGGTATAGGAGGCTAACATAATTTACAAAGAACTTTCCTTTTTTTCTTTTCTTGATGTGTTATCAATATTTTTGTTACTTTATCTCTTGTCAGCCATTTCTTTATAAATATGAAACCTGTACCATATCATTCATTAATATATTTTATAAATAAATTTTCAACTTTTCAGGTAAAAAAAATATATCAAGAAACCAGTGCATTTTCCATGGTGTACGCACCGACATCGGTGCGTAGTGGTCTTATAAACACATCGCCCAAAAAATATAAAACATAGCATGGTGTTCTATGTCAACAAGGATCACTGGTGCATTATATGTTAATCATCGCACTGATTAACATAGGAAAAATAATAAAAATTGTCTACTGTTAGTTTTTGTAGCATATGGTGTCGTGGAGGGGGCAATGTAGCCTATTCTTATAAATTCCCCACGCAAAAAATGGACCACTGTATGGTGCTCTGTGTCAACAAGGAGACCTTGTGCATTATATGTTACATGGTGCAACAATTAACACACAATACAAAATTTCTTTTGCCAAACACTACGTGAGCGGTGCACTATAATGAAATAGTGCACTGGTACCCTATTTTACATATTGCTCATTGATTAAAAAAAATTGTTTTTAATTTTTTTATCAAATAGTACATGCATGGTGCGCTAGGATAAGCCAGTGCACCAATGCGTTAGGATAAGCTAGCGCACAAGTGCGCTAGGTTATGCAGGGCACATCGATTAAAAAAAAATTGTTTTTTTTTTAATTCACACAAGGGCCAACATGGATTGGGATCCGACTATGCAAGTTGTCCCATGGGTTGGATGTCATAGGCCTATGTATATAGAAATAGAGACCTATAAATCTAAAATGAAAATCCCTAATTCTAAAATCATAGAAACAGGAAGAAGCAAGGGCATAAACAAAAATGATGAAGGGTTTAAGGTAAAAATGGTTTTTTTTTTTTTGTTTCTGAAAATGAACAACAAATTGAATTTTTTTTCTTACTGTGTAAAAAGTACTGCAGAAAATGTAAAAAATAAAATAAAATTTAATCATGATATCGTTTGAAATTATATGCTACATGGTTTGAATCACCATAGTTTTGGAATTTTGATTGTCTGAATACTTCTATTCGAAATTATTTCCCTGCTCCACAATGCTCTCGTGCTCTCTTGCTCCAGGTATGTCTCCTGCAAATCTCTGGCTGAATTTTTTTGCAAAGATAGTGAAATAATGAAAATTGTTTAGTATTTAAAGAATATTTTTATGAAATTATATTTTCGAAAATATTTTGCCACCCATTTTTCAATTTACCACTTTTTTTCACTTGAAAAAAATAAAGTTGTGTTTTTTTATTTGCGAATTTTTGTCACTGGTGCATCAGTTAATAACACGACACCAGTGCGTCAGTTAATAACATGGCACTGATGTGTAGTAACTAAAACAACACTGGTGCGATTATCTATACATAAGCACCGATAACAATAAGTCCATTTTTAAGGCACCGAAATTACTTTTAGGTGTGTGCGCTAAAATTTATTGTTGATTTTGCTCAAAGGCAGGGAGAAAATATCATAATTATATCGAATGGAAAATTCTTCAAAATCCAACTCGTTCCATAATCTTTCTCAAATTCCATCGCAGAGTTCTTCCTATCCATATCGAGACATAATATTTACTTCATATTTTACTTATATTTTCATTATCTAATTGAATTTATGTTTTTTATCCATGTCAACCAACTTGATAAAATTTATAATGTATACAAATTTTCAAGTTCATGCATATTCATAATCAAGTTCAGATGCACAAAATAATCAAACTACTCCAAAACTTCGGAAGCTCTTATTAGTAGCAGCATACTGCAAGGCACATTTGGTAGATGAAAATGGACAACCGCTTCACCCTGCCAATTGTGACAATATTGCATCTTCTAGCCACAATCCTAGGATAATGATGGTAATAATAATTGTTTGGTATATTAATGTAATTACTAATTTCAACGTCAAACAAATTAATCATGCATTTTCAACGTTTTTACTAATTGATATCATAGATTTTGTATTAATCATGTTCAAATATTTTTTTTGAAATTATTAGGATTCTAGTGATGATGAGCAACCTACCTACCATCTTTCATTGCACCCCACGAAAATGTCAAATAGAGAGAAGGCTGAATTAAGAGAAAAAATAGGATAGGAACGATACCAAGAATGGTTGAATCAACCACTGATTCAATTCTCGCTACATCTAGATTCACTAATTAGGAACGACTACAGCAATAGTAGTTCTTCATAAGCTCGCAATGGAGGCAATCAAATAGAGGTTGGTATGGATGATTGGTTAATGGATACAACTACCATGGAGACAATGTTGTTAGCTGCATTCCAGAACGATGATCAACTAGGGGATGATGCTCATATCACTGACACCTTTTTCGAACGCCTTAAATTTTCTTCCACCACCCCTCTTTAGACCTAGTGGTCAGTTAAAGTCTACCCAGTTGGGGACAACGATGTTACTGTACAACTTGAAAGAAAAGTTTGGCTTGTCAAATGCATGTTTCTCGAAAATTTTGAGGTAAGTTACCATAAATTCCTCCCCTATATAAATTTGAGAAATATAATTACACAATGAACATTACAAATGGTAAATTTTATGAATGTTAATAATATATTGGCATTAATGTACATTTAATATTTTCCATGATGATCAGCAACTATAGGTTATTCAAATATAAGGTTCTTCCAAGTGATAATGTCTTGCCCAGTAGCTGCGAAGAGGTAAAGAAATTGTTGAAAATGTTGGGTGTTGAGTACATATCATATCATGTGTGTCCAAATGATTATATTATATATAGAGGAGAATATGAAAACAAAGAGATATGTCTGAAATGTGGGCATGACATGTATCCTAAATCAAAAAAGAAGGGTAAATCACGTGGTCCTCCTTTTAAGATATTGAGGCACATGCCTATAATCCCAAGGATTCAAAGGCTCTTTCATTGCAAATAATTAGCTATGTTGCAGGGATGGCCTACCTCACATAGAAGTGAGTTGGGAGTTATGCGAATCCCAACTGATTCAATAGCCATGAAGCATATAGAGGATACATGGCCCAAAAAATTCAAGGATGAAGTACGAAGTCTACGACTTAGCATAGCCATGGATGGTGTCAATCCATATTCCCTCCATAACACCAAATATTATGTTTGACCTATATTAGTGATCAATAACAATATCCCCCCATGGTTTTCTGTCAAGAATGAACATCTTATGTTGGCTCTCATAGTCCCTGGTAGAAGGCAAGTGAAGAATATAGATGTCTACTTGCAACCATTGGTAGATGAATTGAAGGAATTATGGGATGGGATAGATGTATACGATGTATCAAGACCCATCGCAACAAAGAGGAGTTTTACGTTGTATGGAATATGTGCTTACATGACACATGATTATCCAAGATTAGGAGTTTTCTCTAGTAAATTACATGTTTATTGATTTGTTTATATACGTAACAATATTCTTTCGCATATTAGTTATTTAATTCGTTGTAATTGTTCTAATATTCGTGATATTCTTTAACATTTCATGCATGTAAATTGTATACAATAATCTCATAGGTCTTGTAACAAAAGGGTATTTTGGATGTAAATTTTGTGGACCTTCTCTGAAAGCTAGATGGTCCAAGGACCTACAAAATCCATTGTATGATTTCTCGAGGGTATTCCTCCTAGAAGAACATCCTTATAGAAGAGTAGAATCCGCTTTCAATGGTAAACGAGAGACAACCCAAAGGCCTCCAATAATGACACGATTTGAATGAATTAGAGCATATGAGGGAGAGAAGGATAAGGAGTTCATAGAAATGTTTGATTCAAATGGGGAGCCTATATTCGATGATCTAGACTTCTTCAACACCTATGTTGAGAAATTTCCCATTGGGATGAAAAGGAAATCCATATTTTATAACCTCCCATATTGGGAGCATCTTAAGATTACCCACTTATTAGATTCCATGCATATATCTAAAAATGTTTCATCTTCTTTATGGAGGCACATATCATCGAAACAAAGTGATACATTAGTTGTTAGGAAAGATCTTATTACTTCAAAAACTAAAAAGAAACATTGGCCAAGACGATTAGAAAGTACAGGATGAGAGGCAGGTGTTGATCCCTCTAATTCATGGTATTTCAAATAAGGTGATGTCCCATGGATTTTTAAAAAATATCATATTTCTTTGGAAAAGGAAGTTATAATGGGTGTGAGGATGCCATCTTCATATGGGTCTTCACTACGACGTTGCTTCACAGTGGATGACCATTTGTCAAGGTTGAAATCACATGACCATTTGAATCTTCTAAGAGTACGTATAATGTCAAAAGCATGATTTTATTATTTGTTATATTAATCAATTTTATCCTATGCAGGGATTATAAAACATAACTAATTTTGTATATTATTGCACATGTTTATAAATTTGCAGTGTCATTATCCTTTTTTCGTGTGTGGGTGTGTGAAACATGAATTCCTTCAAGACCTAGGACGTGCCATATATAAATTATTTTCATTTGTACGTTGGATCACATCAAAGGAGAGTCATGTGGCTAGCATTCCATGGTGGCGTCAATAGATAGTTGAGATTGTTTGTATGTTTGAGAAGGAACTGCCGACGAGTTTCATGGAGTTGCAGGTTCATCTTCTAATCCACCTAGTAGATGAGGTTGAATTAGTTGGGGTGGTTTCTTTTCGTTGGATGTTTTTCTTAGAGAGGTACATGAAGAAATTGAAAGGTTTTGTTCGACAAAGAGCAAAACCCGAGGGGTCTATGGCAAGGCTACATATCGTATGAGTCTTTCTATTATGCCAATGAGTACATCAATCAGATCGAAAATAGACCAGGTGTGGTGATTTGGGACGATGAAAAGGATGAAGACAAAAGATAAGGGGAGTTTCTCCAAACGAATGGAAAAAAGCGCTTGATAAAGAGTAAGCGACTTATAATTTTTCAAATTTACACAAAGTAAATATTCATGTTGAACTTCGATATAATGTACATTTTTATCTCTATGTACTATATAATGTCGGTTTGATTTCATCATCGAATGCAAAAATTGATGCAATCAATAAATTTGTTCTTTACAATTCCGAAGCGACACAACTGTGGGTCGTATTGTACGAAAAGAAGAGGATAAAATGGGATAGTGCCAAGAAAGAATTCAGAAGGTTGAATGGTAGAAGTGTGCCTTATCTCGATAATTTAAAAGAAAATATACCAAAAATATGCCCCAATAGTTGGGTTGCTGACCAGTTCAGAGAGAAATACGGTGCAACCGGTCGTTACCCGCATGCTGAAGAGGATGCGCTAAACGTAGGGATTCGGTGCAGCAACTCGGTAATAATATATTTAATTTATATGTACATTTTAAAATTAATAATGCACCTTTAAAATGTAATTACATCTATATTTCATATTTTAACTATTGGGTTATTATAAGACACATGACACTATGATTTCTTAACTTTTTTATAGGTGCATTTGTTCCAATCTATGTAGGCATATGGACACCATTTTCGCACAGAAAATGGCGATGATGGACACATCACACAAGACTGTGGAGTCGAAGTCGAGTTTGATGAATCTAGTCGATCTAGCCACCATGATCAAAACCTAGTACGAGGGACGTTAGGTTACGTCAGAAAGATACAAGAGATAATTAAAGTTGATTTATCTTCTTTCCAATGTGTTATTTTTAGGTGCAAGTGGTGGGACACCTTTGATAGGAATAATGTAAAGGAATATCGTGATAGTAGGCTAATATGTATCAACTCTAGAAAGATGTGGGATGAAGCTAAGGAGCCCTATGTTTTCCCCAAACACTACAACCAAGTGTTTTTTTTACCCAGATGTGTTGGATATGGATTGGTGGTTCGTATTGAGAGATGACCCTAGATCAAAACATATTTTTGAGAACAATAATGTTATCATGCCATGCGAGCTGGAAGATAATGAGGGTGATCATGAGAACCGAGAGTGATATGGTACATGTGATACTTCGTCAATATTTATACTTTTTAAGATGGGTTTTTATAAAGAAGAGGAATTAACTACCTTATAACTTATAAGATTTTTTTTTTCGAAACATTAAATATGTATTTTGAATTAATTAGTAATTTGCATTGTGTTACTGTTAAAATCAATATTTCACTTGATAATTTGCAATTATGTTGATCTCAAAAATAATGGCGTACTATATAAAGTTCTTTTTTTTGTATGTAACATCATAATAAAATAATGATAATTCTAAAGTACATGAATTTATTTGCATTATTTTCTAAACTTTATTATGTTACCAAAATTCATATTATTCTAGATTTATTATTTTCCACTTATTTAAAAGTTTACAAATTTACAAATTTACAAATTTTAATAAAATCATTTCACATTAATACAATTAAAACTTTACAAATATTTTACATACAATTACAATTAGAATGGAAATTAGAATTAAAATTACAATTACATTAAAATTTTACAATTTTACATACAATTACAATTACAGTTACAATTTTACAATTAAAATCATTTCACAGAAATGCAATTAAAATTTTACAAATATTTTATATACAATTACAATTTTACAATTTCACGTACAATTACAATTACAATTACAATTACAATTTTAGAATTTTACATACAGTTAGAATTAGAATTACAATTTTACATATATACAATTACAATTAAAATTACAATTACAATCATTTCACAATAAATTAAATATCACAATTACAATTAAAATTTTACAATTACAATTACAATTTTAGAATTTTACATACAATTAGAATTCCGATTATAATTTTATAATTTGTCATATATACAATTACAAATAAAATTACTATTACAATCATTTCACAATAAATTAAATATTACAATTACAATTACAAATACAAATACAATTTTACAATTTTACATACAAATAAAATTAAAATTTCAGTTACAATCACGAAATAATATTTAATAAATATCATGATAATTTAATATCAAATTATTTAATAAACATCACAATCATGATAACCATTGTACAAACATCATATTCGACTAAAAAACACATTCAAATTTGCTAACATCATCATGATCATGATCATCTGATGAAACACAATTAGCATTGTATAACATCATCACAACACAAACATCAAATATACATCTCCTGTCAAATAAATTCTCTCACATACACATCTATCTGCAAGCTGCAGATTAAATGAACATATCTAACATGACCTAACAATATACACAATAGGATGATCACCAACATGTAAATTAAGTACAACTACAACATGAACATAAAATACATGGACCATATATATATATATATATATACAACTGTAATATAAATGTCAAATATCAGCTGGTGGTACATCATCAATAGCAGTACTAGTCGAGGCATGCTTAGTCAATGGTGCAGCCTCGACAAGCTCAGATACATGTTGATCATCATGTGCTTGTTGATCTGGTACTGGTGACTCATGCTGATCAGGATCAACTGTCGGCTTCTCAACGTGATAACTCGACATGGTCGATGGTCCATCTTGCTCATGATCATGAGTACTGCTGGATGCTGACTCGACGTCGTCGATGGTCCAGCCTGCTCTCCATCATGACTGTTGGTCGATGCTGCAGGTTTCTCATCTGGTGCGGTGCGAGGTGAACGATGATCACTCCCCTGATCGTGATCATTAGATGATGCGTCACTTCTCATGGACTATCGACGTGATGCGTCTCAACCATGGCTATAATGTCGAAGGGCCCTCCTCAACCGAGTAACTAAGGTCGTAGCTCCTACGACATGCCACATGAGGCTGAACATGTCACGCGACATGCCTCTCCACATATGTACCAGCCTAGCATCGACCTGTATATCTCTCATAGTGGTAGGCCTGACTCTCGCCTCAAAAAACAATGCACAGAGTTGGTCACCCAACTCCATCCTCAATCTACTGTCAAGCCTACGCCTAGCAAAAGATGGTACCAGCGCACCAACATGAGTAGGTATGTTAGCACCGACCTCATGATCCTCGGAATCTGCCATATCCTGATCGTCATCATGATCCACAACTGGATCATTTGGTGGTGTTGGCATATCATTGCCATCAAAATACCCAATGTCTGCAAAATATATATAAGTACACAACAATAAATAGACAATTTCATTAAACAATTTAATAAAAAAAAGTTAAATAACATGTTAGAGTAAATTTTAATAAAACAATAATATTACCTCTATCATCCAATAACTCATCATCTATGAAGAGGATGTTGGCACACCCTCGCCAATCCAAGCCAACATAAGGATAGGGGACCATAAAAAAGGGATGCTCGTCAACACTGGTTAGTAACTCTAGACTTGCATCATGCAAAATACTCGCGGAAAACTCAGTCTCGCCCCTCTTGGGCATCATATGTCCCCACATATGCATCTGTGCATTCAGCATCGGCCTACGAGGCTACTGAGAAAAAGTAGGCCTCGTCTCTGGAAACTTCTCAAAAAATAAACAAAATAGATTTGAAGCAAAAGGGAAGTTGAAACTCCCTTGTGCATGAGCACGACATCTATCTAAGGTTGTACAGAATTGGCGCAAAAAAATGGCAAACCACCTGACAAGTCATGGTTCCTGTACTAAAGAATAAAAATAATATAGAAGCAGGAAACTAATGCGTTGTTGTCGCTGGTGTTGTGTGAAATGGTAGAAATTAGAAGTGTGAGGCACCTCACCTGCTCACTACCAAATGCAAAAATATATAACTAACCTCCGGAGACATGAAAATATGAAGGAGACAATATATCCACACTAATGTATCTCTGGAAGTACACAAACTGACTCCTTACTGCATAGCCAGCTGGAACCTCTGGGAACGAGGGGAAATCCACCCCTCTCCTCGATAGGCCAGTAATGAAATAGATGTCCTCCTTAGTGGGCATGTACCACTGGTTAGGACCAACCCAAAAAGCCTGTAGGTGGGCATTCCACTTGCGGATAAGATGTCGCAATAGAACACCATGGCCCTTTAGGGATGTAGCCTCCTCATAGAACTTGAGGAGGCCTACCTACCTTAGGAGCCCCTGGGTAGCTACAGTAATAGGGTGGGGGTACACATCTCTCTCCCTCTCTCGTGCCTCCCACAGGTGAACAATGTTATATTGGTCCACCTGTTGTTGTTGTTGTTGTTCACTCTCTTCTCTCCTTTCACGTTTCTGAATGATTGAAATATTAAATACAATTTTTTTATTAAATGAGACATGTATTTAGGAATATACATATATAATTTTTTTGAAAAAAAAGAGCAGTCGATGCGCAACAAAAAACAGGTATGCACTGGTAATGGTCTGTCTTTTTTTTGTCACGCACCGGAGGCGGTGCACCAAAAAATTTGCAATGCACCAGAGGTGGTGCACCTACAAATTCTCAGTGCACCGCCCTCCTGGCATTGTTTGAAAGTCAATGGTGTGGTGGTATAACAGATCACACCATTGACTATGGACCGGTGTCGGGAGGGCGGTGCACTGACCAAACTATATGCCCCGGGGCATATAGTTTGGTCAACGCACCGCCCTACTGACATCAATACATAGCCAACGTTGCGGTCATTTACCAGGCCACACCATTGACCATGTCGAATTGCCAGAATGTGGTGCGCTAACAAAATTACTCGCCACGAGGCAGATATTTCCATCAACGCACCACATTCCCACTATTCGATAGGGTCAACGGTGCGGCCGAGTAACTGACTGCACAACACTTTTTTTAAATTTAAAATTCACGGTGCACCTTTCGGTACCATCTTGGAACCAGTGCAGATAACATTAGCACTAGTTGCGGTGCGACCTGTAAATTTATAGACAACACTGTGAACCTATGGGAGCCGAATGGCTCGAGTGCACGCGCATGATTTTTTATTTTATTTTAAAGAAGGTGAATTTTGAGATAGTTTAAAAAAATAATCCACTAAAAGTTTTAATTATGGAAATAAAAGGAAAATACCTATACATTTGGTCGTTGAGGAGGCATATTGGTTGTAGAATTTGTAAAACTAAATTTTCCCACTGTTTTGCAAAATTCAAAATGGAGATGGTGGAGAATGGACAACAGCAGTGCGTGCAATGGGAGCACCGATGGCAGGGCGCCTCACACAAAGTAAAGTTTCACTTGTGCTTGAGAGCTCTGGAGCACTGAAAAGTGAAAAATGTAGATTTTTGGCCATAATTTTTTTTATTTATCCATGTTCCAATGCGCAGGTTTTATAGGTGCACCGGTGTGGTTTCTTAGGACCGCACCGGGCTATTTCAGTTTTGGCATGAGGTTTTAGGACGCATCGGTACATAATATTTGTAAAGCACCAGTGTGATACAGTAATAAGATGCACCCAGAAGGTTTGTATGGAGCACACGGTGTCTCGATGTGCCAATTTTTTGTGCGCACTGGTGATTTCTCTAGTTGAACGCATCAGTGTGGTTTAGGATGATAAGCGCACCAGAAGAAAAACATCAACTAAAACCTTCACCCGCCAACCTCCTCTAGTAGCCTTCGCTACAAATTGATGTATGGGGTATTTTTATAAGTGTTTCATCAAAAACATCCACTAGAGGGTCTTTTCCTTGTAGTGTAACCATGGGGGAATATGTATTTAATTGTCCAATTCTTTCCATTCCAATGAGTGGTGTTGATGTTGTACTAGGAGTCCAATGGTTATAATCATTGGGGACTATAGATTTTAATTTTCAATAACTTTTTTTGAAATTTTTCTGGGAAGGAAAGGAAGTTGAATTACAGGGTATCACAGGGAAACCGGGAAAGATAATCAGCTCAAATGTCATGAAAAATATTTTGAAGAAATAACAATGAGGCGTAATTGCACAATAATTCTCACTACAGGTTCAAACATCAAAATCCTCTATTTCTTGAGATATACAAAAAGTATTGGACAATCATTCCAAGGTGTTTGAGACTCCCAAATGCCTCCCAAATATTTGTGATCATGATCATGTTATTCATTTGATTCCAAGAATTGTTCCTCCAAACATCAGACCTTACATATATACCGATGACCAAAAGAGAAAAAAATAATGTATGATTGCAGAAATGCTAGAGGCTGGTATATTTCAACCTATTCAAAATTCCTTCTCTGTTGTATTAGTATTGGTGCACAAGAAGGATGGATCATGGCACATGTGTCTGGCATATAGGGAGCTCAACAATCTCACTTTTAAAGTTAAATTTCCCATTCATGTTATTGATAATTATTGGATGAATTACATGGGGAGATTTACTTCACCAAGTTAGATCTCCATTTAGGTTATCATCAAATTAGAATGAATGTTGAAGACATTCTGAAAACAACATTTAGATTTCATGAGGGTCATTATGATTTTTTTTCATGCCTTTTGGCCTTACCAATGCACCTTCTACATTTCAAGGGTTGATGAATTCCATTTTCAAACCATTCCTTATAAAATTTATGTTAGTATTTTTTGATGATATACTAATCTATAACAAGTCTTGGAAGGATCATGTTCAACATGTTGACAGGGTGCTCAAACTATTGGAGGAGGGGAAATTATATGCAAAAACCTCCAAACGTTTATTTGGAGTATAGGAGGTGGAATATCTGGGTCATATTGTATCTCATGAGGGTTTTAAGGTAGACCCTAACAAAATTGAAGCCATTAAGGAATAGAAAATCCCCACAACCCTAAAGCATCTGTGAGGATTTATCAGGTTAATAGGGTATTATTGCAAGTTTGTTAAGAATTATGGGAGATTAGAAGCACCTCTAACAACATTAATGAACAAAGATGCATTTTATTGGACTCCAGAAGCAACTAAGGCCTTTGAACATCTTAAAGACAGAATGTGCCAAGCATCGGTCTTAGATATGCCAGAATTCACAAAAAGGTTATTGTGGAATGTGATGCCTCAAGTAATGGAATTGATTTTGTTTTAATGCAAGAAGGAAGACCCATTTCTTTTGAAAGTCCTCCAATCAAATGAAAGTATTTACATAAAGTTATCTATGAGAAGGAAATGTTGGCAATACTACATGCATGAAAGAAATGGTGACCTTACCTAATGGGAAGACACTTCAAGGTAAAAACAGATCATGATAGTCTTAAATAATTTTTGGAACAAAGACTATTTTCAGAAGAGCAACAAAAATGGATTACAAAGATGTTGGGTTATGACTTTGAAATCACCTACAAAAAAGGGAAGCTAAATGTTGTTGTATATTCACTCTAAAGAAAGGATGAGGACGTGGAATCATTGATTTGTGCCATTTCTATTATCCAAATAGATTGGATAACCGAAGCAAGGGAGGAGTGGAAGAATGAAGAAGTGTGGACACTCATTCAAAAATTGCAGCAAGATCCCAGTACATCTGATACATTTAGATGGAAAAATGATTCATTATGGTACAAATATCTCTTCTATATTTATAATAATTCCCAACTAAAACAATAGATTCTTTTGGAATTGCACACCTCTCCATTAGGAGGACACTCAGGATTTTTAAAAACTTACCACAGGGTCAAGAAAGAATTTTTTTGGGATGGCTTTAAATATGATATTCAAAATTTTATGGCAGAATGTTTGTTCTAACGAAAAAATAAAGTTGAGACAATTAAGACCCCGGGTCTACTAAAACCTTTATCCATTCCAAGCCAATGTTGGGAGGAGGTTTCAATGAATTTTATCATAGGTTTACCCAAGTCTAAAGGAAAGAGTGTCATCCTGGTGGTAGTTGATAAACTTACCAAGTATGCACACTTTTGTGCATTATTTCATCCATTTATAGCTATTACAATTGCTACTGCATTTATGGAAACAATTCAAAAGCTGCATGGAAATCCAAGGATTATTGTAAGTGAGAGAGATCGCATTTTTCCTAGAAATTTTTGGATGGAATTATTTTCTTCTCTGTGTACTCAACTAGCTCATAGCTCATCTTATCATCCTCAATATGATGGGAAAAGTAAGATAGTGAACAAATGTTTGGAATGATATCTTCGTTTCTTTGTATCTGATAAGAAAACACAATGGTTCAAGTGGTTACCTCTAGTTTAATGGTGGTATAACACTTCCTTCCACACTGCAACAAAAATGACCCCATTTATGGCACTTTATGGATATCGTCCATCGTCCATCACATCATATTTAAGAGAAATTTCTAAGGTTGAAGCAGTGGAAGATCACATCGAGCATGAAAAATAAGTTCTCCTACTCTTAAAGTATAACCTAACTTTGGCACATAATAAGATGAAACAATAGGCAAGTCAACATCGCAGTGAAAGAAGTTTTGATGTAGGCAACTGTGTATTTTTACGGCTACAACCATACAAACTGTAATATTCCCAAATGGGAAAAGCAGGAATATAGTGCAAAATGCTAGATCAAATGTGTAAATCATCATTTTAAAATAAGAGGCCAATATGGAGACCTTTCATATGTTATTACAACAGTGAAATATAAATAATAAATGGGCCATAAGATGCATAACAAGAAATACAAGCCTCCAATGCACAAAAACCCTCAATATGAAGTGCTGCAACTATATAGAAAAACTGGAAGACCCTTATAGCGTTATTTCATTAGATATGCTACATAAAATTATTATACATCATATCTAGGGCTGATATGTACCTCAAAAGATAGATCTATATCAGATTTGTGCACTATACAACCTCCTTTGAAGAACCCCTTAAGGGTTTTCAAAAAAACATCAAGTACAAGTTCTAGATCTGAGATCTAAGACTGCAAATCTACAACAAAAGACAGATATGGAAAGTGTGGCTGATCTGATATGATTAATACAATAGCCTCCTCCAATAGATCCTCTAAGTGAAAGGCATATTCCCTTCACTAGAAAATCAACTCTCCAAATGGTGTGCCAAACCACCCTACAACTCCTCCTACAGAAATAACACAGATCTAGAAGTCAACTACGCTATAGGGATGAATAACCATTTTTCCTTATGCTAAGATATGAAAATAATCTCAATTCCCTTCACTACTGTCCTCCCAATGGAAAGGAAGCCTCCTCCACTGAAAATAAGAAATGAGATGGCCTAGATCTAGAGATCTAATCACCACTTGCTGCAACTTGCAAAAACAACCAAACCCTCAATAGGATCTATTCTATAGTTGAAAGAAGAAGCTTGGCCTAAAGCCTAATAGTGGAAAATGTAGTACAAGACTCCTCCAAGAGCTTCTCAATAGAAGAGGTGGGATTCCCAGTCAGAAACACCCTGTGCTAAACAACACTCTATCTCAGCTAAACAACAAGAGAAAGATATATGTCTAAATAGACCATATATTCAGAAATATCATATACATCAACATAATGAACAATGAATTCCATCCTCTTCCTTAAATAAGATATGAGCTTGCAAACCCTAAGCCCCATCCAAAAATATCACTACATTCACACAAAGCATCTCCATCTAAAACTGCACTATTCCTCATTGATGACCACTCCTCCATGACAACGTTGTTGATTTGGTCAAGGTTGACCCAGTCAAAGTGATCCAGCCCCTTTTCACACCAAGGTTGCTTAATTAAGCTACCAAGATTTATCTCTTTCACATTTGGCATTCATTTATTCATTATTAAGGAGAATTAGGGACCTCCTTCGTCCTCTTATTCTTTAAACAAAGCAATAAAACAAAATTGAATATTCCAACTAGCTCATGGCTAATTGGGAATATTACAATCCTCCCTTCCCAAATGTTGCTTTTCCTCAAGCAACTGATAAGGTGAGTGTTGAAACTCTTCTCCTCCTCCATTGGTGACACCAACATGTGATAATATTTCCTCATAAGCTAAGTGTTCACCAATCCATCCCTCCATGAATTTCTACTCCAAAGTTCTCATGAGATGCAAATAATCCATCCCATAAGGAGACAATAGTTCAAATGAAACAAACATGGTTTGCCCAATGTTCTCCCTGAAACATGTAACATAGTTAAAATGGAGATTCTCTCTCCCATAGGGCACATAAATTCCTCCCATCCTCCCCCCAAACATTCCCATAAAAAGTATAAGTACATCATCAATGTATGGGATAAAAACTAAGTACATACAAACAAAAATTTGCATAAATGGAGGTGGGTCATAGTCCCACATGTGGAACCAACGCAGTAAATATCCTAACTGCATTAGATCATGTTGTTGTGGTTTCCTCACAACTTACATGCTGTCCAAGTCATCTCACCATGGCTGAAAGTGTGAGATATATTTGGTGCTTTTGGAATGCACCCACAATGATACAAAATCTCCCTTTGTCCTCTAAGGGAGTGGCCATGTTCAGAAATTTTTGTGGCCCAAAGTTGGCCATGAATTTTATAATGAATAATGCTCTTTCTCGGATCTATGGCCTGCATATACATGGTGAAATAATTCAAATGAGCATCAAATAAAACATTAGGTACATAAGCATGTTCTTCACCAAAATTTATCCTCATACAAATGGAGTGGTGCATAGTTCTATCTCCTCTCATTCCAAAAGAGGAAAGAGATGGCTGGATTAACTCCTTTATAGAGTTATGTTTCTCTCCCAACTCTACATGGTTCATGCATCTTTGAAAATGTTGATATATTTCTTCTTCAAAGCCCTTCCAAGTGTAGCTTCCCATGATAGTGTTGTAGGCCTTCATGGAATAAGTATGGTTGAAAAATAACTCTTCATAAGCCCTTTGTAGCAACTTCTCCTTGAGCTTGGAGGCTCTAGATAAGAAGATCCTACCATGATAGTAAATGACTCATTCTTGGAATGAATAGCCCTCTTCATGTAATTGGTCATCAAGTATCATGCAAGTGAAAAGATCCTTGGAATAATCCACCAACAGTTGGGATTTCCAATATGGATCAATATCCCATAGTGGCAACGCTAATGATCTAACAAAAGAAATATCTGTCATATGGCTGTTCTTCTCCTTTAAATCTCCCATGCCTAAGGTATATGTTGGAAGGTTTCTATCTCCTCCTTGCTGCTCTTCTTGCATATGCACATGCTCAAGTGAATATTGAAGCTTTTGGAAGTTAGTCTCCCATGGGAGGCAATCATCTATCCAATACTTCCTGGGTTTAGTCAAGGCATGCATGTGTAGCCACCATTTTCTATCATGTATGGAAGATTTATCTCCAAGTGAGATTATCTTATGAGTCTCCATAGCCAAGGAATGGTCTCCTTGTCCCATGATGGTGTTATCCTCTAGCCTTGCAGCATTTCTTCTTAGCGCAATATGAGATGAGAGAGTGGGTAATAATGATAGTGGAAGAATTTATTCCTCCTCTTTGAGCCTACCCAAGACTCTCAGTGTTGTATCTTGGTATTCCAATGCTCCCATTCCTTCTATATATATGAATGGAGCATCAATATGTGAGACATCTCTCACCAAATATAGATCAGGTTGTCTCCCAGGTGGTTTACCACAAGATAGTGATGTCTCATGGACCATTCTCATGTGCATGATAGATGGGATCATCATGTCCCTACTTCCACTGCGCAAATTCAGTTTTGTTTCATGTGTGGAAGTTATATGAAAGTTGGGTACCACTCCTAATGATGCAAGAGTCCCTCTAGTTGGAGCAATGGCTCCATCCTCACCTCCATGTGGTGATGGATCATCTCCTGCTATTCTAGCGTTGTGCCCCCTCTCTTGTTCTTCTTCTTCTTCCTCCTCCTCATCTGAGAAGACCTTTATGTAATGTGATTTTGTAGCTGAAATCTATGTCTGGGTGCCCAAGCTTCTTGGAAAGTGAAGCAAATCTTTCTCCTCCGCAAACCTCTTCAAACATCATCATCAAGAGGTTTTTTTATTGACTCTCCTTTGAAGGAGGAGCCTTCTCTTCTTTTCCCTTTGATAGAAAATAGGGCTTATGCTAAAATGTTTCCTTTGCTTTTGGAAAGGCATCTTGAAGGTCTCTAGCCCTTTAGATGGCATCTTGTAGGGTAGTGGGCTTGGTAAACTTAACTGAACCATGAAGAGGTTCATCTAATCCATCAATGAACATGTACACCCTTCTTGTTGCAGATAAATAAGGAACCATGACAGAAAGTATTAAAAATTTATAGATGTAAGTTTCTACATTACCCGATTGTTTTAGCTTTGCAAGCCCCATGAATAGTGCTTCAGGATATCTTCTATCAAATCTTTCCACCAGCTTTCTATTGAACTCTGATTATGTAGTTACATTGGCATGGCCCAATGTAGACAAGCCATGGAACCACCAGTCACGTGCTTCACCCTCAATGTGTAGTGTTGCAATCTTAATGGCCTCCATTTATGGAACCTTGTTCAACTGAAAGTAGATGTCAAGTTTCTCTACCCATGATTTGGCAGTGCACTTGGATGACCCATCAAAATTTGGTAAAAATAATATGCCCATAGTGTGGTGTCAATCATGATTCTGAATGGATCCACCACTTCTATTGTGATGCCTTGGTCTTCTATTGTCCTTTATTTGAAAAAAATCTCGAAAACTTAAGTGATCCTTGAACCTCTGAGTTTGAGATTCATACTCCATAAAATAGTCTTCAAGGGATTCTTTCTCTTGAAACCCATCATTTCCCACAGCCAAAAATGTAGGCATAGTAGAGCATTGGGAAACTTGTGGTTGATGCAATGGTTGATCATTCCAGTGATGAGACATGCTAGAGCCTTCTCCATGATGAAATTCTCTAGGGGATTCCCTAAATTTTTCCATTCTCATCTCCTTGATCTCTCTAGCAATGTCTTGCATGGCTCTAAGAAGGATCTTAGGGAACTCCTTCTCTTCATCTTCACCTCTAGATAAAGGGGTTTTACCCTTGTCTTCTTTGTCATTTGTATAATAAAATTTATGATGTATTCTTATTTGGTACCTCCTCTCTCTATCAGTGAGAGGCTCTCCTTCTTAAGATGACATATTGGCTTTTCAAGATGCACAGGCTATGCCAATATTATGCTCTGATACCACTATAATATTTCCAAATGGGAAAAGCATGAAGTGAAAAATGCTGGAAAAAATGTGTAAATCATCATTTGAAATCAAGAGGCTAATATGGAGACCTTTCATATGTTATTACAACAGAAAAATATACATAATAAATGGGGCATAAAATGCATAACAAGAAATACAAGCCTCCAATGCACAAAATCCCTCAATATGAGGTGTTGCAACTATATAGAAAAGCTGGAAGACCCTTAAAACGTTATTTTATTAGCTTTGACACAAAAAATAATTATACATCATATCTAGGGTTGATATGTGCCTCAAAAGATAGTTCTATATCAGATCTTAGCACTATACAACCTCCTTTGAAGAACCCCTTAAGGGTTTTCAACAAAAAACCTAGTATAAGTTGTAGATCTGAGATCTAAGACTACATATCTACAAAAAAATACATATTTGGAAAGTGTGGCTGATATGATATGATCAATAAAATAACCTCCTCCAATATATCCTCTAAGTGAAAGGCAGATTCCCTTCACTATAAAATCATCTCTCCAAATGACATGCCAAAACACCCTGGAACTCCTCCTACAGAAATAACACAGATCTGGAAGTAAACTTCACTGTAGGGATGAATAACCAATTGGCATGATGCCAAGATCTAAAAATATGCTCAATGCCCTTCACTATTGTCCTCCCAATGGAAAGGAAGTCTCCTCCACTGAAAATAAGCAATGAGATGGCCTAGATCTAGAGATCTAATCACCACTTGCTGCAACCTGCAAAAAAAACCAAACCCTCAACAAGATCTACGTTGTAGTTGAAAGAAGAATATTGGCCTTAATCCTGATAGTGGAAAATGTAGTACAAGAATCCTCCAAGAGCTTCTCAATGGAAGAGGTGGGAATCCCGATCAAGAACACCCTGTGCTAAACAACACTCTATCTCAATTAAACAACAAGAGAAAGATATATGTCTAAACATACCATATATTCAAAAATATCATATACATCAACATAATGAACAATGGCTGCCATCCTCTTCCTTAAATAAGATATGAGCTTGCAAACCCTAAGCCCCATCCAAAAATGTCACTACATTCATGTTACACAGCGATTTGTCACCGTCCCTGCCATTCCCCATCCCGCACATTGGAGGGCTCATTCCGTGACCTGTGAGCAGAGACAAGACTTGAAAATACTTTCATTTCATCCCTCTAAAGATGAGCTTTCATTGCCCTGAAGACATATCCCTGCAAAAAAACCTAAAAATAGCTCTTTTTCCATTGGCGCGGTTCCACAGTTCAGCCCTCGTGCCAAGGGGGCAAATCCTCCAAAGAGGGCGCGCCAATTGGCGCTCTGTCATAGAGCCGCACCCGCGCCAACCATATTAAGAGGTGTTTTTTAAAAATAAATGGCGGAAGTTTTGTCCTAAAAAATTCCTGGACTGATATCTATCTTGAGTTGGGAGGTTTGGCTACGGATTTCCATAGAGAGGAAGTGGTTTGCCACCTCTCATGGAAGTTTCCTTGATGATAGGGCCAATCCCATAATTATAGGGATCCCAACTCCCCTTCCTCCATCTATAAAAGCTTGCTCAGATCCTTTGCAAGCTAGTTCCGAAGAGCTTTCACATCCTTATGCTGCAAGAGCCTTCTTGATTCCCTTAAGGCCAAATCCAAGCAAGGAGACTATTGCCAAGTATCCGAAGAGAGAGGCTTGTCCCATCCTTGACAAGCTTTATCGAGACATGTTTTGCTAACGACCCACCAAAGGAGAGTGCTGCGTCGAAGCTATGGTTGTATTCTTCTTTTGACTCATTAATGATAAGCGACTATTGGTTATGGTTCCACTCTTGTTCTTGATTATGTTCATGAGTTATGTCCTCTTCGACTGACATATAGTTGTATATATTGGATTTTATGCTTGCGTTTGTGTTGTTTCTTGCATGTGCAGGTGTCCGATCACGAATATCGTGAGGATTGTGATCTGCCAGGGCAAAGGAACGGGAGCACCACTTCTTCTACAAACGACAGCATTGGATTCCAGGTAAGCCTTCATCGCAAGTCAGTTTATTTTCAATTAGGAACCTGCATTGTAGCATGTTTGATTGTTGCTAGACCCGATCTGGGCTAGTAGGGATCGCCTCTGTCCGCAGAGGGGATTTACCTCTTAAACAATTTGGTGACTCCGTTGGGGACTCAGATTTTTGTTTGATTTGTAAGCTATAGATGGAGCCTGAAGTACAGCCAGATAGCCTTCGAAACGCTTTTTCTTTGCATTAGCGGAGTAGATCAACGTTGCTTCAGTCAATCTCCGGTTTAGTTTACGGACTGAACAACTTGGAGTATTGTCTTCTCTTTTCGGTCAATTTCTTGGCCTTGCTTGCTTGGTCAGCTCTTTGGACTGGTTTTTCTGTTTGTTTGGCTTTTTTTAAGCTTGGTCATCACTTTTCTATGTCTGAGATTGCTTGTTTTTCATTTTCCCATAGTAAACTCGGCTGGCGCGCTTTTCAATGCAATAGTCGTGCCCATTGGCGCAGGTTGCTTGTGTATCACCCATGCCATTGCCTTTCTGGTGCTAATTTCAAGCTCACAGTCGTGCCAATCCTGTGAGCTATTAGGGTTTGCTGTGTTTGATGCTTTCTGGGACTGACTTGTGATTTTGATCTAGTTTTTTCAGCTGTTTGAGTGCACTGGAGCCTAGTTTGACTGATTGTAACTCCATCCTTTGGTTGTTTTCTTATTTCTTTCGATTTTGCATTCGAGCCCTAGTGCATCTTGGTGCTTTTGTGAGTCGAGCCTCCCTTGGGAGTTTTTTGGTTTTTGTTCGTTCATTCGACTTTGGGATTGCTTCCTTGCATTCATTTGACAGTTATCTATCATTTTATTGCACTTTTTGGGTGACTGATTTCATTTTCATTCGAATTTTGCTTTGCTTCATTTTGGGCCTAGATTACACGGCTCATCAATGTCTTTGGGACTTTTCTTGGTTTTGAGAGACCTTTGGTCGATTTGAGATCTAATTTTTTGTGCCATTGAGTGAAATCTGCTTGTTTTTGCTCTCTTATTATCATTTCTCAAATTGCTTCCCATTTGTTTTCGGTTTGTTTAGTGCATCTAGCTCTCAAACATTGAAAATAAAAATAAAAAATCTCTTTTGCTTTTGGTTGATTAGTGCAAATTAAAATCTTTTCAACGTTATTAGTAATTAGTGACTTTGAAAGAAAAGTTTTTAGTTTCATTAGCTGCATTAGAGATATCACTGATTGTCTTCTGATCATTTTGTTTGTGTAAAAAGCTCTTAACTCTTATGTAGCTAGCCTTCATCGAACGAAATGATATACTGTGGCATGTAGTTTTGCATTTAGGAGATTTTTGAGACATCACATTCGTTAGGGCCCGAAAACTGAAACGTAATTGAAGATAAACTTTAAAATTTACTCAATTTACACTAAGGCAGCATTGAAATCTAACGAAACACGTTTAGAGGTCTAGGCTAGAGACGTGTTCCGGCGTCTTAAAACCTAGTAGCTGTCGTTCGCCTCTTGGCTTTAGACAACACTAGTATGGACTTGTGCTCCCCGTACCGTCACGTATATAAAGGGAGACCCCACTAGGTTTCAATCCTTTATCCATAGGAAGCCGAGTCTGCTGCCCTATACCCGTGATACACCGGACACAGCATTCGGGGAGATTGCCTGCACGTACGGAAAGTCCTTGGTTGATTTCTCTTTCATTATTGAAACCAAGGTGTATATTGCAGTTCATGTTTATTTGGTACACCCTTTTGCCTAGTATTCCTGAGTAGTCATTTGATATTTTCTGACTCCCTAAATTTGAAAGGATCACCAAGCGCTTGTCCTTTCACGCTTGTGTCAAATACGAAAGAGATAGAGTCACCTTTTTGACCGTTTCTCGACTCTTAAAACATGAAACGGTGAAGTTTCTTATTTTTCAATGTGGTAAAAAATTAATCACCCACGATCACACGCCTTGTTAGATTCTGCTTGTTGACCATTTGATTGTGTGTCTTGACTCTTTTTCAGCCCGTGTGTGTGTTTGATCTTTTTCTCTTGTCGTTTCTGCCACAGTGGCGAAACCCTCGGTTTCGTCTACTGGTAGTCCTTATACGGACGATTCATCAGAGGTTTCCCAATCCTCTGCTGAACCATAGCAGCCCATTGTTTCTAAGTTTCCTGACAGGGGACCGGTTCTTTCTGAGCAACCCTTTGGGGGACCAGTTGAGTTTGATTGGCCCTTTTCTGACCCTTGGTCTGAATTGAGATTAGGATCTGATTTCCTTTCTCTTACATCGGGTTCGCCTTTCATAGCTGTTGTTTTTCCTCCTAGTCCTCGCCGTCTATTGCAAGATCTAGCGGCAGGCTCAAACATGAGTGATTCTGGTGAAGAAATCCCAACGTCTGGTGAAGACTATCAGCTCTTCCCATGAAGATTATTTCCAGGAGACAACTCTGAACTAGTTGCTATGTCATCTAGTCCCTCATTACCACCAGGGTACAAGTCCTTGGGTCAGATCATTTCTGCCGCAGCCTCTATGGGAGTGTCAGCTCCTTCTCCGAGGCCGGCTGCTCCTTCACCGGGGGTGTCTCCTCAAACACCCGTCACTTCTGTACCCATTCGACCCACTGTCTGTGTGGCCGCATTTTCACCCGCTGTCACGGCACCCGCCGCAAGGGCTATGCCGCCTCCTGAAGACTTTTATTTAGCGACTGCTATGCCGGAGAAAATTTCTCCGGAAGAGTATCAGTTGTCCCTACAACAGTCGAACCCCGAGGTTGGACCATCCTCCCAAGATCCCAACCGCTCTTATTTTTTGCACTATGCACAGGATGGTACGCCCGTGTATGCTTTTCTAGGTCAGTATGATGAGCACGGGGACATTTTGCATCTACCCGCTCCTAAGGCTCACCTCCATGCTCAAGGTTTACCTTATAACCAGGCTTATAACCCGCAAGGGCAACCTTTCCAAGGCAAACCTTCAAGCCAACCTGGCTATCCTTATGACCCATAGGGGCAGCCCGTGCAACGCTATCCTGCGGGCCAGCAAGGGCCATCGTACGGTCCGCAAGGACAGTATTACAACCCTTCCGGTCAATCTGTGCAGCCTCAGCCGGGGTACCAACCGGGACCGGTCTATGGTCCTGGGGGGAAAATCCAGCCTTCTCAACCTATGCAACCGCAGTATCCTGTTGTTTCCAATGTTGCATATCAGCCGGGACCATCCTATGGTCCTGCCCCAGGTCAAACCGGTTACCAGCAACCACCTGGCTCTATTCCTCCACCAGGCCAACCGGTCCATCTGGTACAACCTGGTGTTCTGCCTCCAGGCCAACCGGCCCATCCGGCAAAACCTGGGGCTCCTTTACAGCCAGGTCAACCTGCACAACTGGCGCAGCCTATCTATCCGGGTCAACCTATTCACTTAGGGCAGCCCGCTCAGCCAGGTCAACCTGTTCACTCAGGGTAGCCCACTCATTCCATTAACCCTGCTCAGCAGCCGATTTATTCGATGCCGCAGCCAAATCAACAGCTGCGCCCTAGTTATCAAGCTCCGCAGGGTTCCACCTATCAGCAGCCGACTCATCCTCAGGGAAGTTATTATCCTCATGGTCAATCTCAACCGAATTATAACCAGCCCCGAGGCTCTCAGTATTATCCTCATCAACCCAGTTCTACCTATACTCAGCAG
The DNA here is from genome assembly GCA_034641835.2 of Pinus albicaulis. NCBI lineage: Eukaryota > Viridiplantae > Streptophyta > Pinopsida > Pinales > Pinaceae > Pinus > Pinus albicaulis. The sequence goes on from CM076573.1 coordinate 717,855,662, forward strand.
CCAAATCCAAATGCTACTTACACTAGGCCGACATATAATCAGGGTCCGTACTTTGGTTATCAAGCCCCACACACTGGTTACCAGCAGCCAAATCAGTCTAGTTATATGACCTACACCCCCTACAGTCAGAATCCTACGGGACAAAACCCATGGGGGCAAGGATATTCCCAAGCAGCGTGGAGTACAGGTACTGGTCCTCATCCCGGGCCTGGCATGCCTGTCAATCCACCATTGCCATTCCTGGCCACCTTGGAGTTACCGGATGTTTCAAAATTTACCAATGATCCGATTTTGCATAATCCTTATTGGCCTCTGGTTCCTACCAAAATACCAAGTGATTGCCCCAAGTTTGAGGGTAAAGCTGGGGAGGACCCCCAAGCACATGTGATGACGTATCACCTTTGGTGTTCGTCTAATTCTTGGGTCGATGATTCAATTCGTCTGCGCCTCTTCCAGTGCACTTTGAATGGAGCTGCTGCTAAGTGGTACATCGAGTTATCCCGTGGCATCTTCCAATATTTCAATTCCTTAGCCATGGCTTTTCGGACACACTTTCAGTTACCAGTTCGCTATGAAGCCAGGACGCACCTCCTGACTTCTTTGAAGCAGGATAAAGCCACTCACATTTCTGATCACATTCATGAGTGGCGGTGTCGTTGTAGACTGATCAAGTTTCATATACCTAATCAGATACTAACTCACTGGTTCACCACCTCCTTCGTGAATAAAATCGCCCAAGATATTGCGATGGGAGCGTGTGTGACAGAGGAACAAGCCATTGCGCGTGCCCAATATCTGGTTCTCGTATATTCTCAGTCCGACACGTTGTACGATATCTTGCCTGATGCTCCACGGTCTGGAACCTCTAAAGCTCCACCTACCCCAGCAGTGGATGGCGTTATTGGTTCCATGTCTCAGAATTCGAAGAAATCTTCGAATGGGAAGCAGAAGTCCACCTCATCCAATAATTATGCTCCTCCCGCTCCAATCGATTCTGGAAAAACTACAGAGGTTAACACCGTTCAGGCCAATCCTACGGAGAAAACCTCCAAGGGGAAAAAGAAGGGCAAAGGTAAATCCAAATCTGATGCCCCAAAGCCAGAATCCAAATCTCGTACTTAGGATGGTTCTCAACGTAAACTGAAGTACCCCTGCCTCATTTGTGAAGGAGACCATTATACTAAGGATTTTCCACAATGATCTGAGGTTAGTCAACTTCTCAAAGGCTCCAAAGGGACTTCGGCAGTTCTTAAAGAGCCATTCCTGTCTCAGCAGACCCAGATGGTTGAACAACCTTCACCATCTGCACCATTTGGGTCGCAGGTTTTTATGATGAACGGTGCTGCACCTATCTCTATCGATATGCGTTCGAAGGATTACAACGAATCACACCAGGCACATGGGAAGGCAGTTGCGGATGGACCACCTCCCCCACCTGTCTCCGGTTCATTGGAAATCGAGAAGCCTACTCTTGAACCTGTTGTGAAGCCACCTTCTAAAGGTCTTTTACGAAGATCTTCCTATAATCCGAATGCCCATGCCGCTCAGCACTACAGTATTGTTGAGGATTTGGCACAGGCGCCTTCTTCTATGTCTGCACTAGAAGTTCTTCAAAGTTTTCCTTCGCAAAGGAAGGCTTTATTGTCTGCAATCGGTGGCATTGATCCCGCTGGTTCGAGTCTTCTCACCTTCGATTTAGAGAATTTTACCCCCCGACTTCCACATCAGATCGCTCTTGTTATTCAAGTCGGGATCAATGGTCTTAACATCCATAGGGCCATTGTGGATGAAGGTGCCTCTACCTGTGTCATGTCGTCTGCTTGCTGGAAGGCCATCGGCTCTCCGACCCTTTCATCGTCCCCTAATGCCCTAGAGGCATTCGATGGTCAGGAATCCAAACCCCTGGGTGTTCTCAAGAGTTTAGCGATCACTTTACAGGGGAAGACTGTCAACGTAGAAGTAGAAGTGGTTGATGCCAGGCTCAAATACAATATACTTCTCGGTCGCAGCTGGACTCATGCCATGTTATGCATGCCTTCCACCGTCTTTCGACTTCTTAAGTTCCCTCACAAGGGAAAAATCGTTACGGTGGATTAGTTGTCCTTCTTCACCTCCACCTCTGAGAACAACGTTCCATATGTGGATCAGATCCCGAATCCCCCTCACAGTATAGGACCCGATCTCTTCAAAGACCCCATCCTCATGGGTATTTTTCCTGCACTGTCACCGCACACCGCTCAAGTTAACATGATCTCTAGGACTGATGACCCCTGGCTCATCCCTACACCTGAGCAGGTGTTTGAGTTTGGAGAATCGATGCCCTTAACTCCAGTAGAGATTAGCTATTGTGAAATCATTGCTGCATCTGATCCTCCCCCGCCTCAGCATGCTCCTTTGAGCATGGCTTTAGACATCTATTCTCAATCCCCCTGGCTTGGCGAGGCCAACTTGTCGAACCCTCTTAAAGAGACTTTTCCTTCCGATGAAGCCATCATTGAAACTATGTCTCTCGAGGACCTGCCTTGGGACGATGGACATCATCGTTCCTCTTTCATGCCTAGCTTGGGGGCAATGTCAGATTGTCTAGAGCATTATGCATCTCAGGTTCCTACTCCTCCTCTCCAAACGCCCATCTTGATGCACGAGGTTTTTTCGGAGGGAACCCTGAGTAATATCACTCAAACCATCCCGATCAACATCTCCGTTAAACCGGGGATCGTTGAGAATATACATGTGGGAGTGACTTGTTCTCCTGATGAGATTCAAGTCTATACTGATCTTTTTAAAGAATTCAAATATGTGTTCGCCTGGTCCTACGAGGAAATGCCGGGGATTGATCCCAGTATCGTGGTGCATGAGATTCCAACCTACCCTGGTGCGAAGCCTGTGCGCCAAATCTTACGCCCGATGCATCCTCGTAAAGCCGCTACAATTAAGGCAGAAGTTGAAAAACTTCTGAACGAGGGCTTTATTTATCCCATCCCCCTCACAGAATGGGTTTCTAACATTGTCCCTGTCGATAAAAAGCAGGGTACTATTAGGGTCTGTGTTGATTATCACGATATTAATCGCGCTTTTCCAAAAGATAACTATCCTACTCCATTCATAGACCAAATCATCAACTAATGCGCCGAAAGTGAGATTTATTCCCTAATGGATGGTTTCTCCGGGTATAATCAGATCAATATTGCACCTGAGGATCAACACAAGACTACATTCATCTGTCCATGGGGTACTTTCGCCTATAAAAAGCTCTCGTTCGGCTTGAAGAATGACAGAGCCACTTTCCAGCGTGTGATGTCTTATGCTTTCCATGAAATACGCCACATCGTTCAGCCTTATCTTGATGACTTTCCAGCTCACTCAGCTAGGCGAGAGGACCACCCTGAACACCTCCGCCAGATTTTCCTTCGCTGTAGACGCTACAATATTAGGCTTAATCCTCATATATGCGTCTTTTGTGTGGATTCTGGCCGTCTTTTGGGATTCATAGTCTCCAAAGACAGAATTCGCCTTGACCCTTTAAAAGTCAAGGCTATCATTAATCTCCCATCACCCTCCTCGTTATATCAATTGCAGAGTCTGCAGGAAAAAGAGAACTTCCTTCGACGCTTTATCCCGAACTATGCCAAGGTGGCCAAAGGATTCACGCGCCTATTAAAGCAGAACGTTCCCTTCCATTGGGACGAAATTGCTCAAAAATCATTTGAGAAGCTGAAAACGTTACTTGTTAATGCTCCTTTGCTTCGTCCTCTGGACTATCGCTGTGATTTCACTTTGTATCTCGCCGCCGCGTTTAGCACCATAGTTATGGTTCTAGTGTAGGATGACAATTATGGTGATGAAAATGTCGTTTATTACCTATCACGGAACCTTCTCGACACAGAAACACGTTATGCTCACATCGAGAAGTTGGCGTTAGCCGCAGTACACGCTGTGCAGCGTTTTCTCCATTGCATCCTGTTACGTACGATAACAGTGGTTTCAGATTGCAACCCCATGACATATATTCTCTCTCGACAATTACTGGGGGGAAAATACTCCAAATGGATCGTTATCCTGCAGGAGTTTGACTTAGATTTCACTACTGCTAAGTCAACCAAATCACTTGTTTTCGCGGATCTTATATGCTCACTCCCGACAGACTCCACTCCTTCACACTCTGAGGATCATATCCCGGACGAAAATATTTTCCTTATCAGTACTCGCGACCCTTGGTATGGTGACATAATCGTGTATCTTCAGACCTCCACATTTTGGTCTGAGTTGACTAAAGATGCCCGACGTCGGATTCGGCATCAGTCCCAACCCTACCGCATCGTAGGTGATACCCTATACCGTGTTGAAGTAGATTCGGTGCTCTGTCGGTGCCTAACCTTGGAAGAGGCAGAAAGGGTCCTAAATGACTGACACAATGGTGCCTGTGGTGGAAATATGTCCGGATATGCCACTACCCAGAAAATTCTGCGAGCAAGTTACTTCTGGCCGTCAATATTCAAAGACTATATTGTTGCAGTCCGTAAATGTCATGCGTGCCAGGTGTTTCAGCGCAAGATGCGCACGCCGCCTCTCCCTTTGCATCCTGTTATTACTTTCGGCCCTTTTTCGAAATGGGGCGTGGACTTTATGACATGTAACCCTCGTTCGGCTGGGGGGCATGCGTATATAATCGTCGCTGACGACTACTTCACCAAGTGGGCCGAAGCGATGCCTACACTAGCTGCCGACGGTAAGACAGCTACCCAATTCATCTTCAACCACATCATTGCACGTTTCAGGGTCCCTCAAGCCATCGTTACTGATCATGGTACCCATTTCTGAGATTATATGATGGCCGAGCTGACTTCAAGGTTGGGCTTACGCCATGATAGCTCAACGCCATATTACCCTCAGGCAAATGGCCAGGTTGAAGCAGTGACCAAGGTTCTGGTCACTATGCTTCAACGAATAGTTGGTATTCACAAATCCAATTGGCACCTCCAACTGTTCTCAGCTCTATGGGCATACCGGACGTCTGCAAAGAGTGCAACTGGATTCACACCATTTCAATTGGTGTATGGTCTGGAAGCAACTCTTCCGGTTGAATGTGAGATTCCTTCTTTGAAACTAGCTGTGGAACTTCTACCCAATACTTCTGCTGAGGAAGAGCGTCTTTTATATCTGGAACAGTTGGATGAAACCCGCCGTTTAGCTGCTTTAGTCATTGAAGCACAAAAGAAGCGGGTCAAAGCTCACTTTGATCAATCAGTTTCCCCACGTTCCTTTGTCGAAGGGGACCTCATCCTCCTGTACGATCAAGCACATGACAAGCATGGGCCCTACATAGTAAAACGCGTTTTGAAGAATGGGGCTTATGAGCTTATAGATTATGAAGGAGTTCCGCTGGCGCAGCCCAGGAATGGGTTGTACCTGAAAAAATACTACGCCTGAAGTGATTTTTGGTGTGGTGTGTGTACATAGGTGTGTGCTTTTCATTTGTGTGCATGTGTGGTGTGGTGTGCGATGTAAACATCTTTCTACTGATCGGGTCTTCCTGATTGTGCAGATGTCCATCAATCCGTTTGTGTGGTTTCGCGGATGTTGCCTCCCGCAGTACCAGGAATCTGTCTTCGACGGCCTGGGTAATCTACGATCCTGCTGGTGAGTTGGTCAACCTGCAAGGTGTGTGTCTGGGACGTACTACAAATAACATCGCGGAATATAGTGTTGTATTAGAATTATTAATTGAGGCTGTAAACCTTGGTATCCGTGAATTACTTGTGTATCTAGACTCACAACTTGTAGTATTATAGCTTAACGGTCATTATTCAGTCAGAAACCCATCCATTTTACGTCTGTATCTGCGTATTCGTTTACTGGAAAGAAATTTTGACTATATTACATATCAACATATACCCAGGCATATGAATACATTAACAGATGCAGTAGCTAATTTGGTGCTCTATAGACATTTGCGCAATTTGTAAAACAACATCACATGTAAAAAGAAAGATCCATCCAGAAATAGATATGTATATATATAGATATCGAAATTTTTACATAGTGTGTGTCGCATGGAATCAAAAACTATACATGTTCGTTTTAATACATCTGGAGACGACATGTCTCTCAAAAAATATGCATGAAATAAACCCTAGGTGTCTAATCCGCATGGTGCTCATGATAACAAGTGACTGCACGCACTAAGCATCTCAGAAGTCGGAGGAGGCAGCTAGGCACTCCCACCGTATGTCTCTGGTATGCCATCGGTACATCTGCCAGCCGAGCATAGTCTGGGATCCCTCGGGCAATACCCTCGAGATTCTGGATCAACTCCCCCCCCCCTTTGCACCCTCTACCTGAGGATCAGGTGCGGGAAGAGTCCTCTGCGCGATAGGAGACATACCGGCTGGTCTCTCTGGGCCGACGTCTGCATATGCATAACAAATGTGTCAGAACGGACATGTATTACAAAAAAATCATAAAACATCAAAATCAAAAAGAGAAGAGATCATACCCAACTCCTCGTCCCAATCATCTCCCTCCGGCAGTGGGAGATCTGGGTCTCCAGTGAAATCGGTTCCTGCATATGGCCAGTCTTCCACTACAATCAACTAACGCCGTAACCACCCAAAAAAATCCGGCCTCCAAGACATCTGTTGGCCTCCTCTAGCTCTGGGCATCAGTGCTGCCCAGCGAGCCATTCTTGGCTCTCATGGAATCGGCTCAGCTACTATAGCCCCTTGGCCCTGGAAGATTGGTAATCGTTCCAGAATGAACGATACCAGGATAGAACCGTAGCCAAACTGTTTCAGTTTCGCCTGCTTACACTTCGTGAGCTGTCTCTTGATATTTATTGTCACTGTTGTGGCCCAGTCGAATAATAGGGGACTCATGCACTCTGAGGCCAGTAAGAGTTGGGCCTTTGTTGCCTCATGCGGTGCCTGCGATCCCGCGGCCCGCGTGATGGTATGAAGAACTACCCTAAGTGCTAGATCATGAATGGTATGGATGTCCACCTTTCCACTTCCTGATCCCAGTCTTGCCCCTCGGCACACTCGTGCCATCACTTGCTCCATCTTCTCACCAGACGGTCTGCTCCCTGGAAATATGGGGACCAGACCTATGCGCGATAGTCCGGTTATGAAGTACACGTCAGAGACCTCCAGTTCTAATACTTGGTCCCACAACTTGAACACTTGTTCATGTTCATCCCATATGTTGATCAGGTAATGTAGGAGCTCAGGCTGAGCTCGTAAGCAAGGTGTCAGGAAGAACTTTTAAGCCCACAATTCTTGAGGGCATTCATGCAAGTTTCATTCTCCATGGCCTGTTCATCCTCTTCCCCGTGCTCCCTTTCTTTCCACTCAATGACCATTTTGATCGGTTGCCTGCATTTACATGGTCAAAAAACTTCAATTAGACCTCTGCTATCCTTAAAAATTCATGCAATTCATTCATTATGTGGAAATTTCAAACGGAAAATTGGATTGCACCGCTGGCGCGGGCCCTTTGGAAATAAAATTCCATTGGCACGGGTCCATGTCGGATACCCGCGCCAATGGGCGGAGCCCTAAAAATTCAAAAATTCCTCACAGAAGTCTAATATGCAATATAAAATTTATGAAAAACGGATTGAAATGGAATACAAAGAAGCGCCTCTTACCTGGAACAGACGGGAATCTGAATGGTAGTCCGGATCGATCGCAATCGCCGTCAGAAGTTCGCACACAAAATGGACCACTACTGCTCTTCGGTGAGGTAAATAGTAAAAAGTAATTTTATTTTTACCATTTGATATATTTATAACTTTTTGAACTCAAAATAGGTTTTGAAAGTTATTTTTTCTGAATATTTTAATATATTTTGTCAAAAATGGGTTTTGCACTTGCTTTTTGTGCAGCAACAGGTCTTTTACGCGACTTAAACGGTGAAATGAGTTGTATTTTATACTTTTTCGGACTCAGTAAATACACGAAAAATTCACTTTGGAGTCATCTTTTAGCTCTTTTCTGACTCTCTAAACATGAAAAGATTGCCGAGGCCCTTGTCGTTTCGATCTCGTTAAAGTGGACACGAATCGATATCTACCCAGTATACGTTTACCCCTTTTTCGGGCTGGGATGGATTATTTACGAAAAAGGAATACCCTAGCCTATCGTGACTAGGAGGTTTTCTTGGATATTGTTTTCTACCTTTTCGGGTCCAAGGAACTATCCACGAAAAGGGACCGCTGGAGTTTACTTTTCTGCTATCTTTTCAAACTCTCTAAATATGAAAAGACGCCGAGTTCTTCCTTTGTCAGACTCGTTAAACCCTCATGACATTGGATTCAGTCAAAATGGCATTCTCCGAGTTCCTCCTTCCTAGGGCTCGTTAAATGTACTAGGATGGATTCGCCCGAAGGGCGGACTTATATTAAAAGCATATGTTATCCCCTTCAAGCTTGTTATCAAAAATAATTGGGGTACTCGCCAGAAATGGTGGGGGAAAATGGAACCAGCATCATTGTCGTGTCGGCAGTATGTCGCTCTTGAACATGGCACTTGCCTACATTCGTGTCGGGTTGGGGACATCTCATCTCGTCCTTCACTTTCCTTCATGGGTTTGGATAATCCCTTTTGACCTCTCATCTGCTCATTGCCTCGTCACCATGACCTCTGATCCGTTGATGTCAAATACTACCAAATCCACTATTGTGTCGTTATATGTTCAAGAGAAGTTGACCTCTGCAAATATCAACCTCCCTCTGATTCTCATCTGATCGTGATTCACAACAACATTATGTTCCTCTGTCTCGTGTTGATGATGTGGGAAACAGTATGGCCCACCTTCGATCAAGGTCATCTCCTGTCGACTTCAACTCATTATCCAGGAAGTTGATCTAGAGACTCCCTTTCGTTGCCTTGGAGCCTGCATGCCTCAATGGCAGGTTCTTCGCATTCGACGTGAGGTTTTCATTATTGGCCTCCGATCGAGTGATTCTGCGGGTGTTCGACGCCAGCTCATTGATTCACACGCTTTAGATTGTACCTGTAGTACCTTGAGGACCATTGGCATTAATGATGGTACCTCTCACGTCTGTTAAAAGTTTTCATCATTGGCTAGTAATCAGACGATGTTCTTGCATGTTCGACTTCAGCTCACATATTCGCATGCTTGAACTTGTACTTTTTTCAGGTCGAGATGGAGCGCAAAACCCTGGATTGTGTCTGTTGTAATCCAGGCTACGATATTTATGATTATTTACATGGCTCACTGATTGGATGGCTGCGACCATACCTGAGTCTATTTATCGATCCTCACTGGATGGCTGCGTCCATGCCTCGGATCTGGATTATTGTACACTCTGTTATGGATGGCTGCGCCCATACCACACATATATATCATGTATCTGAGACATCAGTTGTACTTCATTCCTTAGGTTTTCCGATGGCAGTGTCTTCAGTCGACATGTTCTCGTAAAGCATTTCACCCCTCTCTCTCTCTCGTGCCTTATGCTTTAGGGGGCATCTGTTACACAGCAATTTGTCATCATCCCTGCCATTCCCCATCCCGCACATTGGAGGGCTCATTCCGTGGCCTATGAGCAAAGACAAGACTTGAAAATACTTTCATTACATCCCTTTGAAGATGAGCTTTCATTGCCCTGAAGACATCTCCCTGCAAAAAACCCTAAAAATAGCTCTTTTTCCATTGGCACGGTTCCACAGTTCAGCCCTCGCGCCAAGGGGGCAAATCCTCCAAAGAGGGCACGCCAATTGGCGCTCTGTCATAGAGCCGCACCCGCGCCAACCATATTAAGAGGTGTTTTTTAAAAATAAATGGCGGAAGTTTCGTCCTAACAAATTCCTAGACTGACATCTATCTTGAGTTGGGAGGTTTGGCTACGGATTTCCATAGAGAGGAAGTGGTTTGCCACCTCTCATGGAAGTCTCTTTGATGATAGGGCTAATCCCATAATTATAGGGATCCCAACTCCCCTTCCTCCATCTATAAAAGCTTACTCATCTCCTTTGCAAGCTAGTTCCGAAGAGCTTTCACATCCTTATGCTGCAAGAGCCTTCTTGATTCCCTTAAGGCCAAATCCAAGCAAGGAGACTATTGCCAAGTATCCGGAGAGAGAGGCTTGTCCCATCCTTGACAGGCTTTATCGAGACATGTTTTGCTGACGACCCGCCAAAGGAGAATTTGGCGTCGAAGCTTTGGTTGTATTCTTCTTTTTGACTCATTAATGATAAGCGACTATTGGTTATGGTTCCACTCTTGTTCTTGATCATGTTCATGAGTTATGTCCTCTTCGACTGACATATAGTTGTATATACTGGATTTTATGCTTGCGTTTGTGTTGTTTCTTGCATGTGCAGGTGTCCGATCACGGAGATCGTGAGGATTGTGATCTACCAGGGCAAAGGAACGGGAGCACCACTTCTTCTGCAAACGACAGCGTTGGATTCCAGGTAAGCCTTCATCGCAAGTCGGTTTATTTGCAATTAGGAACCTGCACTGTAGCGTGTTTGATTGTTGCTAGACCCAATCTGGGCTATTAAGGATCGCCTCTGTCCACAGAGGGGAATTACCTCTTCAACAATTCACACAAAACATCTCCATCTAAAACTATGTTGTCTCTCATTGATGACCATTCCTCCATGACATAGTTGTTGATTTGGTCAAGGTTGACCCAGTCAAAGTGATCCAACCCATTTTCACACCAAGGGTTCTTAATTAAGCTGCCAAGATTTATCTCTTTTACATTTGGCATTGATTTATTCATTATTAAGGAGAATTAGGGACCTCCTTTGTCCTTTTATTATTTAAAGAAAGAAATAAAACAAAATTGAATATTCCAACTAACTCATGGCTAATTGCGAATATTACACAAACAAATGTACCTCAAGTAAGCTAAGAAGGATAGTAAATTTTCGCCAAAGTACTATGGTCCTTACAAGATGTTGCAAAAGATTGGTACTATGGCATAAAAATTGGAGCTTCTGACATCTTCCCGAGTGCTCCCAGTTTTCCATGTTCCAAGCTTAAAGAAGGTTATAGGTGACAAACTCCAAGTTCAAAAAATACTGTCAGAACTTGACAAGGAAAGAAAAATCATATTGGAACCTGAAGCAGTCATGGAAACAAGAACTCGATAGCTACGCAATCGATTAATTTTAGAGTATCTCATCAAGTGGAAGAACTTACCCACTAAAGATTCCACATGGGAGGATGATAATTTTATACATAAGAATCCAAAATTACTCAAGTGTTGAGGAAAACACTTTTTTGAAGGAGAGGGGCATGTTAGGTACCTATAATACTAGTGTAGCCCCTTATTGTTATTATTATTTTAGCCCCCTTATTTTTATTGTTGTGCCCATGTAGTCCCCATAGTGTTATTATTGTGCCCCATATAAGACCACTATTGTTATTTTTGTGGCCTTACATTATTATTATTATGTAGGCTATGATTATATTAGGACCCCTTAGACTCCTATATATAGAAATAGGTTTTTTTCATTTGAATCATCCAAGAATTGCTTATTTATGTAATGTAAAGGACGTTTCCCCCTCAAAGAGGTTGATTTCTAAGTTGTTGATCTATATTTTCTTCTATTTTGTGAGATGGTTGCATAAAAACATAAGAAAAGATAAATCAACAAGTAGATAATAATCAACTTTGAGCAGTTAAGGTCCCTTTACATCACATAACTGAACAATTCTTAGATAATTCAAATGAAAATACCTCCATGGTATATATAGGATTCTTAAGGGTCAAAATATAACTAGGGCCTACATAACAATAATAATGTAAAGGCACAACAATAATGATAGTGAGCATCTATGGGGCATACAAGAACAATATAGGTGATACGCTAGTATTATAGGAACTTAACAAAATATCGATAGTGAGATTTCTATCTCCTAACACTTGAATTATAATAACTTGAAACCCTGATACCTGATGCTTCAGTCCCTAGTCCCATAATATGTTAGTTCATTAACTTTCCATTAATTTATGGGCAATGTGGGTTTTGTATGCATTAGGGGATTTCCTATTAGACTCCATTACATCCTCCAAAAGTTGAAATATGAAATTCCAACACCCAATGGCGAAAATCCTAATAGTCCCCTCTAAATATGCTCCTAGTCATGGTTCTTGTTAGGCCATGTGACTAGGGGTTAAGGATAAAGGAATTTGTTTTCAAAATTTACCAAATCCTTTGTATATAAGTTCTCAAAGGTTAAAGGGTCGAACGTTGAGTTCCAATACTTCTACATTAATTTTTAATAAGCCAATATCCTATGGATGATACACATTTTGTTAATGGAAATGGTTCCATTAACTACGAGTATATCAAACTCGTTATCGTGGGGAAACTCATGGCTTATATTTTTTCATAACACCCAACCCTCGAGGCCCAATAATATGATACTTCGAAATTTTTCTCTCTAAGGGCTTATTCCCCCTTTAAATTAAGATCTAGGCCATGGATCCTATCAAGCTAGGTGACCAGGATAAGAACGACGCTTCCAACCCTAAATTTATAAAACTTTTGATCGAGTATTCTAGGCACATTCCAAAGATATGAAACTAACTCTGATAGTAAATAATTTTCCAAGAAAAATTATGGATACTCAAAAGTCTTCAAAATATTCTAAGGGAAATTCAAGACATTAATTTTCAACTAAGCAACTCCTCAAAAGCAAACATAAGGGTGGTTGATTGCCAAATATTTTCAACCATAATAAGAGAGACAAGGAGATGACCATCGACCAAATACTTAAGTTTTGTCAATTGAATAAGCTTCTTTGAATCCCTTAGGAATTCAACTTCACTCTTCATACTTATAATATTTATATAATAGTGAGGCCAATATATTGGATTATCTCAAGAAGGACCAAATCCTCGCAAGCAAATAATAACTTTCAAGTATTCTCACTCATAATAGTAAAAGAGTTACAACTACTCTTACTGCATAATTGGCCTAAGTACGACCATTCACACTGATAGAATAGATGAAAATCCTTATGCTTAGATTAACATGTACATTCTCCTCACTACCATCATAGGAAACATGCTACAAAAAATACCTCTAGATACAACAATCATTCCTTAATGAAATATTGGCTAACTAAGAACAATTATATATTAATTCCATCTCGTCATTCATACATACTTAAAAAATTCTTATAACAACTTTCAACTCATCATTACAAATAAACACATTAACCAACATAACACTATTCATAAAACATTGAAACAACACTATTCATAAAACAAATAAGAGATCCACTTTTATGCTTCACTTAAACCTTCTAGAACCTGAAGAGGGGTGATCTACTCTCCACCCAACCTTAGTCTTAGCTACATTGTAGTATTTTTTTCATTGAGCCAACCTATAGCCATATTCTGGTTCCTCGAGGGAAAATTTCACTCATGGTTTAGCAAGGTTTTAAGTTAGGTAGAAGAAATAAAGACCATTGTCCTTCACAGACAAGAATCAAGAATTCTACACTTCAAATGTTAATCCAAGGCCTATTAACAAAATGAAATATGCCAGTCAATTTTGACACAACATGAAATATAGCCCTTTCATTGACCTAGTAGTCCCTCGATGTTTCTTTCCCTTTTTTATTTCAATGCCTTATGTTCCTCGGTCAAAAAATTTATTTATCATTTATTCTAGGCCTTTGTTTCTCATGTTGAAGGATTCCTCACTAATTCCTTCTTTAATTTGGCCAATATTTTAGTTCTACAACCAAATTGGCTATGAATCAAAAGGCCTCCAATCCCCTTCTATCTAGAGATGTTATTAGGGCCCACATGTGGATAGCTTGGTTCACAAAATTCAACGGTTCTCTAACAACAATTCTCTCCATATGGTACAAAGGGCATGTCACTTTAGAGAATTTCGGTACCCCATCATCTCGTAACTACTGGAAGTTTGGGTGGTGTAGTAGCATCATCAGGTCTAGTCACTTTAATTTTGGTTGATAGGAAACTTCTAAATCCCCTTTGCATCTTTCCCCTTAGTAAATCTTCCCTCCCAAATATCAAGATTTGTATCTCCTACCATTGTCCTTTAGTTTCATATATATATATATATATATATATATATATATATATATATATATATATATATATATATATATATATATATATATCAACAAAAATATTCATAATAGTCATCCACTATTATTAATCTGAATTACATTTTACAAAATTAAAAAAAAATGTTATAATAAAATATTATAGGTTTTTAGTGAGACACAAATTTAACCAAAATAAATCTCATTCTATAGTGGCCATGCTTTCCATGCTATGCATTACATTAAAAAAATGCATATATTTATAATTTTTAAGGAAAAAATTAAAACTAAACCAATTAAAATAATTTTTAATTTTTAATTTTTTAACAACATTTCAATATCTATTTAAACCAAACCAATCTAAGTTGAACCAAATAAGATTTTTAAAATCCTAGCATATATATTTCTCACTATTATGCCTATCGTATCATCATGATATGCAATTAAAAAAAATTGTAAAATTTCACTGAACAAATTTAACATCGATTTGACGACCACATCAATCTTTAATATTTATTATTAGTTTTTAATTTTGAATAAATAAAAAACACTAAAAGGGAAATATATTTTAATTATAAATTTTCCTAGAAATTACATCAGGAATTTTTGGAACCAACGCATTTTGAACTACCAACTATAAGTCATTCTCAGGATAATGAGGAATGGCTGATCTGACATACGCATTTATACCATGAAGAGAGAAGCAATGGTCAAGACCCCAAGGAGTCAAAAAAACGGTAAAAAACCGTTGCTTCTCTCTTCATGGTATAAATGTGTATGTCAAATCAGCCATTCCTCATTATCTTGATGATGAATTATAGTTGGTAGTTCGAAACGCATTGGTTCCAAAAATTCCTGATATGATTTCTCAGAAGATTTATAATTAAAATGTTAGAGAAATATATATTGCATTCCAAAACCTATTCAGATAAAACCAAACTTAGATAGAACCTAGCAATATTTTAAAGATTTTAGGATTTCCAATTTTTAAAGCACACCAATTTTGTATATTTGATATCCAGTAATATACTTAAAAACACATATTGTTGATATTTATTTTAAAGAAAAGAATGAAAGAACAAAAAAACACCATCGTGAGGGATATAGCTTGCATTTCAAAATTTATTTAGGAAAAAGATTTCAGGGACTTTTTCAAAATATCAGACTTAATGGACATATATCTCAATATAAGACTATAACGATTACCATGACACGAATTTTTAAAAATATATATATTCCCATAATTTTAATTAAAATTAAATACATTAATATATATATATATATATATATATATATATATATTAAATTAACCTATATGTTATGCATTTTAAATAACCTCAACATTACCACTATGACACACATTAATTAAAAAAACATATATTTCAAGAAAAAATACATTTTTTTTTTTAATTTAGTTTAAAAACAAAGACAATAGTGTTTGAGTTAAATAACATATTTTTTGTATTTTAAAAACTATTTACATAATATTAATCTTGGTTGAAACTTAATATTTTAATTTTTTTATTTAAAGGAAAACATATTTATCATATATCTCGCTATAATGCTAACATGATTGTCATAGTATACATTACATAAAAATACATATTTATAAACTTCAAGATAAAAATAAGCCTAGTTGATAAATATCTCACTCTCATGTTAACATATCATTTACATCATATGTAAATGGATACACATAAACACTCCATTTGCAATTAAATGTGAATTTTGAGTTAGAAAATAAAATATTGTTTAGATTTTAAAAATTATTTAAATAAAATTAAATTGGAATGAAACTCAGTAATATTTAAAAAAAATTGAAAGTCTTTTCTTTTAAAATCTATAGATATTTATCACATATATCAGAGTAATGTTAATATAACCATGAACAAATATACTACCACCAAAAAAAAAACATAAATATTTTTAAGTTAAAAATGCACTTATATGTTGTATTTTAAAAAAAAAAATGTTTACTTTAATTTCAAAAAAAAAATAATAATAATAATAGGAATTTGGTTTCTGTGATCCATAAAATGTGTATAAAAGCTTTTGGTGAAAATCACATGTAATAAAATTTTGTTGACGTGATGAGAAATCTGATAAGGATAGCTCCAACTAGCCGTTGAAAAAAAACTGGCTAGTTTGACTAGAATGAAAAAGTGAATAAATTTTTTGTCATATTTTATTATTATTTTTTAATTTTAATTTTGTTTTATTTTAATTTTAATTTGATTATATTTGAATATAATCTAATATTAATATTTTTTTAATAATTTAATATTAATACTTTTTTAATATAATTTAATATTTTTATTATTTTAATACTTTAAATTAGATGTTATATAATTAAAATTCAATAAAATAATAATAATAATAATTAATTAATAAATTTAATATTTTTTTTTATTAGTTATTAATTAGATTTTTTTTTTTTTAATTTATTTTTATTTTTTTTTTTTTAATTTATTTTTATTTTTATTTATTTTTTTATTTTTTATTTTTTTATTTTTTTTTATTTTTTATTTTTTTATTTTTTTTTCCTGAATTGGACTAATTCTATTAAGTGAAAATATGGTACATGAGAAAGTACATTCAAGAGAGACAAAAAACACGGCCAACCAGAAATGATAAAATATCAACTTCGGTCCCCGGATAGAGAGATGAGACAAACGAGGAGCAGCAATAAGCAACTAAAAAACAGGAAGGAACCGACTTCTACCCAGAATTGGTAGAGTTTTCTACACGAAATTTCTTCCCTTTCTTTTTGTTGACTTTAACCCAGCCATCCTGGTGAGTTTGTGCTGGGACAATTTGAAGACTGGAGTTCTCCAAAAGAGGGGCCTCCTTATCTGAATCGGAGGAGGCGGACTCATGACTACGCTTCTGAGTGACTGTAGTATCAGGGGGATGCTTGGGAGCATCAGTGGAAAGTTTCTGAGTCTGAGGAACAAGATCTGAATCTGCCTCACTCCCATCATCCTCAGAGCTCGAGGAAGTATAATTTGCAGCAGGCGGCGGGGTACAGGGAGTCCATTTTTTGGATTTGGACTTTGTATAATCTCCTTTAGTCTTTGTTTCTGCAAGAGTGGGGCATGAGTTCTGCAGATGCCCTGTTTGGTTGCAGTGGCGGCAACGGAATGCAGTGTTCTCATAATCTAAGTACTGAGTCCAAACAAGATCACCGACCTTGAGGATAATTTGTTCGGGCAAGCCTTTGCTGATGTCAACCTCCACGCACATTCTGGCATATGTGTAGAGGCCCTGAAGTGGCCTATCATAATCTACATCGAGAAAGCGTCCCAAGGTATCGCCCATTCTCCTGAACACTGCCAGCTGCCATAGATGGACAGGAAGGTTGGGCAGCCTGACCCAAACAGGGGTCCTGGTGATGGTAGCTGTTGCAGGGTCGAAATCTGGGAACCATGGGGTTAAGAAGAACCCAGCATTTCCAAAAAACCAGGGACCTTTCTGTAAGGCCTGTTCATAATGCTTTGCATGATCGAACAATACTATGAAGAACCCTCATGAGCAGCAGCTAACGAGGCACTTGCTGGTCCAGTTATCGTAGATCCAATCAAAGAGTTCCTTGGTTTGCGGCCAAAGCCCATTAAATCTGCAAATGATGGCTCTCTCTGCATATTTTTGAAGATCTTCCGCGATAGATGGAAGAGAGACCTCAACAGAAGGTGCTTCATCCAGCTTGTCAACCAGAAAAGGCTGGGGTTTGGGGGCAGCAGAGGGTTTGGGGTTCTGAGAGTGAACAACTTCTTTATAGGAGAAGATAGGGGCTGAAGAAGACTGTCCGACAACACCACCTCTCAAACGAAGGGTAAGTACAATGGAATCATTTCTGTAATGTTATAAGCAGAAAGGGGAAGAAGATCCTCAAGATGTTTACCTTGGAAAAGAAGTCTCTGGTGAATCGAGGGAATTCCAGTCCGTTGTTCCAGGTTAAGCTTAAGCTTCTGAATCAGATTTGAAGAAGAAACCCAAAGAAAAATAGTTTTTCCAGAGAGTAACCGGAGTTGGATCTGAAATGAGGCAGGGTTCTTTTTAGAGGCAGGATCTGCGCGGCAACGAAGGGCGTCCCTGCTTTTGCCTGCGACTCCAAGCCTCTGCTGAGAAAGGCCGTGAGGGCGGGAAACGCCTGTAGACCAACTCCAGAGCCCAAAAATGAAGCCTCGGGGGTTTGCGGCCAGAGTCCCATTCAATGCTGCGGTTGAAAGTTTTGCTGCAGGGCTCGTATTAGCCAAACTCGCCGAGTTGAAGATAGCCCCAAAGAGGCAAGGCTCAGGTGACCCGAGCTGGACTCTAACGTGCGCTGCCCTCAAGTTTATCCCCTGCATCCAGAAAAAGACCCTTGAAACAACTTCCGCGAGAGCCCTGGCGCGATAGCACTGAAGGGCGGCAGAGGGTAGTTGAGCTGGAGCCTGACCAGGACTCGCTGAAACATTAACAGCTACATAGACGCTGAATAAAGCCCTATTATCGATCAATGTCTTCTCTCGGCTGAGGTGAAGAAAATCATGGTGATGCCGTAGGGTCGGATCCTCATTCCAGGCGTAGATTGCAACGTCCCTTCGTGCTAGATCAAGGGAGAAAGCGGCTAGTGGAGGCCTGGCAATTACCGAGTGTGAGGTTGGTAAGCTCGCAATCCTCTGTATGCAGAGATAACCAGAGCTTGTCGGCGGCTCTACCACCTCGGCGAACAGGAGAGCAGAAGAGTACAGTCTAGGGTTCATCTTGCTTCCTCGTCGCTCAGGACACCAATAAATTTAATATTACTAAATAGATAATTTTCAAATTAAATCACAAAGATAATACTAATAATAAAAATCATATTAATAAAAATTAAAATAATAAAACAAAAGGAACAAACACGGAGAGAGGAACTCACAGCGAGAGAAGAGGGAACGACCAGAGGGAGCACAAGGGAAGGGGAAAAAACAACTAAGAGTGAAAGGAAGGAATCCAACATCTGCTAACACTCCACCCATCATCCATGTCAAGGTTAACCGACCTTTTTTCGATTTCCAAGGCTTCCCTCAACTTTCGATGGTGGAAATGACCAATCCTCACAATAACCTCAGTATCTTCAATAAAAATGTGATGATTTGTTTTTTCAGCATGCTTTGCTAAGGCAGAGGACCGAGATCTACCATGTCTTATGTCAACGACATGTTCATGAATTCTTTGATTAATTGATCGATGAGTTTCACCTATGTAAGGTGTCCCACAGGAAGACAGAATCAAGTAAACACCCTTACCATCCTTCACGAAAATTTGGTCCTTAACCAATCTAAGCAAACTTTGAATTGTGCGGAGAGGCTTGAATGTTGAAGAGACATTATGTTTCTTCAAGATCCTAGCGATTTTATCAGTAATACCTTGGATAAATAGAGGGTGAACTCCAGATAACCGAACAAAAGGATCTTTCTTAACCCTAGGACCTTTTTCAGCTTTTTGAAAACCTCTAAGACATTGAGCCTTGCTATAACCGTTCTTACAGAGGACATTAAAGAGATGTGATTTTTCACCTTCAAAGTGGTGTACATCGGAGATTCTAAAGGCTTTGGTGACTAGGGTATTGAGAACCCCAAGCTTCTGAGCTGGAAATATTAAATTAATTAATTAATTATTATTATTATTATTATTATTTTAAATAAATTTTAATTATATAATAAAATAATAAAAATATTAAATTATATTAAAAAGTATTAATATTAAAATTTTAAAAAAATATTAATATTAGATTATATTCAAATATAATCAAATTAAAATTAAAATTTAAAAAAAAAAAATATGACAAAAAATTTATTCAATTTCAAGTTAGCCATTTTTTTTAACGATTAGTTGGAGTTGTTCTTATCTATTTAAACAGGTTTTTTTGATTAGATTTCTCATCTTCTCTTGATGATGAACCACACCAAAGCGTCAACACAATTTTCTTACATATGATTTTCACCAAAAATTTGTATACAACAACAATAATAATAATATTTCATATTTTTATTTTAAAAATAAACATTATTTACATAAAATTAATGATTTTAAGTTAAAATAGCATAATATTTGTATTTCAAAAAATATTTATGTCAAACCAAACTTGGCTTGAACATACACTATAGTTTTTTTAAAGAGAAAATATATCTATCAAATATCTAACGATAATGCTAACCTGATTTCCATTGCATACATTACATAAAAATAAATATTTGTAGATTTTAAATTAAAATTAAACATTTGGTCGATAGATATGTCAGATAATTTTGACATAACATCTATGCCATGCAGTAAGTAAAAGAATGCACATTTCTACGGTTTTTTAAAGCTGGAAAAACACTCCCTTTACAATTGATCGTGAATTTTGAGTTTAAGAGAAAACATGGTTTACATTTCAAAATCTATTTAGATAAAATGAAGCTTAACAATATTTTGAATATTTAATAGTGTTTTTTTTTTAATTACACATATTTATCATATATCTCACTATAATATGAATATGAATATCGAGAAATATATTATTAAAAAGAACACAAATATTTATAAGTTAAAAATAAACCTAATTAGTATATATCTTATTAGAAATTCATTAATATAAACCTAATTATTATATATTTCATTTGGTGATTCTACCACACTTTCATATTTGAGGATCTTTTTACATTTTGTGGAGTGTGGTCTATTGTTGGTCAATATTCGTTGCAGGGTTCAGAAGTCTATTTCTTATCATTTTTGTCTTCCTGTAGGTTTTTTGAAGACGCAACAAATGCATATGGCAGTGGATGTGGGGGGCACGTTGTTCTACAAGATCACATTAAATCATTTTTACACTAGGACCAGCTTAGCAAGGTTGTAAGAATGACCAAACCACCATGTCATTAATGTCAGAATTATCATTCCCTAGTGTGGCAAAAAATGAACGGAGGAGCCATGTACTCAAACTTGTAATGTGTTTTCTCGGCACATTTATGTTGAGAATTGGGAGTTGTTAGAGGAGAAAAATGATGGATAGAATGGATATGGTGGTGTCCATGTTATTGGAAGTTGTCAGAGGAGAAAAATCAAGTGATAGAATGGATGTGGTGGGTGTGCATGTTATTGGAAGTTGTCACAGGGGAAAAATCAAGTGATAGAATGGATGGGGTGGGTGTCCATGTTATTGGAAGTTGTGAGAGGAGAAAAATCAAGTGACCATATGTTTCTTTGGAAATTGGGCATGATCAATGCCAGATGCAATGAAAGAGGTAGTGGGTGTCAATTTTAATGGTAGTTGTCAAAGGAGAAGAATAAAGTGGGACGGATGGCATGTCAACCTAGCACCATGATGTTAGACCCCACAATGCAAAGTAGGCTACGTAATCAACATCAAGCCAGCTGGCAGTTCGTTGGAACTTAATTTATCCTCGTCATAAATCATATATATGAATATTGATCAATGATGGCATAAATATTTTCAACACCAAAACTAAAATGATACATTCAATGGACATGTTTTGTTGTCAGCTTGTGTAAGAGTAACGTAAACAAAGGCTGACGCGTAAATATATTACAGTACTTTCCCACGGGCCACATTGATTGGACAAGTTTTTGCATAAATTATCTTTTCTTCGCATTGAGAAGTAAAAGACGATATGATAACCTATAAAATATGATATAGGTTAAATCAATTTAAATTTATTAAATATTAAGGTTGATTATATTGTTTGTTCGGGGGTAATTTTTATTATTTAATGGCATAGGGTGTAGTATTTTTGTATTAAGTAATAAAAGAATTATATTATAAAAAAACATTATTCTAAATATTTAATAAATTTAAGTTAAAATTAAATTTCAAATAAATATACAACATAATTGATAATTATGGTGAGTTATTAAATATTTCATTAAAATAATTATGTATTAATGTATAATTTTAAGATCACAACTAGATATTCATATGGTGTATTCTACCATCTTGTTTATGAGATAATTGATTCATTTTTGCTTAAAGATTTGGATGTTGAAGTCTATGAAGGCATGCATACACACACTCTCTATATAATGCATAATTATTATAATGAAATATTTAATCATTATGATATATTAATAACCTACCATAATTGTCAATTATGTCCATAGGGATATCTGTTTTGGAATAGGGCTTTCATAATTTTAATTTAATTATTAATAAATATTAGATGGATAGTAATGATTCATCTTCTATAGAATATTGTAGAATATTCTTAATAGTATTAACAAATTAAAGATTGAGGTTTATTTTAAAAGTAATTATGCCAAATATGTCATTTTAATTAAATTGATTAATTAAAATGAACAACTCATTTGTAGATAAAACCAAACATTGTTGAAATTTAACAATATTTTAAATATTTTAAGATTTTTGTTAATCAAATTAATTAATTAATAGTCTAATTAATTCTTAACAACTAATTTCATATGTTGTTTATTCACAATAATCTAATCACAATGACCCTACTCTAATAAACTAATCTGAATAATGAAATTATTAACTAAGTTATTATGGAGTTGTCATCTTGTAAAAGTATTAAGTTATTATGAATTTATTTCAACTTTCCAAAACAATATTTGTAATTTTGAAAATTAACAAACGAAATTAGCATTGAATGTCTCAAATTTTTTGTGTATTATGATTTAATTTAGATATGACAAATGTCAAAAATGTAATTTCTTATATGATATGATTTTGACAAACTGAATTAACTTAGATTTGTTAAAAGCATATCTAACTTTCTACATCATCAAATTTCGATAAGTAATTTTTTTTTCCTAGATTACAACTATGAACAATTATATAAAAAAATTCAATGTTGTTTGTAGCTAGAAAAATTGATATCACATTCCCATGATAGGATTTACAATACCAAAAAAATACAATAAATTTCTTAGTGATATTCATTTTGGAAAAATTATAGACATAATTATAGTTTATTATAATCTAAATTTTGAAAGTAAAATAATATTTTCATTTTATGATTATGATTTAAAAGTATACCAACTTTATACAATTTTAAGTAAAATTAATCACAGTTTTAAAGATTCTTACTTTTTATTTTGTTTAAAAAATAATTTAAGCACTTAGAACTCAAACCTTGTAGCCATAGGTTACATAAAATACTTTAAATGTTGTTTATAGTTGGAAAAATTAATATATGAGGACCATTGTAGATCTAACCATGTTTCTCTTATTTCAATTTTTCTTTTCTTTTCATGAAATACAATATTCATTGTAGTCTCTATCCCTAGAAAAATAAATTTACCTTCATTAGTTAGATTGTAAATATGATAAATTCTAAGTTATTATAAGGATAAATTTTATCTTTTTAATGGAAATTTATATATTTCAGTCAAACATTTAAAACTGGCCTCGACTTCCTTTGTTACCACATGTTCAGTGAGTAAAAAATAATTAATATTATAGGTAAAATGAAACTTAAAATTTATCTTTCCTAGAAAGTTAACATAAAGTATCTTCTTCTAATCACTAACATAAATCTATAAAACCATAGAGTGGAATTGGCTTATCACTAAAATTGAAAAAATACTGAACAATTGGTGCCACCACTAGCTATCCAGGGCAGGTCGGTTGGTTCTTATCAAATCTGTCTTAGAGGCCATTCCAATCTACTGGATGTCTTTGGCTTCAATTCCAAAAGGCATTCTACATAGGATATAGATGATTTATAAAAAATTTCTATGGCTCGAGGCTAAAGAAGGACTTTGTTGAACTCTCCTATCTGCTATACCTTCTTCAATTTGCTATCACAAAGAGTTGTCATGATTTGTAAATATTTGGAGATTCTGAAATTATCATTGAATAGTTCAATCAACCATCAACTTGTCACGTGCACACACTACAGGACATTTTGGATGAAGTTCTTCAGCACAAAACACATTTTGATCACATTTCTTGTCAACATATTTACAGGGAGAGGAATGTGATTTCCGATCTCCTATCCAAGGAGGCGACGCACCTAGTGACTGCACACATGGAGATATAGGAGCATAATGATAATGCATTTTATCAGTACTTTCACTGTCCTTTTGTACCTGATCACTAGATGGATAATGCATTTTATCAATAATTTCACTGTCCTCTTGTACCTGATCATTGGATGGGGTGAATCCCTATCAGGGACTACTGATGTATAGTATTTTTTGTTTCCGGTTATTTATAGCATTGTTGTACATAGACTTTTGATCATTGTTACATGATCTGAAAGTGGAAGTATTTGAAAATGTTGTACAAAGTATCCATTTCCATTTAATTAAGTGTGTAAATTATTCTCCATGTATTGTAGGTTAAACAAAGTGTTTTTGGTAACAGTTTCTGAGTTTTTGTGTGAGGGAATGTTAATTAAAATTATTGTTTAACATCTTAAATTAGAAATACATAGAAGATAAATTTCACCATAACATAACATAGAAACATGATGAGGCAGTGCACCCCTCCTAGGCTACATCTGTTGGGTCCAAGGCTCCCAATGGGCATGTCCTTGCTCTATTAAGTTGCTCAAATTGGTTATACAGTGAGAAATATGTCTAAACAGGAAGAACCAACTGTGAAATTGAATTCAGAAGATAGAAATAAGCTAAAAATATCTTTTGTTTCACCTCAAACAGTGAAGTATAGCCCAATACAGCTCCATTTCCCTGATGGCCCTCATGGCTCTCCAAGCTTCCCTGAAGAAAAAAATGGTTGTAGAACACCTCTGTTCACTCTGCAACCTATCCCAAACACTCCATAATGCTCAAAATACCTCAAATTAACTAAAATTTCATCCAAAATTGTCCAATATTGAGGGATATATGGCCAAAACCAAATTTTCCCAATATTCCCTAAACAAACTTCACCAAATGTGGAGAAACTACAGATAAACTCGACAAATTTGGTAAACCCACCGAAAATGGAGGGTTTAGCCCCTTATAAATTTCTTGACTAGCAAGCAAAGGGCTAGTTTGTTTTGTAAGCCTGCAAGGAATGCATTTCCCTTGAAAACACATCGTCCTTGCAGCCGTTTTAACTGTTGTCCTCTGCTGGTATGGAGCCTATGAGCCTCAATGATTGCTATAAATTCTGCTCCAAAAGCCCTGCATTACCCCTTGTACCCCTGCAAAGTGTCCCTTTTCCCCCTTTTTCCTCCTTCTGTCAAAGTGCTTTGGTTCCCCTCTATTTCCCCTATTAACCCTCTAAGGCCCCCCAAAATCCCCTTTAAATCCCATCTTTGCCCTTTGTTTAAACCGTCATACCCTTTTCTTCCCTATCGTTACCCTTTTTAGGCTTTAAAATGCAATAAAAAGGTTTAAAAACCCACTTTAAACATTATATCAGGCCTAGCCCCTTTCCCGCTTAGCCCCACACCACTTCCTCCATGTGATCCGGCGCTGGAACCACTCGTGAAATCCAAAAGGCTCTTGCCGTATTTGTTCATCGGGCGCAACCTCGACCGTCGATCTTGGTAGATCGGACGGCTATCATTAAATCTGCAGCGCCTGGGTTTCCCCTGTTCATTCCCCAGATCGCGCCATCGCTGTCTGTTTAAACGATGATCTGATGGTTCGCAATGCGCCCGCGCCGGTGGTCCCCATACACAGTTCCATAAAACAGCTCGGTTTCTATCGCACCGCCTTTGCGCGGTGGGCAGTTTTTCCCGATGGCCTAGTGATTCCATACATCGCGTGACACGCGTCCCCATGTACGATTTCAAAACCGTCGTCCCCGCGCGTTAACGTCGTTCATCGCGCGTTATTTTTCGGGCACGGATGCCCAGCGATATTGCCGTGGACCGTCCGATCTGGGGCGGGCCATCCAACAGCTATCACTCGCCGAAGATGCGCGGTAGT
Organism: Pinus albicaulis; assembly: GCA_034641835.2. Lineage (NCBI taxonomy): Eukaryota > Viridiplantae > Streptophyta > Pinopsida > Pinales > Pinaceae > Pinus > Pinus albicaulis. Next base: position 717,881,594 of record CM076573.1, read on the forward strand.
TAACCCAGATGCACACGCGATAACTCAGGGTATGGCCCGCCATCCGTCGCCCTCCAATGCATCTTCAGCCGTCGATCTCCTCCCAAGATCGGACGGTTCACATTCAATTTCCCCCGCTGTTGACTATTCTGCCATCGCCCGACCCTCCACGTCATTCGTCCACGTGTCTCCTCTGTACATTCGTCACCCCCACGAGCATCCATCGTACATGCGCCCATTCCATTGCATATAGTTGGTTCATTTTCGTGTTTTTTAAGGTTTTTCATTCAAATTTGCTCCGCAAACCGCCAACCACCCACTAGAGCATTTTTCACCATTTCTCTGCAATTTTTCCTCCATTTCGTCATCTGCACTGCCATTTCCTTCATCCACACTGAATCCGTTATCCCCTTCTATGGATTTCGTGACAAGTTTGCTGTTTTGCAGGGTTTCAAGCGCGGAAAACCGCCATGGCTCATTGTTCCTATCACAGTGGCAGACATGCAGGAAAGGGTCATGTACAAAGATACATTTAATGAAGAAAAGGCCCAGGGAAGTGTTTGACGTGATTGTAATCAAAGGACAGGGTCAAAATTCTGTCACTCTCCTACGGAGCCATTAAAAGCACAAAGTTCACGGCCAGAAGGTAACTGTGGGAGCGGCAAAGAGAAATCAGCAAGGAAATCAAAGAGTCAAGGCATTAAACTGGAGATTTTAGAGGACTAATCCAGTTTTTCAGAGGCAAGGTACTAGATTGAAAACCCCAAAGATCAATCAGAAGTTTAATGCACGGGAAACTGTACCACCAGGGTTTTCTACAGCAGCTGAATTTTTTTCTTCATCAGAGGACAAAGTGCCCATGCAGTTTTTATTATGCATCGTGTTCCTGCAGTTTCCTACCCCAACAGCAGTCCTACATGATTAGAAGCATTTGTTGCACAAGTATGGCAGACTTCACTGTTTTTAATTTACCTTAAGTTTATTCACCAATAGTACTGCAGAAGCACCACAGCTAGAATGCATCAAATTCATATCAGAAGTAAAAGGAGCCCTAGAAAAGACCACTCTTTCTCCCAAAGAACACCAGGAATGGAATGCACAGGATTTAAAACAGAATTGGCTTCGGCCCTCTTTCTTTTCAGAAGTGTAATACTGCATTTAGTCTTCTACCTACCTTCTCTAATCTCTTCAGCTATAAAACTCATGAGAAAAACATTGTAAAGGTTGTTGATCAATTATCAGAGAACTGCAAGTAGTTTCTTTTGAGACACAGTCTCTGTGTAAATATTGTGAGATATGTCGAAGGATATGTTCTCAAACTGAGTATTCAGCTATTGGCAATTTTGTACTTGATTAGTGCTGTTATTTAATATGACAAGCACATTTCTTTGGATCCTGATCTAAAGCAGCGGTGATGTTTTCCTATCTCTGTGTTTACATTCATTTCATTTCATTTCTACTAGCTTGCATCAGAATATTGGCATAGGATTTACCCTTGTTAGGTACTCTATGTTTTTGCTCTCCTTGCCTTTTATGTTTCTCTTCTGAAATTATTATCTAAGGAATGTTTTCAGTTGGTTTAACCAGTGTAGTGGATGCTATTGCCTGCTCTCTGATGTATGAATTAAATGAATTCAGTTCTTAGATGCTTCTTGTTATAGATTCAGTTGGAAGATTTGGGAACACTGGGGATTAGAGTTAGCCATGTCCACTAGGATCCTTGTACAACCTACTGTATACAACTTTGTGCTATGAAATCTATGTTATCTCCTCCCTCCTACTTTCCATATCACATAATCACCTTGAAGATCCTAAGTTTCAGATGACTAGCCCAATTGAAAGCCTGCCTGTTGAGTAGCAAGCAAATCCTTTCCTGACTCCATTGCCCAATGGTTTTGAATATCTTCTGGAATATCTCACCTCTGACTTATCCCTCTTTGCTCATCCTGGTCTTACATTGAACCCTTCTTTCCTGATAACCAGCAACCAAACAAACAATCAAACAAACAAACCCGTTCCTATAACTAGCCTAATATCTTAAACTTTGAGCTTCATAGACATAAACCTTTGCTCATATAGAGAGATCCCTCTCTAGACCCAGGAGGGCTAGATCCTGAGGTCTGAAAGTGGTTCTGATGTTGTCTCATCTTTTGGTCTTACCAATCTGGCCAAAACATGGGAACCCCAACATAATGGCGACTCCGCTGGGGAACTGAGTGCATTACACCTTAAACATTTTTAAGCATTCAAAAGATATACAATCTCTGGTTAGGTTGGCAGTTAAACACTCCTATTCTCACATCAATCTCTACACCATTTTTTGTGTTTCCCCATACTCTTGGACAGAGTCTGGAAAGGGCCAGGTAGCCTCCGGATCTCACACTCTTTCAGAGGTGACATATCTGGTAAATGCCCTCCCAGTCAATCTCTGGTTAGAGTTTGTTGTGTTTGAATATATCCTCGAAAAGGGGACATCTCAAAAGCACTGTGGTGGACATTGTACCCTCCAAAAACTTCTAAACCCTCCACCTGGCGACTCCAATATTTCATAAACGTTTCAAAGACTCCACTTGTGATCAGTAGGCCTGCTGATTATCTTGGTGCACATTAGACTCCACTGGGAGGCCAACCCCCATAACAACATCAACCACAGTATAAGTAACAAGTAGGGTTAAGCTGCTTGGTGAGAGGCAACATTCTGGCTTCTAGAACCATTCATACGAGAGCTTACTGTTGAGCCTCAAAATTGTGCTTTCCTTCACCTCATTTTACCTCATTTTCCCTTGTCCATTTCTATCTTAAACCCAATTGATCAATAAATATAGTTAAAATTACTTCTAGAATGATTTACATGACTGACTTGTTGAATTTTGTGATTTTTTCCATTGTTAAGCATTTTGACCGGAACTAGCTGCAGAATGCAGACATTCCGTAGCTAACCGGCGATTCTGCAGCTACCTTCATGTTTGAGTATGTTCGAGGTGGCCTCTTGAGGAAAAATGCATATGGGCATGATCCACGTCGTGCCTACATGGTTTGTTGCTCATCATGGAAGAGGAAATGAATTCTGGGTACGGTTATGCACGTGGGAACACATTTGTGAAGGAAGAATCCTACTAGGACTGTCTCAGTCCAGATGTCTTTTCTTCTTCACGTAGTCACCTCAAAGACTCCTAAGATGATTCGGATAAGGAAAGACATTATTCCTAAATTGTTGTAATTATTGTTACTTGCATTTACTTTATAAACTCTTGAGTAGACCGAGAGCTTAGTTAGAGATTTTTATGTTAGATTTGCTGCTAGATTTTGTGCAAACTCTGTGATACATTCCTGAAACGCAGAGTGTCATGTTCAAACTTTTTCATCGTTAATGGAGCAGACAAAGTTATTTTGAAGGCGTGATTTAATTTGGAGTTGAATGTCGTCAAGTGGTAGAGGGCCCCTGCCTCTTGCACGGATTTCTTTTGCGTAAATTAGATAAGTTTTCCTAGCTGCCTTTATGTTTTGCATTTGAATTGGTAGTTGTTTTGTTTTAGCTACTGTAGTCGTATTCATTCTAGCTCTTCCACAAGAAGACACTCTTCCAACAGATTATAATGATGAATGTTGAATGACTATGGTATTGTAGAATTAGGAGTTGAATTTATAGTTGTTTTAACTAGCTACTGTAGTTATATTCATTCCAGCTCTTCCACAAGAAGGCACTCTTCCAACAGATTATAATGATGAATGAAGAATAGATATGGTACTGTAGGATTTAGTTATAGTTTTGCTATTCACTATCACAGTTACACTTGTTCTAATCACTCTTCCACAAGAAGAAATTCTTCCAAGATATCCTTAAGAAGTTCAAGACATGACAGTGATAATGGATAATTTAGTTGTGTGTTTTTACTAAGTATCATCTCTGATCTCACTCTTAAACGCTTACCCAAGACATCATAATGACGAGTAGGGTATGGATGTGATAACTTAGTTTTTCATTTGCTTTCAGTTCATTTGCTTTCAATTGCATACAAGTACACAGTCAGAATTGTTCTACCTCTTCCAAAAGAAGGAACTCTTCCAACATATCACTAATGATGAACAAACAGATTGTGTAACTTCATAGATTAATGCATGTTAGTATAGTTAGAACAACTTCGGAGTTTCATTGCATTTAATTCATGTTCAGTTACTTTGTTTCAAGTTTGATGATGACTTATAGTTCAGCATTGTTCTAGTTTAGTTTAGTGGCATCTTAGGTTCATTCTTAGATTAACTCATTACACTTGCATCTCATATTCAAATTGTCATCCATTGCACAATAAATTACTTTAGTTGTTAGGATTAACAAGACAGCCTTCATTATTCACAAACATCTTCTTGTTCTAAAAACTACAAATGATCCATAGCCATAGGAACAAAAGACAACATCACTATAAGATCTGAAATCTCTCTGCAATCTCCTCATCATTTCATAAACAGAGCTCTTTCTCAAAAGAACTAAGTTGAAAAAGAAACCAATAACTCTTTGAGTATAGGTTCTGTGACATTCAATTAAATTGCAGAATAGAACTAGGAATTAATCATAAGAATAGAAGAGCTTAGGACAAAGTATTGCATCATTAGTATTTAACTGTTTAGTTAAAAAGATTTGCATATTTAGTGATCATTTCTCAAGATTAGTTTTTGTCATTTGTTTAAAAAGTCATTATCAAACTTTTGCTTTTATTTAGTCATAGTTTAGATTCTGCTTCAGTGTTTCCAATTGCATTTTCCATTCCATACATTAGGCTTAACTCTGTTTTGACCACCAACCCTTTCCATTAGTTTTCTAGACATTTCCATTGTGAACATAAAAATCACCAAAAGACCAAAAACATCATAAATCATCACAAAAGACCAAAAACATCATAAATCATCACAAAAGACCAAAAACATCACAAAACACTACACACAACGCATTAGGAAACAAGCACCTAGGTACATATAGTACACTTCACTTCAGCAGTTTACCAACCCTGGTTGACAATTAAATGAGCTCAATTTAGGAGACTAGATTGAGACCAAACATTTTGGCGTCGTTGCCGGGGAAGTGAAAACTAGGTAACCTTTGTTTCTTAGCATCCAAAAACAATTTTATGCGTAGGGAGATAGATTCAAGGGGAAGATTTATAAGCAGCAGAGGCAGAAGTTTGATTTCTAGAACACCACTTGTTTCATCTAGATCCAGAGCTAGTACACCTTCAACTCAAACCCATCTTCCATCCTTTACTGATCCTGGACTTCTAGAAGATCTAAGGTCACCTATTCCATTAGAGAAACCTTCCACTTCATCCACTGAACCTGCCATAGAAGAAGATCCAAAAACTCTTGTTGAGGATACAAATCTTTCTACTTCCACAGGAGAGTCAACCATGGCAGAAGGAGGAGGAGGAGTTGTTAATGGAGAACACACATTATTTGGAGGAGGTAGAGGTAGAGGTAGAGGAGAAGGAGGAAGAGGAGAAGGAGGTAGAGGTGTAGAAGGAGGAAGAGGTAGAATAGGAAGCTCTTTTGGGTTCCCTATACTTGATGAAGAAACCAATACAACCATGAAAACATTTCACCTTCTGTCCTTCCGAACTTCTATGGACTTAAAACTGAGTATCCTGAAACTTTCTTATTCGAATTTGAAGTGCTGTGTAGGACTTATGACTACTTACAAGATGCTCAAAAACTGAAATTATTTCCTTCAACTTTGAAGGGAGCAGCATTAAAGTGGTTTATGAGTCTAATCAGTAGTTCTATTAGAACATGGGAAGACATGAAACAAGCATTTCTAGAGAGATACTTGGATTATTGTATGCCGGTTAATCATAAGGAAGAAGTGTTCAAGATGTTACAAAAAGAAGATGAAAAATTAGAATATTTGTTGGAAAGATTTAAATACAACATAAAAAGGGCACAAATGGAAAACCTAGATCAAGACACTTTAAAAGCTCTTTTGTTGAAAACCATTAGGGATGAATGGTTGGATATCCTTAACATGATGGGAAAAGGGGATATATCACAACTCACATTACATGAAATATCTGAGTTATGTATCAACCTTTCCAGAGGGAAATCCAAAACTGTCAAAGGTCCAAGAGATCCTGCTCTTGCAAGAGCAAGTAAATCTGCTTCTGGGACAGTAAGTAGATCAGAAATAGGACATATGCTTGATGATTTTAAATCTGACATCTTAGGGAGTCTTAGTGAAAAAATAGACACCCTCAAGATACAAAACAAGCAAAAGGCTGAATCTGATGCCTTGGCAATCTTTTGTCCCAAATGTAGGAAGAAACATGCATTAAGAGAGTGTCCTCTAGATGTAAAAGTTGTAGAAACCTGTGCTATTTGTTCTGAGAAACATGAGACCAAGAGTTGTCCTTCTCTTCCTGGTCTCAAGGTTGTTTTTCAAGAGGAAACTCCTACAGACTCCACAGAATCTCTTAACTTTGTATCTAGAAGACCTTGGCAGGGATCTCAGACACAAGGATTCCATGATCAAATGTATAATCAATCTCCACCTTGGAATTCTTGGCAGCAACCTTGGCCCCAATTTCAAAATCAATCTCAAGCTTGGGCACAAGGATCACAAGGTCCCTATGGAAGATACTCTACATATTATCAGTATCCACCATCCTATCCACCATATCCACATTTTTATCCTCAAAATTCCCAACAAAATTTTCCTCAAAATCTTCAACAAAATTTTCAACAAAATCCTCAACAACATCATCCGAACCAATCTCATCAAAATCAACCACTTCCACTACCATTCCCTCAAAAATCCAATCAATTGCCAGCTCCACCCATACCAAACCCCAATAATAAGAACCCTCAGAATACATACATGATAGAAGGACAACAATTTCCAACTTATTTAATTACTCCTCTAGACCTTAGTGATGTTCAACTTAGGTCTGGAAGGATACTTGAGAAGAGGAAACCTTCGGTGATCATACAAGAACAAGATAATTCTGAGGAAGACTCCCTACGGGTTAATAAAAGTCTTGAGGAAGATACATCCTTTCAAGACCAAAACATTGAAAAACTGAAACAAAAAGATCCAATAAATCCAACTCCAATATTAGAGCAACCATCCACATCTACTTCTATACCTCCCTTTCCGAAAAGACTACAAATTGATAAAGGTGTAGAAAAACAAATAATGGTGCCTAATTATGATTTCTTAGATGAATTGAGAAATGTTTGCATTAAAATTCCATTATTGCAAGCCATCAAGGAAATCCCAATTTTAGCCAAAACAATAAAGGAGTTGAGTATGAAGACAACAAGAAAAAGAATAAGAGAAACCAAGAAAAATCAACTGGTAGGACAAATAGCAGACATTATGATGGGTAAGATTACTATTCCAAAGTACCTTGACCCAGGAAATCCAGTTGTCAAAATTCACATCAATGGAATTGAAATTCAAAACACACTCATTGACTTAGGAGCAGCGATAAATATCATGAGTAGACAAATCATGGATAGACTGAAACTTCCTAATCTTCTCTTTACACCCACACTATTACAATTAGCAGATAGATCTGTGATCAGACCAGATGGGGTAATAGAAGACATTCCAGTGTCCCTAGACTCTTGGGAGTACCCTGTGGATTTCATGATCCTAACACCCCAGAATAATCTAGGAGGCCATCCTGTTATACTAGGAAGACCTTGGTTGGCTACAGCTGATGCCTTTATTAGTTGTAGGTCCGGTGATATGTATATTTCTGATGGTAGTTCAACAAAGAAATTCACTTTATATCCTCCAGCTAGGACAATTACAGAATTAGATGACACTCAATGGATAGAGGATGAAGAATATTTACAACCACTCTTCAAAATTTCAGAAATAAGTGAAGATAATCAAATTCTGAATACTCTAGAAAACTTTGAATCTTCTCCAGAGCATAAACATGAATCATTTCAAGAGGGATCCAATATTGAGTTCTTGTCATCTAGGCGGATGTCTCTTCATTCTATGGACAAATTTGGCAGCTCTACAAGTGAAATTTTTCCAGGCAAAACCTTGAACATAAACAAAAACCTAGAAAAATCTCAACAAGAAGAGTTAGTCAAAGTATTACAAAGACATTCTTCTGCATATGCATGGGAATACACTGACATGAAAGGGATAAGTCCCAAGACTTGCACTCATCACATCTATATAGAGGCAAATTGCAAACCAATCAGACAACCTCAAAGACGGATGAATCCAAATCTTAGGGAAATTATCAAGGAAGAATTACAAAAATTGTTAAATGTTAACTTCATCTATCCTATTTCGGATAGTCAGTGGGTTTCCCCTTTAGTAATTGTACCTAAGAAAAATGGAAAATGGAGGGTGTGTGTTGACTACCGAGAACTGAATAAAGCTACTCTTAAAGACCATTTTCCCTTACCTTTCATAGATCAAGTATTAGATACATTAGCGGGTAAAAAGTACTTTTCATTCTTGGATGGATTTAGTGGTTACAATCAAATCCAAGTAGCACTTGAAGACCAAGATAAAACCACATTTACTTGTCCTTGGGGTACCTATGCCTACCGAGTATTTGCCATTTGGGTTATGCAATGCACCTGCAACATTCCAAAGGGCAGTATTAGGAATTTTTTCTGATCTGATACATGACTGTGTAGAGGTGTACATGGATGATTTCACAGTTTATGGGGACACATTTGAAGAGGCTTTAGAAAAATTGGAAAAATTCTTAAAAATATGTCAAGAAGCAAACCTTTCTCTTAGTCATGAAAAATGTTTTATGATGTTCACTGAAGGTATTGTTTTAGGGCACCACATTTCAGGGGATGGGATTAGAGTTGATGAGGCGAAAGTTGAAGTTATTTCTAACCTATCCATTCCAAGTTGTCAAAGAGATGTTAGAAGTTTTCTAGGATTTACGGGGTATTATCGGAGATTTATAGAAAACTTCACCAAAATAGCATCTCCTCTCTTCAAATTATTCACCAAAGATTGTGAATTTAAGTGGACTTTTGATTGCCAGTTAGCTTTTGAAACCCTGAAAACCAAAATTTCTGAAGCACCTATATTAAGGGGACCTAACTGGAAGTTACCTTTTCATATCTCGACAGATGCTTCCGATACGGCTCTAGGAGCAGTATTGGGACAGAAAGATTTAATTCCCTATGCTATCTATTATATCAGTAAAAATTTGACTCCTGCAGAGTTAAACTATACTGTAACTGAAAAAGAGTTTTTAGTTGTTGTTCATGCCATTAACAAGTTTAGACACTATATAACAGGCTATGAAACTTTTGTTCACACTGATCATTCTGCAATTAGATACTTAATGAATAAATCAATCACTAATGGCAGAGTTATAAGATGGTTGTTATTATTGCAAGAATTCAACATTACTATTCTAGATAGGCCTGGAAAACAAAACACTGTGGCTGATTTCCTGTCTAGAATTCAAAATATTAAAGATGACACTCCGGTTGAAGATCAATTTCCTGATGAATATATTTTTGCAATCTCTACTCAAACTCCATGGTTTGCTGATATTGCCAATTATTTAGTTGCAGGAAAATTTCCTTCAATTATGAATGCAAGGGATAAAAGAAAAATCATTAATGATAGTGCAAGATATTCATGGGTCGCTAATGAGTTGTACAAGACAGGTCCAGATTTGATTATTAGAAGGTGTGTTCGTGAAGATGAGATGCCTGAAATTCTCAAGGCATGTCATGATGAACCTTGTGGCGGACACTTTGCAGATAAGAGGACAACTTATAAGATCCTTAATTTAGGATATTATTGGCCATCTTTGTTTAAAGATGCAAGGGAGTATGTAAAAAGGTGTGACAGTTGCCAAAGGGTAGGGAAACCTTCTCCTTTAGGTGAGATGCCATTACAACCTCAGGTACACATTGAACCTTTTGAAAAATGGGCTTTGGATTTTGTAGGACCTATTAGTCCTCCATCCAGACAAAAGAAATACATATTAGTTTGCACTGATTATGTTACTAAGTGGGTAGAAGCTAAACCATTACTTGTTGCTAATGAATCATCTGTAGTTACTTTTCTTTTTGAGGATATTTTTACTCGTTTTGGTGTCCCAAGGAAAATTGTTACAGATCAAGGAGCTCAATTTACATCAAGGCTAGTGGAGCAAATGATGGAGAATTACAAAATCAGACATAGAACATCTACTCCTTATCATCCACAAGCAAATGGTCAAGTGGAATCCACTAATAAAGTCATTGAAGGAATCTTAACAAAGACTGTTCATCTACATAGAAGAGATTGGGTAGATAGGCTTCCTGAAGCCTTGTGGGCCTATAGAACTACATGGAGAAACACAACAGGCCATACTCTTTATGAGCTTGTTTATGGAAAGCAAGTTTTGTTTCCTATAGAGTTCCAAATTCAAACATTCAAGATGGCAGTTCAGCTAGGACTTGATCTAACGGAGGCACAAAAGCATAGACTGGAGCAAATTAATGAGTTGGATGAGATCAGACAAGATGCAGTTCAGAAAACAAGTCTAGTCCAACAGCAAAGAGCTAGATGGCATGACAAGTACATCAAGGAGAAGAAATTTAAAGAGGGTGACTGGGCTCTCTTGTTTGATTCAAAATTCAAGGATTTTCAAGGGAAATTTCAGACACATTGGCTTGGGCCATATGAAATTGTTCGAATTTTTGATAATGGGGCAGTAAAAATCAGAACTATAGATGAAGAAGAGATCAATTTTCTTGTGAATGGTCATAGACTGAAGCTATACCACAAGCCACTCTCATGAGAAGAGTTTGTCAAGAAGTTCCAAGAAGACAATGATGTGAAGTTAATGAAGAAGAGTCTCTCTTCTTCATCAACTTGATTAAATTTTCTGAAGCATTTCTCTTCTAAAAAAAAAAAAATAAAAAAAAAATAAAGGTATAAACATGAAAACCAATCATTGATTGGCATGTTTATACAGAAAAGATAGGGTGAAAATCAGAGTCTCTCTGACACTCTAACTTTTCCCATTTTTGTTTTTATAAGCAGATGTTATAAAAATCATAAGTACAGTTCCATAGTGCTTATGATTCATTTCATCTCACTCCATTCACTTATTCATCCATACTCCATCTCATCCATCATTCATATTTCACTCCATTCCACATCTCATTCATCTCACTCCATCTTCCATTCATTTCATTTTCATGTCAAAACACAAAAATTTGATATCTTGCTGTAAGTGAATAAAATATGTCATGAATTGCAGTACAACCCTTATGTTCCTTCATTCCATTTCATGAACTGAATCCATTCCATTCCATTATCCACTTCATACATATCATAATCCATCATCCATTTTCATTCATACCACATAACATTTCACCCATAATCCAAAAACATTCCATTTTCATGATTAAAGTGTTCTACAGGAACATTCTGCAGCTCAGTGGACATTCTGCAGCTGATCAGCCTTTCTGCAGCCCGACAGTCTTTTCGCAGCTATAAACCCTGAAGGCATCAACCAGCAGACATCAGAATTACAACAAAGTTACCCAGTGTATTCATGAATCAAAAGCATCAAGAAAATTATGAAGACTCCTCCAGAGATGAGCAGAGAAGACAAAGGCTACAAAAATCAAATAAGGGGCAGAGGTAACAAGTTTAAATTACGATGGCATTTCATAAAAGTTTAGCATAGTTTAGTTGTGGATTATTCGAAAGGTTGTTTTAATTGTTTTTATTGATCAAACACCAACAAACCCTCTACAGACTTTGTATTAAAATCTTCCATTTCAAATTTCATATCTGATAGCATTTAAGCGGTGAAATGGCCAAAGCATTTGAATTTTCCACGTCTCTTAACCAAATCATTCAATGATTGATTCCCTCTGCCGTCGTAAAATCCTCCGCCGTCCCTTCAATCATTAATACAATTCCGCCACCTCACTCCACTACTCCATTCCGAGACCACTGCCATAACTTCATTCCGTAGCCAGCATTCCATTCCGAAGACGGAGATATTATTATCACCGAAAGCAGAGCCAAAGGATATCAATTTGAATAGCATTGAGCATTGTAAACGCAGAGCAGAGTAGAAGGGTAAATTTGGAAGTGTAACAGTGTGAGGACTTGAAGCCACTTGATCCCGTGGGCAGATAAAATACCACTGTGGACAGAGTTTGAAGCATTTTCACTATCAACACAGAATTGTAGCAGTGTGAGTTTGAAGTCTTTTGTTACCAAAAGACAGAGGTGTTAAAATTGAAATCTTTTGCTACCAGAGACAGAGGTGTTGTAGTGATTGAGTGTGAAGACTTTTGCTACCAGAGACAGAGGTGTTGCAGTTTGAAGACTGTTGTTACCAGAGATAGAGATGTTGCAGCGTTGAATTTGAAGTCTTTTGCTACTAAGAGCCAGAGGTATTGTACAAAAAGAAATTTGAAGCCATCTGCCATTTTCAATCAAAGACATTTCAGCTCGAAATTTGAAACTGTTTTCATCATCAAACAAAGGCATAGCACTCCGACATTCAATTGTCAACAAAAGCATATCAGTTCAAGGTTTCGAAGGCATTTGTCATCAGAGGTATGTCATTATGAAGTTTGGAGCCATTTTCATTTAAAGCTTGAAGCCATTTCAATCCGAAAGTGAAAGACATTGTTTTGTGGGTAGAAGAGTATTAATTTGATATTGAAAAATCATGGGTTTAATTGTAAGGACTGAACCTGTGGGTTCAAAATATTTAGAAGGTTACCCACAATGCAAGGAAATGTTACAACAAATAGGATGGCTTCAATTTTTGGAAAAATTTAATGGCTTCCATAAGGAAGTCACTAAAACATTTGCCAGATCATTTCAAGGAACCGAAGTTGAAGTAGGTGATGTCAAGTTTACTGTCACTGAAGTTTTTATTGCAGAGGCTACGGAATTGTCCAGAACTGGGGAGAGATGGTTTAAAAATAGAGAATTTCACAATGACTCCTGGAAACAAATTTTAAAATCACCAAATATGGATGTTAGTGTATTCAAGAAAGGAATTCCCAGTACTGCATTGAAAAGCAAATGGAGAAACATACTACTTCTTTTACAAAAATTTGTTACATGTGAGGGTAGATATGGGACATTTTATGTCTACCACATTAGACTAATGATGCATTTTCTGGGAGAATATTTAAACCTACCATATTTCTTGTTTCAAAGTCTGAAGAAGATGGCTTCCTGTGTTCAGAGAAGAGTTCAATTTTTAGAGACAACCCTGTATCATCATGGTTTGGTCAAAATCTTGATTGAACATCATCTAGCTAAAACAAATGATACATGGGATGATTTCTTAATAAGAAATCATTTTTAAGAAGCAAAAGAACCATCACCTGAACCACAGCCTACAAAGAGAAGTAGGAAATGGAGGGCTTCAAAAGTTGAAACTGACAAACCAGCCCAAGAGAGCAGTGAGGAAATTATTTTGGAGAAGTTGACTCGAATCAAGAGGCAACTTAAGGAAGAAAAGATAATCAAGGAATCTGTCACAGAGAAAGGAGAGGGATCCTCTCAGCCTAGGAGAAGCCACAGATTAAAGGGAAAACTGAAGAAAACACCAATCAAACAAACAAGGGTAATCAATATAGAAGATGAAGAAACACCCATTGAAGAGGATGATGAAGAGGATTTTTATGAAGGAACCCCTGAAATTGATCCTGCTCAATAGGAAATTTATGATTATGTGGAAACTTTAGAGAGGACAGCTTCAGAAAGCAGAGAGAGAACCCCCAGTTCTCCACTGTCTGAAATTGATATATTAAGAAGGGATAGATATGAGTTGGAATTGCTGAATAGACACATCAAAAATGAGAATGAAATTCTCAAAGATCAAATCAAGCTCAATACTGATATGAACTCAACCTTATCCCTGCATATAGACAAAGTGGAGAGGACCAATGAGAAGTTGAAGACAAGGAACAAAAAGCTGATCAGGGCACTCACCAACCTCAGGTTCAAACTTGTTATCAGGAAACCCAGAAGACCTCTAGCTTCCAGACAAAGTTGAAGAAGGGGATTAGATGTCCTTGCAGAAGCCTCTGAATTCATAGGATAACTTGCATGAGGACATGCAAAGAGACAACAGTGGGGGTATGTTGAGCCTCAAAATTGTGCTTTCCTTCACCTCATTTTACCTCATTTTCCCTTGTCCATTTCTATCTTAAACCCAATTGATCAATAAATATAGTTAAAATTACTTCTAGAATGATTTCCATGACCGACTTGTTGAATTTTGTGATTTTTTTGCCATTGTTAAGCATTTTGACCGGAACTAGCTGCAGAATGCAGACATTCCGTAGCTAACCGGCGATTCTGCAACTACCTTCATGTTTGAGTATGTTCCAGGTGGCCTCTTGAGAAAAACCGCATATGGGCATGATCCACGTCCTGTCTACATGGTTCGTTGCTCATCATGGAGGAAGAAATGGATTCTGGGTACGGTTATGCACGTGGGAACACATTTATGAAGGAAGACTCCTACTAGGACTGTCTCAGTCTAGATGTCTTTTCTTCTTCACGTAGCCACCTCAAAGACTCCTAACATGATTCGGATAAGGAAAGACATTATTCCTAAATTGTTGTAATTACTGTTACGTGCATTTGCTTTATAAACTCTTGGTAGACCGAGAGCTATGTTAGAGATTTTATGTTAGATTTGCTGCTAGATTTTGTTTAAACTCTGTGTTACGTCCTTGAAGACGCAGAGTGTTATGTTCAAACTATTGCATCGTTAATGGAGCAGACAAAGTTATTTTGAAGGCGTGATTTAATTTGGAGTTGAATGCCGTCAAGTGGTAGAGGGCCCCTGCCTCTTGCACGGATTTATTTTGCGTAAATTAGATAAGTTTTCCTAGCTGCCTTTATGTTTTGCATTTGAATTGGTAGTTGTTTTGTTTTAAGCTACTGTAGTCGTATTCATTCTAGCTCTTCCACAAGAATACACTCTTCCAACAGATTAAAATGATGAATGTTGAATGACTATGGTATTGTAGAATTAGGAGTTGAATTTATAGTTGTTTTAACTAGCTACTGTGGTTATATTCATTCCAGCTCTTCCACAAGAAGGCACTCTTCCAACAGATTATAATGATGAATGAAGAATAGCTATGGTACTGTAGGATTTAGTTATAGTTTTTGCTATTCACTATCACGGTTACACTTGTTCTAATCACTCTTCCACAAGAAGAAATTCTTCCAAGACATCCTTAAGAAGTTCAAGACATGACCGTGATAATGGATGATTTAGTTGTGTGTTTTTACTAAGTATCAACTCTGATCTCACTCTTAAACGCTTGCCCAAGACATCATAATGACGAGTAGGGTATGGATGTGATAACTTAGTTTTTCATTTGCTTTCAGTTCATTTGCTTTCAATTGCATACAATTACACAGTCAGAATTGTTCTACCTCTTCCAAAAGAAGGAACTCTTCCAAAATATCACTAATGATGAACAAACAGATTGTGTAACTTCATAGATTAATGCATGTTAGTACAGTTAGAACAACTCCGGAGTTTCATTGCATTTAATTCATGATCAGTTACTTTGTTTCAAGTTTGATGATGACTTATAGTTCAGCATTGTTCTAGTTTAGTGGCATCTTAGGTTCATTCTTAGATTAACTCATTACACTTGCATCTCATATTCAAATTTTCATCCATTGCACAATAAATTACTTTAGTTGTTAGGATTAACAAGACAGCCTTCATTATTCACAAACATCTTCTTGTTCTAAAAACTACAAATGATCTGAAGCCATAGGAACAGAAGACAACATCACTATAAGGTCTGAAACCTCTCTGTAATTTCCTCATCATTTTATAAACATAGCTCTTCCTCAAAAGAACTATTTTGAACAAGAAACCAATAACTTTTTGAGTATAAGTTCTGTGACATTCAATTAAATTGCAGAATAGAACTAGGAATTAATCATAGAATAGAAAAGCTTAGGACAGAGTATTGCATCATTAGTGTTTAACTGTTTAGTTAGAGGATTTGCATATTTAGTGATCATTTCTCAAGATTAGTTTGTGTCATTTGTTTAAAAAGTCATTATCAAGCTTTTGCTTTTATTTAGTCATAGTTTAGATTCTGCTTCAGTGTTTTCAATTGCATTTTCCATTCCATACATTAGGCTTAACTCTGTTTTTGACCACCAACTTCTTTCCATTAGTTTTCTAGACATTTTCATTGTGAGCATAAAACATCAAAAGACCAAAAACATCATAAAACATCAAAAGACCAAAAAAATCACAAAACACTACACACAACGCATTAGGAAACAAGCACCTAGGTACATATGGTACACTTCACTTCAGCAGTTTACAAATCCTGGTTGACAATTAAATGAGCTCAGTTTAGGAGACTAGACTGAGACCCAACACTTACCCTGACCCAGCCCCACCTGAAATAGTTGATAACCCAGAGAGCATCCTTAAGGGAGCTCCTACACTTAAAAGATCAACTATTTCCAAACACATCTAAAGAGCTAATTCTGCCCCAGAAGATCTTACAGCTCTATCACACTTTCACCTTGACCTAGACCTACCTAACGGCTTATCTAGAACTAGGTCATTCAGTACCTTAGACCAGCTAGAACCTAAGCTTCCTGATTCACCACGGCAAGGTGGTAGACACATTGGGAATAGACAGACCCCTCCATCTACACCTCATGATTTACATTTCATAAAAAACTTGGGGCTCAGTCACCCTAGGTCTGCTCATCAGTTCTCTGCTGGTCATAACATCTTTGTCATCCATATACCTGCTGCCCAAGCCCCTCTAGCTCATCAAAACATCATCATGGCAGCTTGGTATGCACCTCTGGTTTTACCCCAGCCTCTAGTACCCTTACCAAATGATTATCAGTCTAAGATTCCACACTTCACTGCAAAGGATTCCATCACAGCCCAACAACATGTAGATAAAATGGAAGATTCTTTTGACTACATGGAAATTGATGATGATACGGTCAAAATGAGAATCTTTACCCAAAGCTTAGGGGGTGATGTGAAAAAATGGTTTAAGGGCCTACCTCCAAGTAGCATCAACGATCTTCCAGCTTTGTATCAGACTTTCATAAACAAATGGGAAACTAGGGAAAATCCTCGCCAACTCCTAGTAGAATACATGACCCTTAAAAGAAACATAGGAGAGAGTGTTCACGATTACACAACAAGGTTCAACAACATCTATAATGCTCTCCCTCCACATATGAAACCTCCACAAGGCATGGCCCTAGCAAAATACCCTGAGGGTTTTGATGTTGACATGGCCTATGAGCTTAGAGACAAGGAATACAACACATTGGAGGACATGCAGAAAGGAGCAGTAAACATAGAAGCCAACCTGATTGAGAAAAGAGCGAGACTGAAATCTGAAAGAAGGGTAACATACAAAGATGACAACATAGCTTCCACATCTGACCAAAATTATGATAAGCTATCTAAAAATATGGAAAGGTTAAAAAAAATGATGGAAAAATGGTTGTCACAGCCAGTAACCAGAATAGAAACCAAAACCAGAACCAGAACTTTAGGAGAAACAATAACACTCCCAACAGACAAAGAGAATCAGATCAACAAGTTATTCCCCCATTCCAAGAGAATTTTCTTGATGAAGATGAAGGAATCATAGAAGAGTCTGAGGGAAACACAATTAATATGTTTGAAACAGAAGATTCAATCCATAAATTTTATTCAGAAGAAGACCAACCTCCACCCTCTGGTTGGGAGGAGGAGTGGCTGGAATCTGAATATTACAGATTAGGATTTGAAAATGCCATGATGCATGTCAGAGAACAATATGAACTTAGAAGAAAAAAGAGTCAAGAAACTGCTAAACCCAAAGCTTCTAAGACTACCATCAAAAAGAGGCCTGAGAAAAATTCTAAAGCAACTGCTGAAACCAACAAATCAACAGCTAAGAGTTCTGAAAAGAATAGAGAAAAAGACAACCAAAACATTAATGCACAAGGTAAATCAGCTAGCAGCACTAGCACTGCAGTTAGTGCTCCTGATGAAACTGTCACAAACACTGTACATAACGAAAATCAGCCCACTGACTTAGCCACTAAGACAGTGGCAAATAAAACAGAGATGAGTATGCCAAAGATTCAGTCCCCTTTCAATTTTGAAAGTGAGATTGCAACAATTAAAATCTCTATCCCACTTTCTGAGATGGCCACTCAGGATGTATATAAAGGCCAGATTTTGAGAGCTTTGAACTTAGGTGAGAATGGTGACTCTGTCAATTTGAATGATGATCAACCTGCCCTCTTATTTGGTCCTAAGATAGAGGGGAAGTTTCAGGAAGGGGTAGTTCCACCTTTCTATATCAGTCTCAACATTCACGACAAGATCCTGCATAATGCAATGCATGATTCTGGAGCATCTCAAAAACTAATGCCTAAGGTAGTTATGGAAAGACTAGGTCTAGAGATAACCAGACCCTACAAATATTTATACTCTTTCGACTCTAGCAGAGTAAAATTCCTAGGCCTGATCAAAGACTTGTGTGTGAACTTAACTCAAATCCCTGCTAAATGCATGGTCATGGATGTTGTGGTGGCAGATGCGCCACCCAAGTATGGCATGCTACTATCAAGATCATGGGGAGCCAAGCTGCAGGGTACAATGTAGATGAATGGCGCATATGCCACAATCCCCATCTTTTTCCAACTTAGAAAAATGTATAGGGAGACACAGATGAAAATCCTAGTCAGTAGCCCCGAAAAACCAGAAAATTCACCCGTTTATTCTGTACATATAGAACTTGACTCCTTCATCTTTTGTAATTATGGATCTTTGGAAGGGTCAGAGCCCCAAAACAGAGATACAAATGGAGAGGCAGAGACCATGTATTTTAACATAATGGCTGCTCTGGATTTAGAGGACAACGAAGAAGGAAATCGCAATGAGACCTGTAGGATATGCGGTGGAGACCTAACCCCGAGTGAACAAGAAACAGAGCGTGAACAGTCGTCCAGCCAGACCTATGAACTTCACGCACTTCACGAAGAACAAAGCGATCCACAGCCTAGTACAGACCCTATAACACAACACAATGGCGAACCCAGCTGTAAGGGAGAGAACAATGATAATCATGAGAATAACCCCTTATGGGAAATGAGCTTTGACGGGTCCTGTACTAGAAGGACTGCAGGGGTAGGGGTATGGTTACACAATACAGAAAGTGACTACGCTGAGAGCCACGCCTGTAGTCTACTTTTCAAATGCACAAACAATGTCACTGAATACAAGGCCCTGAACTTAGGTCTGAATCTGTTGAAGAAAATAGGGGCCCATAGGATAACCGTCAGGGGAAACTCAGAGTTAGTTATTAAACAGGTAAACGGGGAATACACAGCGAAACATCCTAGGTTGAGAGCATATAGGAATGACACCATGGATCTTCTGAAAACATTTGTTGAATACAAATTAGTGTTCATTCCTAGGAAGCAAAATGTCATTGCAAATGGATTAGCTTGTCTGGACAGTTCATACCCCAAGACTCCCAGAGACCAACAGATCATCGTTTAGACCAAATTTTGACCTGTTGTGCCGGATAACGAAAAATACTGGCAGGTCTTTGAGGGTGATAAACATATCGAATATTTTCTGGTAGGTAGAAATGAGTTTGAATTTTCTGATTTAGACTCCAAATCTGACAGTAGCCACCTAAGTGAAGAATCCTCAGGTGACGAAGAAACACCATGTAACATAGAAATAAATTCTTTAGATGAAAATATTTGAAATCCAGGCCGCAAATGTGAAAATGCAGATAGTGAAGAGGTAGAGGTGCTGCAGGCCAAAGATAAGAATATACCTAGAGGCCTAGCACCCTTAGAGGACCTTTTTGACTTTGATGATGTGGCCAGAAATCCCACTATAGAACATCCAGACTCTGATGTGGAAGAATGCAACATAGGCACTGAAGATAAGCCCAAAATGATTAAACTGGCTAAGTCTTTACCCGCAGACATGAAGAAGAAATACATTGACCTTTTCAAGGAATTCATTGATGTGTTTGCATGGAGCTATGAGGAATTAAAGGCCTATGACACAAATATCATCCAGCAAAAAATACCCTTGAAAGAAAATCAGAAGCCCTTTAGGCAAAAACTTCGCAGAATCAATCCCAAACAATTGCCTGCAGTAGAGAAGGAGATTAAGAAAATGTATGAAGCAGGTATAATTGTGCTGGTGAGGTTCTCTGATTGGGTATCAAACTTAGTGGCTGTGAGGAAGAAAACAGGGGAAATCAGATTTTGTATAGATTTCAGGAATCTCAATAGAGCCTCACTCAAGGACAATTACCCTTTGCCTAAAATGGAACATATTCTTCAGAAGGTAGTAGGTTCTAAGAGGATTTCCCTGCTAGATGGTTTCTCCGGATATAACCAAGTCTTAGTAATCCCAGAAGACCAACTCAAAATAGCCTTCACCACTCCATGGGGTACCTTCATGTATGTGAAGATGCCTTTTGGATTGATGAATGTTGGAGCCACCTTCCAAAGAGCGATGGACATAGCAATTTCAGATGAGATAGGGCTCTTCATTGTTATCTACTTGGATGACATAACCATCTTTTCCAAGACTGAAGAAGAACACCTGAAACATTTGCGAAAATTATTCAAAAAGTGTAGAAGGTTTGGTCTGTCCCTGAACCCTAAAAAGACTGTCTTTGGGCTACAGGAAGGCAAACTCCTTGGCCACATTATATTCGAGAAGGGAATCAGGATAGACCCACAACGAGTTGAGGGAATACTACAGATCACACACCCCAAAAACATCAAGGAATTACAGTCTTTCATTGGGAAGATTAACTTCCTTAGGAGGTTTATTCCAAATCTGGCTGAACACCTTAGGAACATGACTAACATGCTGAGGAAAGGTGCAGGAGTTAAATGGACTGTGGGAGCTAAACAATATTTTGAATCAGTGAAACTTGCACTTACCCAAGCTCCCGTCCTAATCAGCCCAGATTTCTCCAAAGATTTCCTGATCTTTTCATTTGCCTCTGAGCATACAGTGGCTGCAGTCTTGCTACAGAAAAACATAGAGGGAATGGAACAGCCAATCGTCTTCTTTAGGAAAGCACTCAGAGATGCACCCTTGAAATACAACATCATGGAGAAACAGGCTTATGCTCTGGTTAAGGCATTGAAAGACTTCAGGGTGTACATATTGCATTCTCACACCGTAGCTTATGTGCCCAACATCATAGTCAAAGATATACTGTCCCGAGACCCAGATGGGAAAAGGAGCAAATGGATAGCTGTGATCTTAGAGTATGACCTTGAGATAAAACCAACCAAACTGATTAAAGGTCAGGGCTTAGCTAAATTAATGGCTAAATCAAACTTGCAAGCCCTAGACATCAACATGATAAATACCTTGGATGAGCAACAAGAATTTCCTGATCCCACTATTAAGGAAGAATTTCAGAGCTCTCCTTGGTATTCTGACATTCTATATGTGCTTACACACCTCAATGCCCCTCCCGGATTATCGAAGACCAAGGCCAGATTCTTAAAGCTAAAAACTAGAAATTGCTGCATTGTGAATGAAAATTTATACTGGAAGAATCCTAATGGCCTATTGCTTAAATGTTTGCCTGAAGATGAGGCAGATAGGTTTAAACAAGAATTCCACGTTGGAGAATGTGGAGGCCACCTGAGTTGGAAAACCACTACAAAAAAAATACTCAGAGCTAGCTATTATTGGCCCACACTCTTCAATGATGTTCATAAAATGATAGTTACCTGCCACAAATGTCAGATCTTCAAGGGAAAAAGAAAAGTCCTCCCTTTACCCCTACAACCCATCACTATTGAAGGTCACTTTTTGCAATGGGGCCTAGATTTCATAGGGGAGATTCACCCTGCTTCTTCTGCACAACACAAATGGATCCTAACAGCCACAGACTACTTCACTAATTGGATAGAGGCCATACCCACTAGGAATGCCATAGATTCAGTCATCATTATTTTCCTAGAAGGTCACATCCTCTCTCGGTTTGGTTGCCCAAGGAAAATAATCACTGATAATGCTACTGCTTTCGGATCCAAAATGATGGTTGATTTTTGTCACAGGTACCAAATAGCACTTGGTCATTCAACTGCCTATTACCCTCAAGGTAATGGATTAGCTTAATCATCAAACAAGAGCCTGGTGATCATCATCAAAAAGCTGCTAGAAGAAAACAAAAATTCATGGCATAACAAGCTAGTACATGCCTTGTGGGTTGACAGGCTTACAACAAAGAAGTCCATTGGCATGTCACCTTTTCAGCTTGTATATGGTACAGAAGCAGTATTCCCTACCAGCCTTGGGACACCAGTGATCAAGCTGGTCTAGGAGATCCAAATAGAAGAAGATAGTATGGTGAGGAGAATAAACCAAACAATCCATCTTCAACAAACAAGGGAATAGGTCTACAACAAAGCAGTGAAATTTCAGGAGAACATAAAGAAATTGTTTGAAAAAAGAACCAAAGATGTTGATTTCAAAGTTTGGGATAAGGTTTTGAAGTGGGATTCGAGAAGAGAGGATAAAGGAAAGCACAGCAAATTTGACAGTTTGTGGCAAGGTCCATACCTCATCCAGGCCACTGTGGGTCCAAATGCTTTCTTCTTACAAGAACTAGATGGTACAGAGCTGTTTGGGGGTCTTGTCAATGGCAGGATGCTCAAACACTACTTCTGCTAATTCACAATTTCCAGTTTCATTTCCATTGTACATACCATTGCAGTTTTTATTTTCAAGAAAAAGAAAAATGTTTCAAAAAAAAAAAAATAGAGGAAAAAGAGAGGTTCATACATGCTTAAAACATGGACCTCTGATATGCAAAAGGGTGGCTCTAATAAACTCAAAACCTGAGCCAAAGGAAGTAAAACAGCTGGTCCTAACATGCCAAAAATCTGGACCAGCAAAGGAAAAAGAAGAATCAGCTCTAACATGCCCAAAACCAGAGCTGAAAGGAAGAAAAGGAGGTGACTCTAACATGCTCAAAACTTGAGTCACAAAAAGGAAGGAAGGATGTTTCAAGTTCAGATCCCAAGCCTTCACAGTTTTGTTTTCAACCTTCTGCAAGTTTCTGTCCATGTGCAATTGTTTTTATGCCTTGGATCCACAGCAAGTCAGACAGTCTAATCCTGGCTTGACTTTTTTTCAATTTCTGTTGTAGAATGTAGAGAAGAAATCTACTGGACAGTTTAATCCTAGCAGATATTAGATTAGGTAGAGAAACATATGAGACCAACAGTCTAATCTAGTCTCATGGAGCAATAAGGGTATATTTAGAATAGGTTTATTTTCTGTTTGCAAAAATAAAAAGATGAAAAGGGTCTGCTAGCTCAAATGCACCCTGGAAGAAGAAAAAATGCTAGGATTGTAGTATGGGTAGAAATTTTGTTGGAGTAAGTTTATGCTAATGTAATGTTTTCATATTGTGGTAGCTTATCAAAGAAATAAGGGATGTGTAAAGCAGCAGGCACCCGGCCTACTCCAAAGATCTATTTCTCTGAATTCTTGACCCCTTCATGAAGAAGCCATCCCCATGTGGAGCCACTGTTAGCCCCTTATAAATTTCTTGACTAGAAAGCAAGGGGCTAGTTTTTTTTGTAAGCCTGCAAGGAATGCATTTCCCTTGAAAACACATCGTCCTTGCAGCCTTTTTAACTATTGTCCTCTGCTAGTATGGAGCCTATGAGCGTCAATGATTGCTATAAATTCTACTCCAAAAGCCCTGCATTACCCCTTGTACCCCTGCAAAGTGTCCCTTTTCCCCCTTTTTCCTCCTTCTGTCAAAGTGCTTTGGTTCCCATCTATTTCCCCTATTAACCCTCTAAGCCCCCCCAAAATCCCCTTTAAATCCCATATTTTCCCTTTGTTTAAACCGGAATACCCTTTTATTCCCTATCATTACCCTTTTTAGGCTTTAAAATGCAATAAAAAGGTTTAAAAACCCACTTTAAACATTATATCAGGCCTAGCCCCTTTCCCGCTTAGCCCTGCACCACTTCCTCCACGTGATTCGATGCTGGAACCACCCGCGAAATCTGAAAGGATCTTGCCATATTTGTTCATCGGGCGCAACCTCGACCGTCGATCTTGGTAGATCGGACGGCTATCATTAAATCTACAGCGCCCGGGTTTCCCCTGTTCATTCCCCAGATCGTACCATCGTCGTCCGTTTAAACGATGATCTGACGGTTCGCAATGCGCCCGCACCGGTGGTCACCATACAAGGTTCCATAAAATAGCCCGGTTTCTATCGCACCGCCTTTGCGCGGTGGGCAGTTTTTCCCGATGGCCCAGCGATTCCATACATCGCGTGACACGCGTCCCCATGTACGATTTCAAAACCGCCGTTCCCGCGCGTTAACGTCGTCCATCGCACGTTATTCTTCGGGCACGGATGCCCAGCGATATTGCCGTGGACCGTCTGATCTGGGGCGAGCCATCCAACGGCTATCGCTCGCCGAAGATGCGCGGTAGTTAACCCAAATGCACACGCGATAACTCAGGGTATGGCCCACCATCAGTCGCCCTCCGATGCATCTTCAACCGTCGATCTCCTCCCGAGATCGGACGGTTCACATTCAATTGCCCCCGCTGTTGACCATTCCGCCATCGCCTGACCCTCCACGTCATTCATCCACGTGTCTCCTCCGTACATTCGTCACCCCCACGAGCATCCATCGTACATGCGGCCAGTCCATTGCATATAGTTGGTTCATTTTCGTGTTTTTTAAGGTTTTTCGTTCAAATTTGCTCCGCAGACCGCCAACCACCCACCAGAGATTTTTTCACCATTTCTCTGCAATTTTTCCTCCATTTCGTCATCTGCACAGCCATTTCCTTCATCCACACTGCATCCATTATCCCCGTCCATGTATTTCGTGATAAGTTTGTTGTTTTGCAGGGTTTCAAGCGCGGAAAACCGCCATGGCTCATTGTTCCTGTCACAGTAGCAGACATGCAGGAAAGGGCCATGTACAAAGATACATTTAATGAAGAAAAATCCCAGGGAAGTGTTTGACGTGATTGTAATCAAAGGACAGGGTCAAAATTCTGTCACTCTCCTCCAGAGCCATCAAAAGCACAGAGTTCATGGCCAGAAGGTAACTGTGGGAGCGGCAAAGAGAAATCAGCAAGGAAATCAAAGAGTCAAAGCATTAAACTGGAGATTTTAGAGGATTAATCCAGTTTTTCAGAGGCAAGGTACTAGATTGAAAACCCCGAAGATCAATCAAAAGTTTAATGCATGGGAAACCATACCACCAGGGTTTTCTACAGCAGTAGAATGTTTTTCTTCATCAGAGGACAAAGTGCCCATGCAGTTTTTATTATACATCGTGTTCCTGCAGTTTCTTACCCCAACAGTAGCCCTACATGATCAGAAGAATTTGTTGCACAAGTATGGCAGACTTCACTGTTTTTCATTTACCTTTTGTTTATTCACCAATAGTACTGCAGAAGCACCATAGCTAGAATGCATCAAATTCATATCAGAAGTGAAAGGAGCCCTCGAAAAGACCACTCTTTCTCCCAGAGAACACTAGGAATTGAATGCACAGGATTTAAAAAAGAATGGGCTTCGGCCCTCTTTCTTTTCAGAAGTGTAATACTGCATTTATTCTTCTACCTACCTTCTCTGCTTCTCTTCAGCTATAAAACTCATGAGAAAAACATTGCAAAGGTTGTTGATTAGTTATCAGAGAACTGCAAGTAGTTTCTTTTGAGACATAGTCTCTCTGTAAAGATTGTAAGATAGGTTGAAGGATATGTTCTCAGACTGAGTATTCAGCTATTGGAAATTTTGTACTTGATTAGTGTTGTTATTTAATATGACAAGCACATTTCTTTGGATCCTGATCTGAAGCAGTGGTGATGTTTTCCTATCTCTGTGTTTACATTCATTTCATTTCGTTTCTACTGGCTTGCATCAAAATATTGGCATAGGATTTACCCTTGTTAGGTACCCTATGTTTCTGCTCTCCTTGCCTTTTATGTTTCTCTTTTGAATGTATTATCTAAGGAATGTTTTCAGTTGGTTTAACCAATGTAGTGGATCCTATTGCCTGCTCTCTGATATATGAATTAATGAATTCAGTTCTTAGATGATTCTTGTTATAGATTCAGTTGGAAGATTTGGGAACACTGTGGATTAGAGTTAGCCCTGTCCACTGGGATCCTTGTACGACCTGCTGATATACAACTTTGTGCTCTGAAATCTGTGTTATCTCCTTCCTCCTACTTTCCATATCACATAATCATCTTGAAGATCCTAAGTTTCAGATGACTAGCCCAATTGAAAGCCTGCCTGTTGAGTAGCAAGCAAATCCTTTCCTGACACCATTGCCCAATGCTTTTGAATATCTTTTGGAATATTTCACCTCTGCCTTATCCCTCTTTTCTCATCCTGGTCTCACATTGAACCCTTATTTCCTGATAACCAACAACCAAACAAATAATCAAACAAACAAACCCGCGCCTATAACTAGCCAAATATCTTAAACTTTGAGCTTCATAGACATAAACCTTTGCTCATACAGAGAGATCCCTCTCTGGACCTAGGAGGGCTAGATCCTGAGGTCTGAAAGTGGTTCTGATGTTGTCTCATCTCTTGGTCTTGCCAATCTGGCCAAAACATGGGAACCGCAACATAATGGCAACTCCGCTGGGGAACTGAGTGCATTACACCTTAAACATTTTTAAGCATTCAAAAGATCTACAATCTCTGGTTAGGTTGGAAGTTAAACACTCCTATTCTCACATCAATCTCTACACCATTTGTTGTGTTTCTCCATACTCTTGGACAGAGTCTGGAAAGGGCCAGGTAGCCTCCAGATCTCACACTCTTTCAGAGGTGACATATCTGGTAAATGCCCTCCCAGTCAATCTCTGGTTAGAGTTTACTGTGTTTGAAGATATCCTCGAAAAGGGGACATCTCAAGAGCACTGTGGTGGACAGTGTACCCTCCAAAAACTTCTAAACCCTCCACTTGGCGACTCTAATATTCCATAAATGTTTCAAAGACTCCACTAGTGATCAGTAGGCCTGTTGATTATCTTGGTGCACATTAGAATCCACTGGGAGACCAACCCCCATAACAACATCAACCACAGTAGAAGTAACAAGTAGGGTTAAGCTACTTGGTGAGAGACAACATTCTGGCTTCTAGAACCATTCATATGAGAGCTTACCCTGACCCAGCCCCACCTGAAATAGTTGATAACCCAGAGAGCATCCTCAAGGGAGCTCCTACACTTAAAATATCAACTATTTCCAAACACATCTATAGAGCTAATTCTGCCCCAGAAGATCTTATAGATCTATCACACTTTCACCTTGACCTAGACCTACCTAACGGCTTATCTAGAACTAGGTCATTCAGTACCTTACACCAGCCAGACCCTAAGCTTCCTGATTCAACACAGCAAGGTTGTAGGCACCTTGGGAATAGACAGACCCCTCCATCTACACCTCCTGATTTACATTTCATACAAAACTTGGGGCTCAGTCACCCTAGGTCTGCTGATCAGTTCTCTGCTGGTCATAACATCTCTGTCATCCATATACCTGCTACCCAAGCCCCTCTAGCTCATCAAAACATCATCATGGTAGCTTGGTATGCACCTTTGGTTTTACCCCAGCCTCTAGTACCCTTACCAAATGATTATCAGTCTAAGATTCCACACTTCACTGCAAAGGAGTCCATCACAGCCCAACAAAATGTAGATAAAATGGAAGATTCTTTTGACTACATGGAAATTGATGATGATACGGTCAAAATGAGAATATTTGCCCAAAGCTTAGGGGGTGATGTGAAAAAATGGTTTAAGGGCCTACCTCCAGGTAGCATCAATGATCTTCCAGCTTTGTATCATACTTTCATAAACAAATGGGTAGCTAGGGCAAATCGTCGCCAACTCCTAGCAGAATACATGACCCTTAAAAGAAACATAGGAGAGAGTGTTCACGATTACACAACAAGGTTCAACAACATCTATAATGCTCTCCCTCCACATATGAAACCTCCACAAGGCATGGCCCTAGAAAAATACCCTGAGGTTTTTGATGCTGACATGGCCTATGAGCTTAGAGACAAGGAATACAACACATTGGATGACATGCAGAAAGGAGCAGTAAACATAGAAGCCAACCTGATTGAGAAAAGAGGGTAACATACAGAGATGGCAACATAGCTTCCACATCTAACAAAAATTATGATAAGATGTATAAAAATGTGGAAAGGTTACAACAAATGATGGAAAAAATGGTTGTCACAGTCAGTAACCAGAATAGAAACCAAAACCAGAACCAGAACATTAGGAGAAACAATAACACTCCCAATAGACAAAGAGAATCAGATCAACAAGTTATTCCCTCATTCCAAGAGAATTTTCTTGATTAAGATGAGGGAATCATAGAAGAGTCTGAGGGAAACACAATTAATATGTTTGAAACAGAAGTTTCAATCCATAACTTTTATTCAGAAGAAGACCAACCTCCACCCTCTGGTTGGGAGGAGGAGTGGTTGGAAACTGAAGATTACAGATTAGGATTTGAAAATGCCATAATGCAGGTCAGAGAACAGTATGAACTTAGAAGCAAAAAGAGTCAAGAAACTGCTAAACCCAAAGCTTATGAGACTACCATCAAAAAGAGGCCTGAGAAAACTTCTAAAGCAACTGCTGAAACCAACAAATCAGCAGCTGAGAGTTCTAGAAAGAATAGAGAAAAAGACAACCAAAACATTAATGCACAAGGTAAATTAGCTAGCAGCACTAGCACTGCAGTTAGTGCTCCTGATGAAACTGTCACAAACACTGTACATAACGAAAATCAGCCCACTGAATTAGCCACTAAGACAGTGGCAAATAAAACAGAGATGAGTATGCCAAAGATTCAGTCCCCTTCCAATTTGGAAAGTGAGATTGCAAGAATCAAGATCTTTGTCCCACTTTCTGAGCTGGACACTCAGGATGTATATAAAGGCCAGATTTTGAGAGCTTTGAACTTAGGTGAGAATGGTGACTCTGTCAATTTGAATGATGATCAACCTGCCCTCTTGTTTGGTCCTAAGATAGAGGGGAATTTTCAGGAAGGGGTAGTTCCACCTTTCTATATCAGTCTCAACATTCATGACAAGATCCTGCATAATGCAATGCATGATTCTGGAGCATCTCACAACCTAATGTATTTATGGAAAGACTAGGTCTAGAGAAAACCAGACCCTACAAAGATTTATACTCTTTCGAATCTAGCAGAGTAAAATTCCTAGGCCTGATCAAAGACTTGTGTGTGAGCTTAACTCAAATCCCTGCTAAATGCATGGTCATGGATGTTGTGGTGGCAAATGTGCCACCCAAGTATGGCATGCTACTATCAAGATCATGGGGAGACAAGCTACAGGGTACAATGCAGATGGATGGCACATATGCCACAATCCCCATCTTTGGCCAACTTAGAAAACTGTATAGGGAGACACAGATGAAATTCCTAGTCAGTAGCCCCGAAAAACCAGAAAATTCACCCGTTTATTCTGTACATACAGACTTTGACTCCTTCATCTTTTGTAATGATGGATCTTTGGAAAGGTCAGAGCCCCAAAACAGAGATACAAATGGAGAGGCAGAGACTGTGGATTTTAACATAATGGCTGCTCTGGATTTAGAGGACAACGAAGAAGGAAATCGCAATGAGACCTGTAGGATATGCGGTGGAGACCTAACCCCGAGTGAACAAGAAACAGAGCATGAACATTCATCCAGCCAGACCTATGAACTTCATGCAATTCACGAAGAACCAAGCAATCCACAACCCAGTAGAGACCCTGTAACACAACACAATGGCGAACCCAGCTGTAAGGGAGAGAACAATGATAATCATGAGAATAACCCTTTATGGGAAATGAGATTTGACGGGTCCTGTACTAGAAGGATTGCAGGGGTAGGGGTATGGTTACACAATACAGAAAGTGACTACGTTAAGAGCCACGCCTGTAGTCTACTTTTCAAATGCACAAACAATGTCGCTGAATACAAGGCCCTGATCTTAGGTCTGAATCTGTTGAAGAAAATAGGGGCCTGTAGGATAACCGTAAGGGGAGACTCAGAGTTAGTTATTAAACAGGTAAACGGGGAATACACAGTGAAACATCCTAGGCTGAGAGCATATAGGAATGACACCATGGATCTTCTGAAAATGTTTGTTGAATACAAATTAGTGTTCGTTCCTTGGAGTCAAAATGTCATTGCAAATGGATTAGCTTGCCTGGCCAGTTCATACCCCAAGACTCCCAGAGACCAACAGATCATCGTTCAGACCAAATTTCGACCTGCTGTGCCAGATAACGAAAAATACTGGCAGGTCTTTGAGGGTGATAAACAGATCGAATATTTTCTGGTAGGTAGAAATGAGTTTGAATTTTCTGATTTAGACTCCAAATCTGACAGTAGTCACCTAAGTGAAGAATCCTTAGGTGAGGAAGAAACACCCTGTAACATAGAAATAAATTCTTTAGATGAAAATATTTGAAATCCAGGCCGCAAATGTGAAAATGCAGATAGTGAAGAGGTAGAGGTGCTGCAGGCCAAAGATAAGAATATACCTAGAGGCCTAGCACCCTTAGAAGACCTTTTTGACTTTGATGATGTGGCCAAAAAGCCCACTATAGAACATACAGACTCTGAAGTGAAAGAATGCAACATAGGCACTGAAGATAAGCCTAGAATGACTAAACTGGCTAAGTCTTTACCCGTAGACATGAAGAAGAAATGCATTGACCTTTTCAAGGAATTCAATGATGTGTTTGCATGGAGCTATGAGGACTTAAAGGCCTATGACACAAATATCATCCAGCAAAAAATACCCTTGAAAGAAAATCAGAAGCCCTTTAGGCAAAAAATTCGCAGAATCAATCCCAAACAATTGCCTGCAGTAGAGAAGGAGATTAAGAAAATGTATGAAGTAGGTATAATTGTGCCGGTGAGGTTCTCTGATTGGGTATCAAACTTAGTGGCTGTGAGGAAGAAAATAGGGGAAATCAGATTGTGTATAGATTTCAAGAATCTCAATAGAGCCTCACTCAAGGACAATTACCCTTTACCTAAAATGGAACATATTCTTCAGAAGGTAGTAGGTTCTAAGAGGATTTCCCTGCTAGATGGTTTCTCCGGATATAACCAAGTCTTAGTAATCCCAGAAGACCAACTCAAAACAGCCTTCACCACTCCATGGGGGTACCTTCATGTATGTGAAGATGCCTTTTGGATTGATGAATGCTGGAGCCACCTTCCAAAGAGCAATGGACATAAAATTTTAAGATGAGATAGGGCTCTTCATTGTTATCTACTTGGATGACATAACCATCTTTTCCAAGACCGAAGAAGAACACCTGAAACATCTGAGAAAAGTATTCGAAAAGTGTAGAAGGTTTGGTCTGTCCCTGAACCCTAAAAAGACTGTCTTTGGGCTACAGGAAGGCAAACTCCTTGGCCACATTATATCCGAGAAGGGAATTAGGATAGACCCACAACGAGTTGAGGGAATACTACAGATCACACACCCCAGAAACATCAAGGAATTACAGTCTTTCATTGGGAATATTAACTTCCTTAGGAGGTTTATTCCAAATCTGGCTGAACACCTTAGGAACATGACTAACATGCTGAGGAAAGGTGCAGGAGTTAAATGGACTGTGGGAGCTAAACAATCTTTTGAATCAGTGAAACTTGCACTTACCCAACCTCCCATCCTAATCAGCCCAGATTTCTCCAAAGATTTCCTGATCTTTTCATTCACCTCTGAGCATACAATGGCTGCAGTCTTGCTGCAGAAAAACACAGAAGGAATGGAACAGCCAATCGCCTTCTTTAGCAAAGCACTCAGAGATGCACCCTTGAAATACAACATCATGGAGAAACAGGCTTATGCTCTGGTTAAGGCCTTGAAAGACTTCAGGGTGTACATATTGCATTCTCACACCGTAGCTTATATGCCCAACATCATAGTCAAAGATATATTGTCCCAAGACCCAGATGGGAAAAGGAGCAAATGGATAGCTGTGATCTTAGAGTATGACCTTAAGATAAAACCCACCAAACTGATTAAAGGTCAGGGCTTAGCTAAATTAATGGTTGAATCAAACTTGCATGCCCTAGACATCAACATGATAAATACCTTGGATGAGCAACAAGAATTGCCTGATCCCACTGTTAAGGAAGAATTTTAGCTAGTCACATGTACCGAGCTGCCAGAACCATCGTCGTCATAACCAAATCTATTAAAAAAAAACAACCGTTACATTTAATGTAGTGTGTATCTGCTGATCACATAGCATTTCCAAACCGTTTTCTCCGGTTAATGTGAAGCGCCTGTTATAGGGCCCTGGTCGCACGCGGTCGGGTTATATGAAGCGGGGATGGCTCCTTTTTCTGCTAGCGGATAATAATTTAAACTTCAAATATGTGTTGTAACCTATCATGGTTAAGACACATCGGACAACCCAGATGTTCGAGCACTTGTGCTTGCGGGGGCTAGACCCATGTTCGAATCATGTAAAGACCCAAAAATTTTACACAGCCACCGTTTCTCCGACTAGGGGCCACATGCTGGCCTCCGGGCCTGCCACGTGGCAGCTCCTGATTGGTCCACCCCAAAAAATTCAACCAAACAACCAATAAGGATGTGCCAAATGCCGAAGCCTCATTCGCCTAGATGGAATATTTTGGGAATATTCCCAAAATATTCCAAGGAATATATTTTTTTTTTATATTTCCAAAGTCAATGTCAACTTTGGTCAACTGGATTTTTGAAGGATAGTGAAAACTTCAAAGCTGCATAACTTTCACATACGATGTCGGATTTGAGTGTTGTTTGTGGTGCTAGAATCACAGCGATGAGGCCTATCCAGTAATTCAGATTGTAACCAATTTTGATCAGTTCCATTTTGAGAATTTTTTCAACTTGGACATGATCACCTGATCACACCTCCCAAATGGGAAGCTTTTGGACCCCAAAATCTCTCTGATTTACAGAAATTGAAGATGAGGAGATTGATTCTCCACTCTTCCAACCTTGAACCACTGAAATATTCCTGACTTCATCAAATTGAACTTCTCATAAAAAGATAAATTATTCCTTGAATCTGTTGACCGACTGTTGCTAACTTTGACTATGTCATGATTCAATTTTTTTAAATTTGCAGAATACATACTATTCCTACAATGGTCTAACTTCAAAGGAAACTAAAAATAAGATTCACCTTGCCAACTGTACTCATGGAGTTTTTTTTGCAAATGAGCCATGTAATTGCATCGAATCCCAACCAAGTTTTCTTGCCATACCAACCTGCCATTCTGAAACCATCATTGACCCATGCTGAAATTTGTGCCCTCTTTGCTTAAATGCCTTTCCATCTTTTGGATTCTTGCACCACTTTGCACCGACACTTTGCTCTTTGCATCGATTGACACCAAAGGCACTTTCTGCAACATCTTTTCATCATCCAAAGATGACCTGCTTTCAGGTTAAAACATATCATCATTTATATCAGAAATAACATGAAAAGGAGAATGTACAAAATATTTTTGCTTAACCATCAACAAAGTCAAATTTTGACTTGCACTGACAAGCCTTTTCAATTGTCCTGCATTGACTAAAGAAGCTTATAGCTTCTTCCGATTTTCTCTCGCAATAAACTCCTTACCATCCTTGAACAGATGATACTTGTTCTCATGGCGATGGAAGATCGCTTTTATGTCATATAAATATGGACTACCCAACACCACACCTGTAATGTCAAGTGGTACCACATCCAGTTCAACCAAATCAACATAATGAGTTGTTATAGCGAAGCACAACATGCACTTCCATGAAACTTGTAAATTAGCATCTTTGCAAATCCATCCAAGTGGATATGGCTTTCAATGAGGAATGGTCTCAAGTTTCAGCTTCTTGACTAAGTCTTCTGAGATTATATTTTCTTGAGACCCACTATCAAATAGTGTGTCTATCTTTGTGTGTTTTGAGATTATCCTTATATGAAATAGCTCTATCCTCCTCTTTTCATTTTGAGCTTCTATGTGACAGTTTAAAGTGCTAGAGCTGGGATTTGTTTCCTTA
Source organism: Pinus albicaulis (assembly GCA_034641835.2). NCBI lineage: Eukaryota > Viridiplantae > Streptophyta > Pinopsida > Pinales > Pinaceae > Pinus > Pinus albicaulis. The sequence goes on from CM076573.1 coordinate 717,915,728, forward strand.
ACAATATATTTCCCCTTTATGTTCCTTAGTACCATGGCTATGCTTTTAGTTTCATCACCTAATTCAGACCCTAAGTCTTGTTCAACAGTTGCAACTGTTTTTCCTTTTTCTTTGGCCTTATCTTTGGTTTTAAATTTTTCTGGTTTCAGCTTCGGATGAAGTTTCCAGCAATGGTCTTTATCATGGCTTTCCTTGGAACAATTTTTACAAAAGAGATTTCATTTTTCTTTCCTAGAGTTTGCATTTCTTTTCCTCCCTTTGCCTTTAAATTCACTATCCATATTCCCATCAAAATATTTTTTACCTCTAGCCTCTAAATGCATAGCTTGTACACAAACTTCATCTAGACTAGTAGGATTGAACATAAGGATAGTATGTATAAGATAATTGTGTAAACCACCTATATATTTCAACAACGTATCTTGACTATGAAAATAAATTCCTAACAATAGAGCCCTTCTTCTAAAATCTTGAGTGTAACCTTGAACACTTTGTCCTTTAAGTTGTCCAAAACTTTGCCAATTCATGATATCCTTTTGTAAATGAGCTAATGGATAAAATTGTTGCTTGATTACGAAAATAAATTTAGCCCATGATAAAGTGATCTTACTGTTGGGGTTCTAGTGTTCTGGCCAGATTGGCAAGACAAAAAGACCGAACAACATCACAACCACTTTGGGACCCTAGGATCTAGCCCTCCTGGATCCGGAGAAGGATCTCTCCATAAAGCAAAGAATGATATGTCTTTGAAGCTCAAAATTAGGTATTAGGCTAGGTATGAAGCACAAGGGGGGTTTTAAATGGTTTGGTTGGTTGTTGGGTTGGTCAGAGATCATTAACTGAGAAGTTTATGGAATGAAAGGAGAAAAGTAGCAGGATGTTTCGGCAAAAGAGGATAGGTTAGGAATGTGCTATCCATTTGGCTATGGAGTCATGAAAGGAGATTACTTGCATAACAGCTAACCAAGGCTTTCATAGGGAAAGTCATCTATACTGAAGGATCTTATAGATAGATGGTGGAATGGGACATTAAGGAATGACAGGAGAGAAACAAAGGGCAGCTTAAGATCAGAACAGAGGTCATCTAACTCCAGATCTGCTTCAGCATACTCTCAAAGGGAAAACGCTTTAATATTTAAACACAAAACTAGGCCTAACATCAGAGAATGACCTTTAACCTTCAATGCTTTGACACTAGCTCAAGAGATCTTTGAAAGTCCAATCTTTTTGAAAAGGACCCCAGTGGACAGGGCTTACACTAAATCCCCAGTATCCCAATTCTTCCAGCTCAAACCCAACAAGAACATCCAAGCAGCAAACCCCAAATTCACACATCAGCAAGCATGGGCCAGACCAACATCTTTAACTGGTTAAATTACATAAATTTTATCTTAGATTCACTATCAGCAGAAAACATCAAAGATAAGAAGATCAATGGGAATTTAAGGTACCATGCAGGGGTATATCTTAAGCCTGATTTACTGATTCTTATCGGAGAATAAATGGACAGTATGATTAAAATGAATAATAAAATGAAATAAGAGAAACATCACCCGTAATATAGACCAAGATCCTGTGAAATTTTCTTGATTAATTGATGTAAAAAACCAGTCACATACACTGAGCTCAATAGCTGATATAGTCCAAACTTATCCTCCCAGCCTACTAAATTACAAACTACTCAGCTACTTCCCCCAAAACTGTTCTAACAGTCGAATGAATCCCTACACTAACAACAACAACAACAACCTTTACAATATGTTCTTCAGGGGTTCTTATAGGGGAATGAGTAACTGTAGGAGTAGATGTGAATTAAATCGACTCATTAAGACAGAGTGGAGACAGAGGATCGAGCCCACTCTGCTTAATGGAAATCTGTATCGCTGCACGTACTCTGGGATATGGTCTGGGAATCTTTGTCAGGTCGATATTGACCTCATATGTTCCTTTGGAGTCCTCTTTGACTATAAGGCACTCTGTTTTGTCTTCTCAAGAAAGTAAGGTGACTGAAGGTCTTCTAGGTTTCCATGCTTCCATAACTATTGTCCTGACAATATTTAAGAAGATTTTGTCAGTGAAATGGATTTTAAGAGCTCGAGGAGGCATGTCGAATTTTGTTGATGGTGTACTGTCTGAGAAAATGTACTACTGATGCTGAAGCACGGATATGGCTTGTTTCATGTGCTCTTTAGTATTCAAACTGCACCTTAATTCTTTGATCACGGGATTAAGCGCTAAATATGAAATTAACAGGCCCAAATCCCTTAAATATGTTTCTGCTGTTTCACTGGGCCACTGTTTCTGTTGTTTCCGTGTTCTGAATCACAGTGGCTGTGATTATGGAAAACAGAGTGAATTTACCACTCCGTATACCCTGCACAATGCAATAAACTCATTATAAAAATCTAGAGAGGTGGCGGAGGAACACTGTGGAGGCCTATGGGAAAGTGGCGGAATTGGTGGAAACAGGTGAAAACGGACAAAAATGATGCAAAATGATAAAATGGATGATCTGTGGAAGGTTTGGTGCAGAAAGGGTCGTGGGCTGTCTGATCAGATATGGAAATGGTAATCAGCGGCCAGGATTTATGAACAAAAGTGTTAATGGCAAGTTAGGCGGAGGAGTAATATTTAGTGTAAAGCCCAAAGTTTAGTGCTTGGGCAGAATACAAAGGAGATGAATAAAATGAATGAAGTTAGGCCTTTAATGGTGGGACCCGGCTAGGGTGGAGGGCGATTAGATATGAACCATTGGATCTCAGGAGGAGATCAATGGTGGTGATTGTTGGACGAAACTCTTGGGAGGCTCCGATAAAGAAATGTGATGGAAATGCGAGATGCGATGTAGGTCGTTGATCTAGATCAACGGACGGTTGTGATTGAATATGGAGGTTTCGGGGGCGAGGAGAGGAAGGTGGTTTTAACATAGAAAACAGCTGGTATCGCGCGACTTTAAGGCAGTTTAGAAAATTGCCCAAAATTACGTGATATGCCTCACTGCGTGACACATGGCCCTTCAAAACCACTTTTATCACGTGATTTCTAATCATTAAAGCTCGGACGCCAAAAAAAAACGATATGCACGCTTGCCATTGGATCTGGAGCAGAAATATCGGACGGCTGAGGATGGAGCGCGATGAGGGGAGATGCGCGGTCAGTGACGGAGGGGAAAGTCAAAAGCGGGTTTGATCTAGACTGTCGGATCTGTAGGATGAACGACTGAGATCTTTAGATGGAACGCGAAGGAAGAGGGTAAGGTTAATGGGCGGGATGAATAAGGGCCTTTGTATCTAACAGGATTAACAGTGGAGATCTAATCGGAAGGGAAGATAGGTGGGGCAATGAGCGGGGAGCGATGAAATCTGGACCATTGGATCCGGATGGATGGACCGCTAGGATCCAATTGGGGCTCGCCAATCGGGAGGTCAAATGTGATGTGATTGGCGCAGTTGGCGGCAAGCGATTACGCGATAGCCGTCCGATCTAGAAACAGATCGACGGTCTAAATACAATCGGAGGGGAGAATGTGGAGCAGTGATGTGCGCGTTGTGGAAAAAATACTAGCTATTAGATCTATATAGATCCATGGCTGAAATCAAAGTGGAGGCCAACAACATAAAACTTTCTCGCATCGGGGAAAATCAATTAACAAAGAAATGCATGCATGTTGAAAATCCCAATTGCAATAAGCACCCGGGGCTTAGGTGCTTGGTCTCGGTGCTCGGTCGCATAGTGGGGAAGTGTTTAAGGGGGCTGGCCGAAAGGGGTTTAAGCCTCATATGTAAAAGTGGGTTTTTTGGCTTAAATTTAGTGTATTTTAAGGCCAAAAGAGGGATTTGGTAGAGGGAATAAAAGGTTTTTTAAGCCAAAAAAAGGGTATTTGTAAGGTTTAAAGGGGTGTTGGGATGATTTATAGGGTTAATAAAGGAAATTGAGAAGGGAAAAAGGGTGATGAAAACAGAGGTTTAATGGGGGTGAAATGAGGGAAAATGGAGGCCTTTTTGAGCATTATTCTTCACAGAACAAAGAGGTTTTTTAACTGGAAACAACAGTGAGGATTTATCAAAGGAAAAAAGGCACAAGGAGGCTTCAATGATGATGTGTTTTCAGAGGGAATGCATTCCTTGAAGGCTCAAAAATATTTTAGCCACCTGTTTTCTTGTCAAAAAATTCATAGGTGGCTAATAGTGGCTCCACATGGGGATGGCATCTTCTTGAAGGTGTCAAGAATTCAGAAAATGATCTTTGGAGTAGGCCAAATGCCTAGTACTTGACACATCTTTTTTTTTCTTGGATCAGCTGCCACAAATCATGAAGACATCATATCAGCAAAAATTCTCTCTCAAACAACTACCTACCCATACTATAGTCCTAACATTTTTTCTTCTGTATGCATTTAGACTTGCAGACCCTTTACATCATCAATTTTTTCAAACAGGAAAATAAACTTGCTCTACTGCTACCCTTATTACTCCATGAGACCAAATTAAATTGTTGGTCTCATACTTTCTCTACCTAAACTACATCTGCTAGGATTAAACTGTCTAGCAGATTTCTTCTCTACATTCTAAGACAGAAATTGAAAAACAATCAAGCCAAGATTAGACTGTCTAGCTTGTTGGACTTTGTAGAAATTAAAACACTGACTAAATTCTCATAGACTGAGCTTTATTGAACTTCATACCTACCCTACTCTACTTGGAAATCTCCGATGCTCTAGGTGATACAATAATGCCAGTGCAGCCAGTCAAGCAATAACAAAAAAGGGCAGAAGAACTGACTGCTTATCAGAGACAACCATGGGGTGTTCTGCATGTGGGTCTTCAAAACTGAGGCCACCACTAGTGGTGACCACCTCTGATGTATCTGGATCTTGCAAAGGATTAATTCTTGAGGGGCTGAGCCAATCAGGGCCTCCATATATTCTGCCACAGGATCAGCAAAAACCTGATATAAACTTTTTTCTTCAAAGCCTTCCATGACTGGTAGGCTGTCTGCATCCTTGACAGTTTCAATCACTACATATGCAGTGTGGGCTCTGTAATCACACTCCTCTTTTCCCTGGTTAGGAGTATTTGGCAGGTAAGTATCAACTAGGCATACCTCTTCTTCCACTGGATCAAGACAAATATGTCTGTGGGAAAGAAGATATCCCTCATCTTCACTGCAGCCTAATCATGAGGACTCATCATGTATGGCGGGGTTGTCCTCTTCTAACCTTGGCAGGTTCTGCTGGAGTGAACTGAACTCTGTGAAAATACTAACATATTATTGAGCAGGGGTTTCTTTTATTACCTCAACCCTTTCAGGAGAAGGCTCGGGATATTCATCTTGCTCAAGATTCTCTTCATTTTTTTCTTCCTTATCCTCTGCACTAGAAAGCTGTTGACTTCCATATTCATGGCAACCATTACGGATGATCTGATATATAACAGAGTGAAGATTCATTGAATCTTCGTCTGCTCTCAGGCTTTCAACGCTTTCCTCATCAGTATCATAGATATCCTGGATTGGCCCATTGCTTTTTGAAGTTGCTGGTCTTGATCTTCCTCCCATAGATCTAATGATGATGGCCCTCCAAGCTCAGCTTCCTTTTGGAAATAATTATCATCATACAGATCAATGTTAGAGAAATCATAATTATAAGCAATGCCACCAGCGGAATCCATCAGATCCTCAGCAAGCCTTTCTTCAAAAAAATATGCAAGTTCCTCTTCTGATTCAAAATCTTGTTCATCATACATGGTTTGCATGTAACCCATGTCTTGCAGCGATCGGGTTTTTTTTCCTGAGGATAAGGTGTAGGTTTCTCCCAATCATTGTTCCTGGTTTCAAACTCGTTTTCTTCCTCTTCTATGTTCAACAAGGTTTTGGCAGTCTCTATCAATCTTTCCAGCTTGTTCTCTAAAGAGATCTGCGCTATTTTCTCTGCTCGGTCTTTCTTAGCTGCTTTTAATCTTTCCTCCCTGCACTTTACGTTGTATTCGACAGTAATTTCTATGCTCTACATTTCCTCCAGGCTCGAAGGCTCTCTTTCTCTTATATGGAATTCCACCTTGGGGTCAAAAGAACTAGGATAGTGCAGTAGAGCCCATCCAAAAGGTGGTTTTATATCAGAAGGTATTGCATTATATACCTTATTAAACCTGGCTGAAAAATTATGTACTGTCTCCCCTGGTTGTCTTCTCAAATTCTGATATTCTTCTAGGATGAGGAAAACATTTACCAGGGCTACCCATTTATCAAGGAAAACTTGAGCAAACTGCTGAAAATTGATGATGCTTGCATCTAGAAGGTTTTTGAACCAACTCTTAACATCTCCTTGTAATGACAAGGAAAAAATTCTAATACACACATCATCTTCTTCTATTTCATGCAAGTCAAGTAAATCCTCAAGCTTTTGGACATGCTTCTCAGTTGTGAGCTTTGTATTCTCCCCATCAAACAGGGGCAGCTTATTTGTAAGTCCTGCAGGAAGGGGTTGGAAGATAAGAGGAAAAACTAGAGGCTTATATCTTTCTATGACCTTGGTGGGTGCAGGTGGAGTAACAATAGGCCCATGGCTGCTTGAAGTTTCTTTAGGAGTGTGAGATACAACATGAGGCTCTTGTTCCACCAGGTCTTTCACGGGAGTATAGGTTTGCTCATGGTATGAAAACCGAGGCTTGAGATCTTTCCCATACTCAATGTGAGTATCATATTTGTACACTTGATCAAGCTTAAAGTAGGACATAACATAGTGATAGGCAAAAACAATGAATTCCTTAAACCAAATCCAACCCAAATGTTCTATCCTTCTATGAGGTCTGGCCATATTTCAGGTTCTTCCTCTAGTGGAGTATTTTGAGAAGTATGGAGTGTGGAGTCGCCAGGTGAATGAATTTGACTGTTTGAAGCAGGCTGTTGTCCACCATCAGCAATGAGATACCAATCTAAACAGAGATTTTGGGTCTTTTGAGTGCCTAAGGATGTCTAAGATAAAATGCACTCATTCCCCAGTGGATTCGCCATTATGTTGGGGTTCTAGTGTTTTTGCCAGATTGGAAAGACCAAAAGACTGAACAACATCACAATCACTTTGGGACCCTAGGATCTAGCCCTCCTGGATCCAGAGAGGTATCTCTCCATAAAGAAAAGAATGATATGTCTTTGAAGCTCAAAATGAGGTATTAGGCTAGGTATGAAGCACAAGGGGGGTTTTAAATGATTTGGTTGCTTGTTGGGTTGGTCAGAGATCATTAACTGAGAAGGTTATGGAATGAAAGGAGAAAAGTAGCATGATGTTTTGGCAAAAGAGGATAGGTTAGGAATGTGCTATCCATTGGGCTATGGAGTCATGAAAGGAGATTACTTGCATAACAGCTAACCAAAGATTTCATAGGGCAAGTCATCTATACTGAAGGATCTTATAGATAGATGGTGGAATGGGACATTAAGGAATGACAGGAGAGACACAAAGGGCAGCTTAAGATCAGACCAGAAGCCATCTAACTCCAGATCTACTTCAGCATACTCTCAAAGGGAAAACACTTTAAGATTTAAACACAGAACTAGGTCTAAGATCAGAGAAGGACCTTTAACCTTCAATGCTTTGACACTAGCTCAAGATATCTTTAAAAGGAAAATATTTTTGAAAAGGACCCTAGTGGACAGGGCTTACACTAAATCCCCTGTATCCCAATTCTTCAAGCTCAAACCCAACAAGAACATCCAAGCAGCAAACCCCAAATTCACACATCAGCAAGCATGGGCCAGACCAACATATTTAACTAGTTAAATTACATAAATTTTCTCTTAGATTCACTATCAGCAGAAAACATCAAAGATAAGAAGAGTAGTGGGCATTTAAGGTACAATGTAGGGGTATATCTTAAGCCTGATTTACTGATTCTTATTAGAGAATAAATGGACAGTATGATTAAAAGGAATAAGACAATGTAATAAGAGAAACATCACCCGTAATATAGACCAGGATCCTATGAAATTTGCTTGATTAATTGATGTACAATACCAGTCACATACACTGAGCTCAATAGCTGATATAGTCCAAACTTCTCCTCCCAGCCTACTAAATTACAAACTACTCAGCTACTTCCCCCAAAAATGTTCTAACAGTCGAATGAATCCCTACACTAATAGCAACAACAACAACCTTTACAATATGTTCTTCAGGGGTTCTTATAGGGGAATGAGTAACTGTAGGAGTATATGTGAATTAAATCGACTCATTAAGACAGAGTGGAGGCAGAGGATCGAGCCCACTCTACCTAATGGAAATCTGCATCGTTGCACGTACTCTGGGGTATGGTCTGGGAGTCTTTTTCAGGTCAATATTGACCTCAGATGTTGGTTTGGAGTCCTCTTTGACTGTAAGGCACTTTTTTTTGTCTTCTGAAGCAAGTAAGGTGACTGAAGGTCTTCTAGGTTTCCATGCTTCCATTACTGTTGTCCTGACAGTCTTTAAGAATCTTCTGTCAGTGAAATGGCTTTTAAGAGCTCAAGGAGGCATGGAGACTTCTGTCGAAGGTGTACTGTTTGAGAAAATGTATTGCTGATGCTTAAGCATGGATATAGCTTGTTTCATGTGCTCTTTAGTCTTCAAACTGCGCCTTAATTCTTTGATCACAGGATCAAGCGCTAAATATTCAATTAATACGCCCAAATCCCTTAAATGTGTTTCTGTTGTTTCACTGGGCCGCTGCTGTAATGGCCTCTCCGCATTTTGAATCACAATGGCTGTGATTATGGAAAACAGAGTGAATTTACCACTCTGTATACCCTGCACAATGCAATAAACTCATTATAAAAATCCGGAGAGGTGGCGGAGGAATGTTGTGGAGGCCTGTGGGACAGTGGCGGAATTGGTGGAAACAGGTGAAAATGGACAAAAAAGATGAAAAATGATGAAATGGATGATCTATAGGAGGTTTGGTGCAGAAAGGGTCGTGGGTCGTCCGATCAGATATGAAAATGGTAATCAACAGCCAGGATTTATGAACGGAGGTGTTAATGGCAAGTTAGGTGGAGGAGTAATATTTAGTGTAAAGCCCAAATTTTAGTGCTTGGGAAGAATACAAAGGAGATGAATCAAATGAATGAAGTCAGGCCTTTAATGGTGGGACCCGGCTAGGGCGGAGGGAAATTAGATATGAACCGTTGGATCTCAGGAGGAGATCAATGGTGGTGATTGTCGGACAAAACTCTTGGGAGGCTCCGATGAAGAAATGTGATGGAAATGCGAGATGCGATGTAGGTCGTTGATCTAGATCAATGGACGGTTGTGATTGAATATGGAGGTTTCGGGGGCAAGGAGAGGAAGGTGGTTTTAACAAAGAAAACAGCTGGTATCGCGCGACTTTAAGGCAATTTAGAAAATTGCCCAAAATTATGTGATATTCCTCGCTACGTGACATGTGGCCCTTCAAAACCACTTTTATGACGTGAGTTATAATCATTAAAGTTCGGATGCCAAAACAACGCGATATGCACGCTGGCCGTTGGATCTGGAGTGAAAGGATCAGACAATTGAGGATGGAGCGTGATGAGGGGAGATGCGCGGTTAGTAACAGAGGGGAAAGTCAAAAGTGGGTTTGATCTGGACTATCGGATCTGTAGGATGAACAGCTGAGATCTTCAGATGGAATGCAAAGGTAGAGGGTCAGGTTAATGGGTGGGATGAATAAGGACCATTGGATCTAACAGGATTAACAATGGAGATCCAATCGGAAGGGAAGACAGGTGGGGCAATGAGTGGGGAGCGATGAAATCTGGACCGTTGGATCCAGATGGATGGACGGCTAGGATCCAATCGGGGCTCACCAATCAGGAGGTTAAATGCAATGTGATTGGCGCAATTGGCGGTGAGCGATTACGCGATAGCCGTCTGATCTGGAAACAGATCGACTGTCTAAATAAAATCGAAGGGGAGAATGTGGAGTGGCGAAGTGCGCATTGCAAAACAAACTCTAGCCATTATATCTATATAGATCGATGGTTGAAATCAAAGCGGAGGCTGACAGCATAAAACTTTCTCACATCGGGGAAAATCAATTAACAAAGAAATGCGCGCATATTGAAAGTCCCGATTGCAATAAGCGCCCGGGGCTTAGGCGCTTGGTCTCGGCACTCGGTCACATAGTAGGGAAGTGGTTAAGGGGGCTAGCCGAAAGGGGCTTAAGCCTCATATGTAAAAGTGGGCTTTTTGGCTTAAATTTAGTGTATTTTAAGGCCAAAAGAGGGATTTGGTAGAGGGAATAAAAGGTTTTTTAAGCCAAACAAAGGGTATTTGTAAGGTTTAAAGGGGATTTGGGATGATTTAGAGGGTTAATGAAGGAAATTGAGAAGGGAAAAAGGGTGATGAAAACAGAGGTTTAATGGGGGTGAAATGAGGGAAAATGGAGGCCTTTTTGAGCATTCTTCTTCACATAACATAGAGTTTTTTTAACTGGAAAAAATAGTGAGGATTTATCAAAGGAATAAAGGCACAAGGAGGCTTCAATGATGATTTGTTTTTAGATGGAATGCATTCCTTGAAGGCTCAAAAACATTTTAGCCAATTGTTTTCTTGTCAAAAAATTCGTAGGTGGCTAACACTTACCATGTTTTTTAATTTCATCCTTGGTCTTGGCCTCCCACCATACCAATGCTACTCCTTCCATTCTTAAAGAGGCTAATTGAATCTTGGTGTAATCTTCATGAAGGTTCTGTATCCTTAAGTAAACTTCCAACTGTCTTATCCAATTGTCAAGTTTCTCAGCATTAACTTCACCGTTAAACATAGGCAACTCAAATTTAACATCAAGCTTTAAAAATGGACTTTTACCAATGGTTTTAGACTTGTGAGATTGATTCACCTAAGTAGAGGATGACGATGTAGAGGAAGAGGATGAAGATGGGGATGGTGGATCACCATTTCCTCCATGTCCTTTCTTTGACTTGTCATCACTTTTCTTTCCTCCTGAAGAACCCTCTCCTTCTTTCTGGTGTCTAGACCCTTGGTCAACAAGCCTATCATTCCTTTCTTGGTACAGTATCCTCACCATCTCTGTCATGTCTAGGAAAGCCTTTCGGAATACCTGTTCTTCTTCTTTGGGATCAATGTCTTCAGGAGCTTCTCCTTCTCTCAAAGACATGCTTGAGGCTTCTTTAGTAACTCTTGAGGGTGTAATAGATGGTGGAGGAAATGGCTCTCTAGCCCTCTTTGGTTTAATATTATCTCGTGTTCTAACCAATTGTCCTTCCCCTCTTTTGATTTTAAGCCTAGTAAGCATCAAAACTTGCAAACAATCAACTATATCTTTGCACAAAATAAATGCAGAGTAAAAATCTAGCTCCTAATACTCAAATCCTGAGCTTTGATAGCAACTGATCTAAAAATGGAAGTATTTGAAAATGTTGTGCAAAGTATCCATTCTCATTTAATTAAGTGTGCAAAGTATTCTCCATATCTTGCAGGTTAAACAAAGTGTTTTTGGCAACCGTTTCTGAGTTTTTGTGTGAGGGAATGTTAATTAAAATTACTGTTTAACATCTTAAATCAGAAACACACAGCAGATAAATTTCACCATAACATAACACAGCAACATGATGAGGCAGTTCACCCCTCCTAGGCTACATCTCTCGGGTCCAAGGCTCCCAATGGGCATGTCCTTCGTCTATTAAGTTGCTCAAATTGGTTATATAGTGAGAAACATTTCTAAACAGGTAGAACCAGCTGTTAAATTGAATTCAAAAAACATAAATAAGCTAAAAATGGCTTTTTGTTTCACCTCAAACAATGAAGTATAGCCCAATACAGCTCTATTTCCCTGATGGCCCTCGTGGCTCTCCAAGCTTCCATGAAGAAAAAAATAGTTGTAGAACACCTCTGTTCACTCAAAAACCTATCCCAAACACTCCATAATGCTCAGAATACCCAAAATTGACTAAAATTTCGTCCAAATTGGTCCAATATTGAGGGAGATATGGCTAAAACCAATTTTTCCCAATATTCCCTAAACAAACTCCACCAAATGTGGAGAAACTGCAGATAAACTTGACAAATTTGGTAAACCCGTTGAAAATGGAGGGTCCACTATCCTAAACCATCAAGCAGACTGTGGTTAAATTTAATGTTATGACAGCTGGTCACATGTATCGAGCCACCGGAACCGTCGTCGTCATAACCAGATCTGTTAAAAAAAACCAACCGCTACATTTAATGTTGTGTGTATGCGCTGGTCACATATCATTTCTGAACCGTTTTCCCACAGTTAATGTCAAGCGTCTTTTTTCGGGCCCTGGTCGCGCGCGGTCGGGTTATATGAAGCAGAGCTAGCCCTTAGGGGTTGGCCCTTTTTGCCGTCATCGGATAATAATTTAAACTTTAAATACGTGTTGTAACCTATCATGGTTAAGACCCATCGGACAGCCCAGATGGTCGAGCGCTTGTGTTTGTGGAGGCTAGACCCACGATTGAATCCTGTAAAGACCCAAAAATTTTACACAGCCATCATTTCTCCAACCAGGGGCCACGTGGCGGCCTCCAGGCCTGCCACGTGGCATCTCCTGATTGGTCCGCCTCAACAAAGTCAACCAAACAACCAATAAGGATGTGCCAAATGTCGAAGCCTCATTCACCTAGATGGAATATTCTAGTGAATATTTTGGGGAATATTTCAAAGAATTTTCCTGGAATATTCTTTTTTTTAATATTTCCAAAGTCAAAGTCAACTTTGGTCAACTGGATTTTTGAAGGATACTGAAAACTTCAAACCTGCACAACTTTCACATACGACATCGGATTTGAGTGTCATTCGCGGCGCCAGAATCACAACGACGGGGCCTATCCTGTCATTTAGATTGCAACCAATTCTGAGCAGTTCCATTTTTGAGCATTTTTTCAACTTGGACATGATCACCTGATCATTACACACCAAGCATTTATGAGTATACTTATCGGATGTTTTTATTTTTCTATTGCCTTACTACTATCTATTGACAACTTCACTGCTAATCTCAATATGCACTTAGCATGTAAAACATGTAACTTTTATTTTATTAATAGAAGCTACAATTTTTCCTGGGAAAAAAACATAAAGTGCACTCAAAATATAATATGTCTTAACCAAGAAGTGGAGCATATTCTTGAAGAAGTTCGTGATACTACATATAAGGAAGTGAGCTAAACTTGTCATAATAGAAAAAATGAAATAATGAGAAAATATATAAAGAAACATAGGTCAAACAAAAACATTTGCAAAAGTGGTATGTAGTTTATATTAGTCAATCATAGTATCTATGAAATTATAAATCCCTTGGATGATTTCCTTCAGCCACAAATTTTACTCCATTCAATCTCATTGTAGTATAGAGAATTGATGCCATCCAATAACATTGATTTTCTTCTAAATAAGTGATAAAAAATCATGAAGTTTTCAAAAGATTCAAATAAAATAAAAAGGAAATCAAGATGGTATAAAATTGGAAAAAAATGGAAACAACTAATTTAAATTTTAGTGAAATTCAAGATGAGACTATTTTTTTTTATTCTATTTGATTTTAGAAATAATGAAGCAATTTCACTTTTTTAGTTAAATTAAGCTTTATATCAAATCATATCTCCAATATTTTTTATATATTTCACCAAAAAATGTATAACACTAATTATTATAATTTTTATATATTTCACTAAAAAATGTATAACACTATAATAATTAGATTAAAAAATGTATAATACTATAATAATTAGACCAATACATACACTTATACAATGGAAAATAAAAGGTCATTGCTTTTTCTAAAAAGATGCAAAACTTTCTATAAAGTGCCTTCATCTTCGAAAATGTTACTCTATGTATTTTTATTTTTATTTGTGGGTTGAACACCAAAGGGGATTTGAATTTTGATTATCGCAATTTACATATTGCTTCATAACATGACAATCATTAATTAAAATACTTCTTGTGGATTTTTTTTTTTTAAGGAAATATGAGTCTTGAGATGATTAACACGTTTAACCTATGACTTGATTAGCTACGAATTTGGGGCATCTAAGCCATCAAAATCACCTAGGAATCACATCTGGCATAGGCCACACCATCCTTTAGCATAACTAGATTTTTTCTTTTGAACTATTAACCTTTTCCCCAAAAAGTGCCTTATTAAAATATGATGTCACCGTTTATTCTACACCCCATGAAAAAAATATTATTTTTGATATCAATATGTATTGGAATATTAAATAAATCTGAAAACAAAAAAGCAATATTAACCGTAAAAAAATATGAAAAATAACCTTCATGACCATTTTAGAACAGATAACTTATAAGGAGAAAGCGAATATGGTTATTGGAAAAGACTATAAAAATAGAAAAGGGGACAAGGTTGGGAATAACTCACAAACCCTTTAGAAATTCATGGAATGAGCCTCCATCTTCTCTTTAGAATTCTAAGTGATGTTAACCATTTCAAGTTAATGAATGTCAATTTCCTATAGCCAATTTTTTTTCTTTAAAATATCGCATTTAACATCAATCTTGATTGCTCCTTGGATCACCAGAGTGGTAATGCCGGACATTGAAATTGTAATCCAAAGCATATTGCAAAGCAATTTGTAGTTATATCAATTCATTAGGAGCAGAAAATTTCATTCGTGTGAAGCAACCTGTGGAAATTTCGAGTCACTAAAAGTAAGGTATTCGAATTTTCAAAACACAAAATGGAAAGTGCATTTATTACAAGAGTCCTAAAACAACAATTTGTAACTTTTTAGGGACATAAGTTTTTACGATGTAGATTTTCAAAGGACTTGGATCTTAAAACTTGGCTATTAATGGCACAAATTTGTTTGGATGACAGATATTTTTTTTTTTGGGTTGAAATTTGGTTAAAAAATTCTAAAATAAAATAATGTTGGAGTGTTTGAATATCTTTTTGGGTGAAGGAAATGGATTCAATATTATCAAGAACTCTTGGGCTCCCAAAATCTTGAAGTTTGACAATTGTAACCGAGAATTTAAAAAACAATTACCGAATTTTAACATAATCTTGTTGGAATTTTCATTATTTTCCGAGCGAATTTGTGAGCTCTTTAGGCTACACTTTCAAAATTTTGTCACCAATATATTGACTTTGATAAAAAAAAATGTGCACCATACGGTATTTTTTAATAAGTATTTATATTTAACATTACTATTTTGATGCACATTAGAATAGCCAAAATTATGTCTGATTTTCTGAAAATTCTAATCAACCTCTTTAATATAGAGAAATGCAAGCTTTAAGTCCCAAAAATTGAACTAAATAGTTTTGAAGCATGAGTTAACTATAATTTTTGGCATGACAAACTTTGAATGTGTGAATATTTTAGAGAAAATATGCATGTTTGACCTTCAACATTCTCTGCGCAATCAAAACATATGCTATGGATCTTTCATATGCTATCAATATTTCATGTGGTGTAAGGATAAAAAAGAGGGTTTGATTATGAATATAACACTTGTTTCTCACAATAGTTTTCTAGAGAATTGGTGCTATGGGAAAAAAATACATTTTAAATAAACAAGTAACTATTTTTATCCTTTTAAGCAATAACTTAGTAAGTTCACAAAATTTTGAGTTCTAGTCATAAGCTTTTCATTTATAAATTCTTTACGGGCCTATAAGTTCCAATTAGCTACTCCTTCCAAATCCATAGATCAAAATTGCCACTACCCACAACATGGCACCATAAAATGGTGGGTCATAATGGGGCAAGCTACTATTAAGAAGCGATGCCAAGCAATAAGTATCAATAATGATGATTCAATTCACTTGTAAAGTATTATTAGCATACCTTCAAAGTTGGGCATGGGAACACTAAATAGAATGTAGAATGTATATGTTGCAAAATATTATTATTATTATTATTAATACTATATAGTGGTGGGTTGCACTATTATTACTCACTTTCTTTAGGTGCAAATTTTAAAGTTCATTTATTTGGTAGATGTAGTCATATATTTATATTTACCTAACTCCTTTTAAGTTTAGAAAAAAAAATCTAACCATAGTATAAGAGGTGAAAAGAGATGGTTCAATGATGAAGACGTGTAGTCTCTTATGATTAAAAATCCAAAGAAGTACTACTTCAACATGCTTACACAATATGAAAGGTGACTGTCCAACTATTTTTTTAATTAAATGTAAGGTATTGAAAACATCTCAAAGATGAAGAATATATCATCTATTTGTACTACAAGGTAGTATCAATATAATATATCAAAGATGAAGAGTATTACATCCATTTGTATGACAATGTAGTATAATTAAAAACAATGACTCTCAACGATGCATGGACTCTGCTTAATCCATAATAATGACATTTTGTGATTATTATAGTAAGAAGTATTATATAACTTAATATGAGAAATATGTTGTTATATATATAACATAATATTACATTAAAAAAAAATACTGTAAATCTGATACCTACTTTCAAAAAAATTAATGTAAGTATTTTTTTAATGTAATATATATATACTAGCAGTTGCCCCAGGAGGTGCAAGGAGAGGCCGATAGGAGTATCATTTGCTAATTATTAATTTTAAGTAATTGTAGTTTTTGAGATGAAGGAGATTTTGTAGAATTTTTGCACAAAGATGATGTTCAATTCTCAGTTGTACAGTAACAGGCTTATTGCTCAATTCTCAGTTATGCAAGTAGAGACTTATTCGATGAGTTGTGTAGGAACCTTTATAATTAAAGGTCTGAGATCCAAAAGTGATCTAAGATTTGTGATCACTGTTACATGTTAAAAAAAGGTTAGCAGAACAAACAAAAGATGCAATACTCTTCAGTTGGCTCTGATTATTCAGAAGAACCAAGGAATTTGCCTATTTAATCTCGAATAAATATATATTGTGTGTCTTGTTCATTTTTTTTTCTCCACGACATCTCCATTAACTGCAAACCTAAAAATATATTACAAATGACAAACAAACTCTGCCTCAAATGCTAAAAATTCATAAATGTAACATGGCTCCGTAATGGAACATAGAGCTCTGCAATGATGCTTCACACTAAAAACATTTTTTGTAAATTAAATTATGGATGGAAAGAGAAAAAAATTAGGAAAAAATGAAAAACAAAAAATGCCCATTTCAAATATGAAAACCTCTAAATAGAAAAAAAACCTAAAAACCTAAATAGTCAAAACTACAGACCAAAGAAAATTAAACCAATAGGCTCATTTAGTGTGAACTTTACCTTGAATAGCTTTTAGAACAAACAATGTAAAGCTTACACATCCAACTCCAATTATAACTTACAACTTCACTGATAAAATCCTCTACAGTACACCCACTACCTGTACAAAATGATAGCACTGTACTGGGGAATCTGCTAACACAAATCTTAAATGATACAAAAAACATTGTTAAAAATATTGTAATGAGAGATGACGAATATGGAGTTGCTAGAACTAACCCTGGCAGAATAGGGCCAGAGAGGCCTTGTTATCACCTCAAAAGCACATAACTTCTAATTAAAAAAAAAGAACAAAAATAAACTCTGGACTTAGTCACAGGAATATGCTATGGGGATTACAAGCTCACCTTAGGCTCGTAGACAATGTTGTTAGCAGTAGCACATGGTCCATCAGCATTAGGAAACTGTTGCCAGGAAATAAGGTGCAACTGTTGTCCACAAAAGGATGAAATGTGGCCCTTTATTGCTGTCGAGAAAAGGTAAAGTAACTTGTCTAATGACTCACTAACTGGCAGAATGTTGTCATAATAATTGCAGATTAGCTCTATTAGTTGGCTGCAATATTTCTACCAAATCAGACAGGATGCCAATGCCTAAAATAGGTGAGTGAAGGGTGAATATAACTATAGAGGAATGCACCCTCCAATCTAGTCAAGAATAAAGCATTTAAGTGTCATCATGAAGGCATGAAGTCAACATGAAAAATTGAAAGAAATTGCGGCTAGACTACTATCATACTGGCAGCCTCCAGACTGCCATAACCTACTAAAATCAACACCTCAAACAGATTTTCAAATCAGTTGTCACAGACTGTCATATAACTTTGTTAAGATACTGCCCAAAATAGGATTAAAAACTAACAGAAGCTATGCCTTTCTAGCTGATACAAGATTGTACCCTAGTGCTATCATAAAAGCTGACATACTTATGAAATCCTTTTTCAGAATAGGTTGTGGCCTATAACAGCCATCATCAATGCACCCTTACTCTGTTCGGTATTCACCTAAGGAGGATGCTTATATTTCCTTGGAAAGTGCACATTTGAGAGTTGTTGTAGCTCACATCCTATGCCACCCACTCTTGTATTGATACCATCAAATCTACCTTGAATAGAGGACCCAAAATGCTAGAAAAGGCCCTCAAAGTCAGCATGAAGCCACCTTGAAATCTATACCAAAATTCGGTCAGTAAAAGTCTGCAACATCTCCACTAATATGATCTTAAAATGTTGATTTGGAAATATGGGTTGTGTCTTTGTTTCTAAGTGTGTATTCAAAGGTTAACAGTTACTCCAACTTGGGGCAACATCCCCCTACAGGACGCTGAGATTCCTGGAACTCCAGATGCTAGAGAAACTTGAAAACAAGTGAATGACTCAAATCAACCCGTCAAAAACAACTTCTAGATTCCAAGACCAGTGACATATAACACAGCCCTAAAACAAATATAATTAAAAAAAAATTATATTTAAAAACAGCGAAAAAAAATTTTACGTGCAACTCAAAAATGTAATTAAGAATTTTAAAAATCAGCAACCCAATGGAAACGAACCTAAAAGCTGTAGCCAAAAGTTTGAATGCCCGTTGACCGATTATACAAGGAATAATTTTGAATTACAGGAATTGCCTGCTTCGTGAGAGATGGTGAAATGCACTGAGATGCATGGATCTATTTTGGAATTTCATATTGTTTCGGGCATTGCAAGGAAGCCCTAAGATACATGACTGAGTTTCATAAACAAATAATAGTGTTCTGGAAATACAATATGAGGTACTGGATTTCAAATTACATATTATAGATCTGATCAAACAGAAATATGTACCTGCAAGAAGAAACAAAATAGGCTCAAAATTCGACATCCTGTAGGCTTGTTACGAAATAATCCAGTTCAGAATAGAATATAAAGGTTTACAAAGAATGACTATAAGAATTTCCGGATATTCACAACGGCCATGTCAGTTCTTTATTTACATTTAGAAGTTGCAGGTATTGTTAAAATTAACATTAAGAAACATGTACTTGCAAGAAGAAACAAAATAGGCTCTAACTTCGACATCCTGTAGGTTTGTTAGGAAATAATCCAGTTCGGAATAGAATATAAAGGTTTAGAAATAATGGCTATAAGAATTTCCGCATATTCACAACCGTCATGTCAGTTCTTTATTTACATTTAGAAGTTGCAGGTATCGTTAAAATTAACATTAAGAAACGAATGGTGACCGTAATCTTAGTTACAATGGTTATTATAGATGCCAATAATTTTACAACCAATACTTTGGAAGGAAATGTGGAGTCCAATCTATGATGGGCATATAATATTCAAAATATTTTCAAAATAGCATTTCATAAATTGCATGGCATAGGAGCAAGAAATATAAGGGAGAGAAAAGTACACAATATTAGACATATTTCATAAGGTACCTTGTAAAACTATCGTAAAACTTGATTTCCCAACCTATAACCTCTTTGAGAAGGGATAACGAATATCCTCTAACATGGTTACAGCATAAAGGATGAAACATGATCCAGAGTTTCCAAAGGAGACAAACCCTAAGTTCGCAAAGGAAACAATCCTCCTACCTGCCAACAACTTAGCACTGCTTGAAATTCAGTGGAAGCACATCGACTATGAGAAACAAACAACTTGAAAACCTGTCAAGAAGTAAAAAATCTGGAAGGTCGTGCAGGAAAACCTGTGATTCATGCTTTAATGTGGCTTCCAATTCCTTACCTGTAGACAAAGAAATGAAAAGTTGTTTTTAGCAGAAAAAAACATGCATAAGTAAAAGAAGATTTTTAGAACAACCAAAACGTGAGTACATCTTTTGGTACCTATCCGTGGAGATTTTGTAGAGTTTGTCCCTCTGGATCAAAGGGAGTCATTAGTAATGATGGTGAACAAACAAATTTAGGATAAATATTAATGCCAGAATGACAGCAAAACCTTCAAACCCTTGTACATAAGGGACGCTACAGAAAGAGGAAGATAAAAATGGGTGAAACCTTGAAACCCCTGTAGTTAGGGAACCTTGAAAACAATTGAAAAACCTTGAAAACCTTGCAGAAACCTTGAAAACAGTGAGACAGCCTAGCGCCATTGGGGATGGGTTGCAGACAGGAGAGCTAAGGCGGTAAAATGAATGGATAAACAACGAGAGTTGAGGCGAGTTAGTTACACTTAACCAGCCAACCAACCTCTTGCAACCTTCGTCATTAGATGAAGGAGTGGAAGATTAAATGATAGTTTTATCTTTTCCAACGACCCTCTGAAAAACCGAACTGAACTCTTGCAACTGGAACTCTGCGTAAATATGGTCCGCTTAATTTTGGTGCAAGCTGTTAAGCCTACAGAGGGAGAGTGACCAAAAAAAACGTTTGGACAGATGTCAGGAAAAACCAAAAATCCCAAGACACATTGAAAACCAAAACTGTAAAAGGAAAAACTACAACTTAAATCTTCCAAAAGAAGTTATACATGTAGTGCCTTATCGAATTTCCATAGCTACCATAGATTAATATAGGCAATGGTTTGAAAAAAATAAATGCTGAATACAATCAGAATGAGAAATCATTACCTAATTAAAACACTCACCTCATGTAACTGAAAATGTCAAATACCTAACTGCCAACTAATTTTCTATAAATGTTGAAATCAGGAACGCAACCATTGCATACTGTTGAATCCCAGAGTGTCAAAGCTTCATTTATTTTTCCTTCTTCACATAAACTTGTCAAAAGTGTGGTGTATGTAACATTGTCAACTTGCAGTCCCCTCTCCAACATTTCCTCTAACAGTGATAGCCCATCCATTGCCATCCTTTGCTTGCTCAGGGCAGTGATGAGGACATTGTAAGTATCCAGATCAAGTTGAAAACCCACATCCAATAGTTCATCTAGCACCTTGAGTGCCCATTTAACTTGCCGCTGGATACAAAGAACTTTGATTATTGCAAAGTAAGCATGAGGAGCGGGTACCTGACCCCTTTGCAGCATTTCACTCTTAAGTCTCATGACATCCTCTGTGTTTCCCTTATTACACGCTTCCTGTATAAGCATATTAAAATCAGGAAGCATGGATCTGTCCAGTATCTCAGCTAGGTCCTTTTCAACCTCAATGCCTTTTTCCTCCATGCACAGCCCACCTAAAGTGATATAACTTACTACTTTAGTGACACCTGTGTGGGCATCCCTCTACAGCTTCACTCCAACATTCTTGAGGCCAGATGCAGAAAATCCCTTTACCAAAATATCGAAAATATCAGGCGTAAGACTACACCCATTTCTCATCATCTCCCCCAAAAACTTCTTCGCTTCCTCCATATTGTGCTCGTTGTAGAATCCAGCAAGAATAACTTGGTAAGTCAATATGCTTGGCTCAACACCTCTTTCCAACATATCACACAAGACCTCTCTTGCCTACACTGACATGCCCTTTCTGCAGAGACCACCAATGAGAGCATTGTATGAAATGGCATCAGGCTTAAGACGCCTCTGAAAAACCTCACTCACGAAAAGAAAAGCATATTTAAGCCTGCCTTGCCTACAATGCCAAATGATGAGGATACTGTAAGTGATCACATCGAGAACGAAACCTAATTGGGCCATCTCATGAAGATACAAGCAAGCCTTGTCTAAATCCCCAAGTTTACACTGAGCAGAAATGAGTTTATTGCAAGTAGAAGTATGTGGCGCAAGGCCTTGTTCCTACATATAAGAAAGTAGTTGCAGAGCTTCTGGAATGTTGTTATTATTGCAATAGGCATCTTCAAATATTTGACATTTTCATAGATATTTGAAGATGATCAACAATACTTTAAAAAATTAACCACATATCTGTTGGATTTTCTGAGTTTTAAGGTTTCTGAGAGTTAAAAGCATAGCATACCCTTTTCATGGCTCTATCAAGTGCATCGGGTCCATATTGATGAACAAATCGTTCTACAGAATTTGTGGCCCTTGCATTGGGGTTCAGAAGCATCTGCCTGACAAAGTTCTCATACACATAAGCTGCCCCTTTGAACACTGGCAGCACCAGCCAGCAGGTGGCTATCAGTTTGACATAAGGCCAGAATGGCAACCTGTAAACGCAAGCCAAAACTCAGCTCTTGGAGACTAAAAGGCCATTAGTCCAGAGATAGTTTGGCAGAGATTCTTCTCACCATTCTAGCACTTGGGAGAAGGAAAGCTCAAACAGTGTCATGAATGAGTATAGAACCCAGTACGTCAGCCACTGCTGATCATCCAGTCGAGATGGACTCTCTATCACTCTGATGGAGGAATATCTGCAAAAATTAAGACAACCCACTACATTTATCACCAAAAGACAGATACAAGGCCATGATTACACCACTGGCTACAGTTCCAGTCATTCTAATGGTGGGTTTTACTGAAACAGAGTATTAAAGCAACCGAAATAAGAAAAGAAGGGAATTTGATACTTACAGAGGATAAAGTAATGTCACCACAGGCCTGCATGGTTGAAAACCAACACCCATTTAGAAACAACAATTAGGATTGCAATTCAAAACACAGTATACTGATGAAATGGAGCATTTGTGAACAACTTACCCTGCAAAAATGTCTTCCTTCAGTTCCACTATATTCTTGTCTTGAAGAGCCCTGATTTCGTCCAGGTCGATGACTTCCTCCTTTTCCAGGTTGTCGACAATTTCTTTTTCCAGAGGTTTTTTGGCAGCTCTGGGTTTAAGGCTTCCTTCTTTTATGAGTTCTTTCCTGCACAGAGCAACCGCCCTGTCGACCTCGGTGAAGAAGTCTCCTTCATCCTATTTACTGTCGAGTCTGACGATTTCAGGGCCTTCTTCTTTGTCTTTCACAACTGTTTTGTCTTCGTCCAAGCCAATGGTGGACAGGAAGACGTGTTTGTCCCGCTCGTATTCCTCGGCCTCCTTCTTCCGCGCCCTGGCAGCCTCTGTTTCCATGCGCGCGAACTTGGTGAGTCCCATGTAGTCATCTTTTGATACTTACTTCTGGAGGCTCTTCCTCCACGGGGTTCGGAAAGAAGTTGCCGCTGCCGTTGCTGCCACTACTCCTAGCTGTGAACTGGATTCTGGAGATGAGACCACGCGACGGGGTGTGAGGCAACAGCTGGTAGCCAGAGATTAAAACTGTCAGGCAACACGTGTCAGCGAGACATTGAAAATGTTGACGATGAAAAACTGCATCTCTTTCAAAAGAGAAAGCCTATTGGCCTAAATATATATATATATATATAATATATATATATTACATTAAAAAAATACTTACATTAATTTTTTTGAAAGTAGGTATCAGATTTACATTAATTTTTTTAAAAGCAGGTATCAGATTTAAAGCACTTAGATTATATTAGTTTACCAAAATTATAAAAATATAAAATTAACTTAATGAACAAATTAATGCACTTTGAATTCGTATTAATATACTCTTTGTCAACCTAGCGAGATAAGTGAACAAGGGATTCATTTTGGATGGGTTAATGTGAATGCACAAAGTCAGGAAATCACAACGACTTTCAATATTTGAGTGAATTGAGAAGCTTCCATGGTTCCACCCACAAGGGGACAAAACATCAAGAGTTGAAAGGTTAGATTTCACGTTGCCGCATAATAAGCACATTTTTTACTCTTGTAGTTCCTCCTTTCTCTAATATCCTTCCTTATGATGTGTTACCATGACAACCAAAGAATATAGGATTCATAATTATCATAAGTGGCTAAAGCATATACAAAGAAACTATACCATTTTTGTGTGGGAGCAATAATTTTTTTACATAAATAGATTTAGTTATATAAATATTACAATGATATAAGCCACGATTAGGGTATTCGCTATGTTTGAAGATCGGTCGGTATATTTCTAAATAATAAATCTTATTGGCTTAACTTTTTTTTATAGTTCATGTGAAGTAAATATTTAAAAGGAAAACATTAAGTGTGACTTTAATTTCGAATATATTCAATGTGAGAAAAATTGAATTTTTTAAATGTGTTTTTTTAACCAAAAAATAAAATATTAGTTTAGATTTATATTAATTTTATATTTATGAAGTATTAAGAGATTAAATTTTTCGAAGTGTAAGTCATTTCTCAAGTTTTGCACTCTAAATTTGTATTTTCAAAAATTGATAGATCCAGTGTTAAAATGGGTCTAGGGTACTATATAAAAAACTATGTATCATTAAAATTGCATTCCAATTCGAACACCTAATAGTATTTAAAAATATCCCATGAATGACAAATTGAAACACGCATATTCTCCATGATATGACAACTCACTACCCTATGTATTACACTATCTTCTTCAAGAAAATATTGTAAGTGAGAGTTGGGAATTGATACTTAATATGTTAAAGCAACTCTTTCTTTTAAGTTGAACATGTAAAGATGAAATATATTTTTGGTCATATGAACTATTGTTATTTATGGAATGTTGTGCATGAAAAAACTATTCATTCATGCCATGACTCTTTTTTTTTTTTAATTCTTAGCACATACGCAAGCAGATTCATTGCCTTTATGCACTCTACCGTAGACATTTATGGGTATACTATGGCATTCTTAATGATTTATAATATTAAACTCTCTCACTTTTGTGTTTGGTCCTTGTGAAACAATGTTATGTATCCACTCCCTTCCTATTACAATCAATGTAAAAGTGTGGCTTATACTATAGAGGTTCTTTTGTTTATTGGTTGTGATACATCTAGAGGATGTGACACTCCCTTGTACCCTATTGCAATAAGCACAAAAAAATATCTTGGTTTTGCTATAAAGGTTATTAGGGTACTAGTTTTTAGGCATTTGAAATGTTTTTTAATTGTGTTGATGATGAAAATCATACAAGTGCATTTCATGGCATGGATCAACATGGATCAACAAAATTGTTATGTCATCTTTGACAAGTTCTTGTTATATAGATGTCATCTTTGTGTGTGTGTGTGGGGGGGGTGGGCGCGTAGGGGGGTTAGAGGGTGGAATAAAAAAGACATTGAATACTTGATTGAAAAAAGCATTATAACATTATATCATAAATAACTCAAAGGATTGTTTACTTTCACAAAAAAAAAATTGATACATTGAGGGAAAATGTTTTTCAAATGAAAAATTTAATTTTCAACATTTCATTAAATTATTATAGTGAAAAGTGAGTTGAAAACCAATCTCACTTCAAAGTGTTGAATTATTCACCCTTAGTTTCTAGATGTTGATGTCCAACTAGAAATTGCAACACACACACTAGTGTGGGGCCAACAAGTCCTAGCGATACATTAGTGTGAAGGTCAATTTAATTAATTAAATTGGTGCGGTGTCTAATTTAATTTTCCCTTAATTAAATTGGACAATAAAATGTAATATTATCTCATGATCACTTGTAATAGTTAACTGAGTGTGATAAACTCAGTTAGATCATGTATTTCGAGTTGAGGGTAGTTGGTGAGGCATGCAGAGTAATAATTTTTAACAACTAATTTCATATGTCGTTTAGTCAAAATAATATAATCACAATAATGAAATAAACCTACTCTAATGAACTAATCACAATAATTAAATTAATAACTAAGTTGTTATGGAGTTGTCATCTTGTAAAAGTATCGAAGTTATTATGAATTTGTTTCAACTTTCCAAAACAATATTTGTAATTTTTAAAATTTAGCAAGTGAAATTAGCATCAAATGTCTCATAAATTTTGTATATTATGATACATGAAATGTCAAAAATGTAATTTCTTATATGATATGATTTGACAAACTGAATTCACTTAGATTTGTTGAAAGCATATCTAACTTTGTACATCATCAAATTTTGACAAGTAAATTTTTTTTTCCTAAATTACAACTATGAGCAATTACATAAAAGAATTCAATGTTGTTTGTAGCTAGAAAAATTGATATCACATTCCCATGATAGGATTTAAAAGGAAAATATTAAGTGTGACTTTAATTTCAAATATATTCAATGTGAGAAAAATTGAATTTTTTAAAAGTGTTTTTTTAACCAAAAAATAAAATATTAGTTTAGATTTATATTAATTTTATATCTATGAAGTATTAAGAGATTAAATTTTTCGAAGTGTAAGTCATTTCTCAAGTTTTGGACTCTAAATTTGTATTTTCAAAAATTGATAGATCTAGTGTTAAAATGGGTCTAGGGTACTATATAAACAACTATGTATCATTAAAATTGCATTCCAATTCGAACACCTAATAGTATTTAAAAATATCCCATGAATGACAAATTGAAACACACATATTCTCCATGATATGACAAGTCACTACCCTATGTATTACACTATCTTCTTCAAGAAAATATTGTAAGTGAGAGTTGGGAATTGATACTTAATATGTTAAGGCAATTCTTTCTTTTAAGTTGAACATGTAAAGATGAAATATATTTTTGGGCATATGAACTATTGTTATTTATGGAATGTTGTGCATGAAAAAACTATTCATTCATGGCATGACTCTTTTTTTTTTTTAATTCTTAGCACATACGCAAGCAGATTCATTGCCTTTATGCACTCTACCGTAGACATTTATGGGTATACTATGGAATTCTTAATGATTTATAATATTAAACTCCCTCACTTTTGTGTTTGGTCCTTGTGAAACAATGTTATGTATCCACTCCCTTCCTATTACAATCAATGTAATAGTGTGGCTTATACTATAGAGGTTCTTTTGTTTATTGGTTGTGATACATCTAGAGGATGTGACACTCCCTTGTACCCTATTACAATAAGCACAAAAAAATATCTTGGTTTTGCTATAAAGGTTATTAGGGTACTAGTTTTTAGGCATTTGAAATGTTTTTTAATTGTGTTGATGATGAAAATCATACAAGTGCATTTCATGGCATGGATCAACATGGATCAACAAAATTGTTATTTCATCTTTAACAAGTTCTTGTTATACAGATGTCATCTTTGTGTGTGGGGGGGGCGCGTAGTGGGGTTAGAGGGTGGAATAAAAAAGACATTGAATACTTGATTGAAAAAAGCATTATAACATTATATCATAAATAACTCAAGGGATTGTTTACTTTCACAAAAGAAAATTGATACATTGAGGGAAAATGTTTTTCAAATGAAAAATTTAATTTTCAACATTTCATTAAATTATTATAGTGAAAAGTGAGTTGAAAACCAATCTCACTTCAAAGTTTTGAATTATTCACCCTTAGTTTCTAGATGTTGATGTCCAACTAGAAATTGCAACACACACACTAGTGTGGGACCAACAAGTCCTAGCGATACATTAGTGTGAAGGTCAATTTAATTAATTTTCCCTTGATTAAATTGGACAATAAAATGTAATATTATCTCATGATCACTTTTAATAGTTAACTGAGTGTGATAAACTCAGTTAGATCATGTATTTTGAGTTGAGGGTAGTTGGTGAGGCATGCAGAGTAATAATTTTTAACAACTAATTTTATATGTCGTTTATTCACAATAATATAATCACAATAATGAAATAACCCTACTCTAATGAACTAATCACAATAATTAAATTATTAACTAAGTTGTTATGGATTTGTCATCTTGTAAAAGTATCGAAGTTATTATGAATTTGTTTCAACTTTCCAAAACAATATTTGTAATTTTTAAAATTTAGCAAGTGAAATTAGCATCAAATGTCTCATAAATTTTGTATATTATGATACATGAAATGTCAAAAATGTAATTTCTTATATGATATGATTTGACAAACTAAATTCACTTAGATTTGTTGAAAGCATATCTAACTTTGTACATCATCAAATTTTGACAAGTAAATTTTTTTTTTCCTAAATTACAACTATGAGCAATTACATAAAAGAATTCAATGTTGTTTGTAGTTAGAAAAATTGATATCGCATTCCCATGATAGGATTTAAAATACCCAAAAAAAAATACAATAAAGTTCTTAATGATATTCATTTTGGAAAAATTATAAATATAATTATCGTTTATTATAATCTAAAATTTGAAAGTAAAATAATATTTTCATATCATAATTATGATTTAAAAGTATACAAATTTTATACAATTTTAAGTAAAATTAATCACAGTTTTAAAGATTCTTACTTCTTATTTTGTTTAGAAAAGATTTTAATCACTCAAAACTCAAATCTTGTAACCATAGGTTACATAAAATACTTTTAATGTTGTTTATAGTTGGGAAAATTGATATATCATGACCATGTATATCTAACCATGCTTCTCTTTATTTCAATTTATCTTTTCCTTTGATGAAATATTATATTCATTGTGACATTTATCCCTAGAAAAAGAAATTTATCTTCATTAATTAGATCGTAAATTTGATATTCTAAGTTATTATAAGGATAACTTTTGTTTTTTAATGGAAATTTATATAATTCACTCAAACGTTTAAAACTGGTCTCGACTTCCTTTGTTACCACATCTTCAGTGAGTAAAAGATAATTAATAATATAGATAAAATGAAACTTAAAATTTAAATTTCCTAGAAAGTTAACATAAAGTATCTTCGTCTAATCACTAACATAAAGTGCACTCAAACTATAATATACCTTAACGAAGAAAGTTCATGATACTACATATAGGGAAGTGAGCTAAACTTGTCATAATAGAAAAAAAAAAATGAAATAATGAGAAAATATATAAAGAAACATAGGTAAAAAAAAACATTTGCAAAAAAGGTATGTAGATTTAGATTAGTCCATGATAGTATTTATGAAATTATAAATCCCTCATCACTGTGATGATTTTCTTCAGCCGCAAATTTTACTCCATTCAATCTCATTATAGTATAGAGAATTGATGCCATCCAATAATGTTTATTTTTATTTGGATAAGTGATAAAAAATTATGAAGTTTTTAAAAGATTCAAATAAAATAAAAAATTTATCAAGATGGTATAAAATCTGAAAAAAACAGAAACAACTAATTTAAATTTTAGTGAAATTCAAGATAAGTCTAATTTTTTTTATTTTATGTAAGGGATTCAAATTTTCAAAACACAAAATGGAGAATTTATTACAAGCCATGAGTTCTAAAACAACAATTTGTAACTTTTTAAGGACATGAGTTTTTACCATGTATATTTTCAAAGGACTTGGATCTTTTAAAAAAAGGAATTGTCTATCAACATCATAAATTTTCCTGGACGACATATTTTTCGCTGGAATTTGGTAAAAAAATTCAAAAAAACAGAATGTTGGAGTGTTTGGATCTTTTTTTAGGTGGAGGAAATGGATTCAACACTATCAAGAATTTGTTGAGTCCTCGAAATTCGTTGCAACAACATGGGGGGTGACCTTAAAGCAGTTCTTTTTCCGTTTAGAATGGTGGCTTCGACTGGTTAACTAGGTCTAGTAACCTTCCCTCAATCACCATTGGCTTAAAATATGACTTTTATCTATCAATGAGAAAGAGACATCAGTTCATTTCTCTTGCCGATTGGGCAAGAAAGTGATCCTTAAGCTAATTTGGGCTTAGCCAAGCCACAATTAAAGTTTTGCCTCTTTGAGAAGAGGATTTTTCTAGGATGTAGAATTTAATCTATATGAAATATTATTCTAAGATGCAAGAAAAAGAAACTATTTTAATCCTATCTCAATTAGACAGATATAGATTTTATCCTAACTGAGAGAAAAATGTTTTAAATAATTGAGATTTAAATATGTTTGTTTTAAATGAGTATCAAGCTAACGAAGTAGTTCAATTAACCAATATTGTGAATATCAAACACATTCCATCTAGAGACCTTTTAATTAAAATAATCAATCAACAACACTCAAGAAGTAGTTCTCAAAATGATATTTATCATTTAATCAGTAACTTGAATAATTAAACAAGAACACGCGGAAATAGTTCACAACATATCACTATTCAATAAATCAGTTTTATAAGACAGATTTATGAGTAAATAGTTACTCAGAAATCATAATTCAACCCATAAGAGTAGAGACAAATAATAACATAAATTAAGACAAATTACTTATACCGATAGAAGTGCACAAATATGCGAGTAAATTGACACATTCTTGTTATCATAAAATGAAACCGACATTTAAAATAATAGTATTATAAATACCAATTTATTAAGTCCATTTCTCCAGCTCCGGTCTCTAACAATATTTCACAATGCCTAAACTTTTTCTTTCAAAATCAAAGCTATAGTAGTGCAAGACTCTGTTCATTATACATAATTCAGAATGTAAAATATAAACCTCAATAATCTCTAGATCTGAGATTCCTCTCCTCTCACCTTACACCTCTAAATCCTCTAGACAATAGTTCCATCAAGAATTCTAGAATTACGGAGGAGAGAAGCCCTTATTACATTTTGCAATCTGCTATTTATAATATTTACAAAAGGATTCCTTCATAAGAAAGTTTGTTTGAAGAGTGGTTTTGCTCAATCATTTTTCGTTGGTTTAAAAAATATTATTCAATTGTTGGAGCCTTCTCATTGATTGAGATTTTTTTCTTCTCATCTCTTCAACTTTTTTTCTGCAAAAATAAATCAAAAACAAAATTAAAATGCAAAAAATAAAATCAAAATGTCAAATTTAGAAATTAAAATAAATCCAATTAAAACATAATTAAATAAATAATTGAAAATGAAATATAAGTTTTCTTTTGATGTCTGTGCTGATCTAATTGGCCAAAGAGAACATAGACGAATATATTTGTACTCATATGAAGTTGTGGCAAATTAAAATGCAAAAAATAAAACTCAAAAAATTTATTTTGTCAAAAATTCAGAGCATGATCTTTTGCTGAATTTAAGACCCAATAAATGATCAAATCTAGAAATGAAACAGCTTTAAAAATGTTCTCCATGATTTTATATATCTAATGAGTGGTTCTAGGCCTCATTTGGCTAAGTAAAACTTCATTTATGAACTTTCAAAGTTTATATATAAAAATTGCCAAAATTCTGGAATTTTTGTTGCCTAAGCTAAAAATCAAAATTTTAATTAATTTCTAATCCTAAATTAGATTTTAATTAATATTGATTTAATTTTTAATCATAACTAAATTAATTATTTACACACTAACTATTAATTACTATTAATCTAACCAACTAAAATATAAAATTAAATTTTTATTTTAATTAAATTAATAATATATTATATATTAAAATTAATTAATTTATCGATTTAAAAATGTTTTAAAATTATATTAAAGAGTTAATATAGTATTCATTCCTTCAACAAAAAAAAAAGGATACGAATGAATTTTAAAACAAATGAAAATGTTTAATCATAAATGAAAATCATATTCGCATAAAAAAATGTTTTTCGGAATTTTTTAAAACAGATCAATTGTGACATTTGAAATAAAAATAAACAACAGATGATGATGAACCTGTAAACACATACCTGGAAGAATTTTGATTTTAATTTTACCTCATGAATCTTCAATTTTTCTCAAAATTTGCATAAGTTCAACATCACTTTCTTATTTTAATCTAAAATACTAAGTAATGAATTTTTTCAAATTATATTATTTCCAAAATTAAATCAGAAGACAAGAGTGGTAAAAACGAGTTCTTAGAATTACTTGTGAATCAGAAATTGTCAAGTGGTAGAAAATTCTTGGAATTTCTTTATGTATGATCAATGTTATGAATTTTGAAAAACAAGAAGGTTTAAGGCTAGAAAAATAAGTATAATCAGATAATTCAAGAGATTATAAAATGCTCTAGGCTGATTTTCTATAATCAAAATGGGATGGCCAAAAGAAATTGGATTCATTACCTGTTTTATTGAAAATCAGAAATAATGAAATAAATGCAAACATAAAAGAAAATTAATCTATTCATATTTCTAACTCAATACAAGAAACATGACTAAGTATAGTCATACTTCCAATGAAACCATGTACGCATTTTAATTCCTGCATGCATATACATGTTAAACATTAGTAAAAATGCAAATATAATTAAACTACAAAAACTAAATCTAAAGGAATAATGTATCTTTATTGTTAGTAGCTTATTCACCACTACCTTCTCTTGAAACACATTTTCCATCTGAATTTCAATTAGATCATAGAAATCTGGATAGATTTCCATTATTGAGTAGGAGAGGTTTAAAAGAGAAGATGACAAGCTAGGTTGTAAAAATGATCTTTCAAAAACAATTTCCTGTGTGATTTTGTTAGTGTTATGATTAAATGTTAAATTATTAACGATCTTCCGAGAATGAAAACTTTCCAAATGTCTTTCAAATTGATCAATGAAAAATGGATTGAAGTCAGATAAATCGAACAGAATATTATTAATTGAATTAGATTGCTGGTCATAAAGTGAAAATACACTATCTTTTTGGCACTTCTCTTGAGAAGTAAGAAGTAATTGATAAGGAATGAACATCAATTGAAATTGGAAGTTTAATAACTTTTGATGTTCATAATTATTATTTGAATCTTCATTTTTCCCTTGAGGTAATGCATCAATTGAGTGTTTAATATTGAGCTTCTCAATATGCCAACACAAAGTATCTAAAAATCTAGGACTTAAAATAGAAAATAAATCTGAAGTTAAAAATAATTGTTGAAAAAATAACAAAATTGAATCATATTTTACACTACAGTTACAATTATTGTTATAACACAATTGGGAGTGACTTAAAGTAATTTCCTCTTCACAAGAATTGGGTAGAATAATGCAATTAGAACGATTGTTAATACCCACTTGTGAACTAGAGAGAAGGATATGACTCTGAATAGGAATACGAGCTTGATCATCATATAAATCATCGATTGGAATGGTTTCTTGAATGCTGAAATCATAAGTATGATTATTTGTTTGAAAATGAGAACTATTTGGAACAATTTCTAAATTATATTGTTCTTCATTTTCACATGTGATTAGACTTTGATCATGAGGATTTAATTGTAAAGAAGATAAATAAATATCCTCAATGTCAAAGCAGTTATCATAAATGACCTCAAGATATTCTTTAGAATTCCCTTCGATTTTTTTCAATGTATCAAAACAAGAAGGAATATTAAGCTCATGTTCATTAATGCCAGAAGAATGATAATTAATTAATTCTCTATCATGATCAAAACTAATCGAAAATTTATTTAGATTGACCTCTCTATTTTTTGAAATATCTTTAATTGGAAGAGAGAAAAAATTTCTATTAGAAAAATTATGAGGATAAAGAGAAAAATATGAATCCGAAACAATGCATTTGAAAATGTCTCTATTTGAGCACTCATGTATTTTTTTTATTGCAATTTTCAGATTTCAGATCATTTTCTTAGCTACTTATGTTTTCTTAAAGAATGTTTCTTTGTTTATATGAATTTGGAATTTACTCATCATGAAAGAATTCAGAAATTTGTACAGCAGATTGCATATTATTGGAAACTTTAATCATTGCTGGTACTTGTCGGATTATGATCTGATTTTCTAATTCTAATGCATACTGATTTTCAGATTTCAAAGCGGTACCTTCTTCAATACTGCTGCTAGTATTTTTTTGCAATTGATGAGTGAAAATTTCCAAGCTTCATGACTTAGATTCACGGACATGTGAAGGTGCACCTTGATCTTTCTCAATACTGTAAGAAATGTGCATAAATTTAGGGAATTGATTATACAAAATAGAAGTCATTTCATCATCATTTGTTTATACTCCATTTTGGAATTCTTACTTATGTCAATGAAATTAGAAAGAAATTGGTCAAAGTTTGAAATAATTTCACATGGATTATGAATGGAAGGAAGGTTGAAAATATGTTCAAACCAATCTAGTAATTATTTTTTCGAAGGTTTATCTTTAGTTTTAAATTTTAAACAATTTAAACGAAACTTGATGGTAAAATTAATTAATGACTCACCTTCATACCTTTGTAGATCTTCAAAATCATCACATGCTTGTTGGTAGATATATCCATCAAATTTACAAAGGAATATTGTAATAAATTGTTCCCAAGTGTGGATTGAGGAAACTGTAAGTGATTGACACCAACTTCTGGCTTTTGCCAATAATCTAAGTGTAAAAATCCTGCATAAAATATCTTCATCAATATCATGAAAAGTAGAATTTGAAAATTTTTGAATGAATTGTAAAGTATGATCAAATGCAGAAGTACTCATATTACCGTTAAACATTACCTGAAACAAATGTCTTATTATCTCTGGTGGAGTATTGGAAGATGCTCATCCAGAAATACAACTCCAAATTGGAAGTTTTAAAGGAGCCATTGTAATAAAAATAAAATATTATAATACAAATACTTCCAAAGCAAAACAAGTCTCAGGCCCTCCTTCTAGCGCCAAAATGTTGAGGCCTCGAAATTCACTGCAACAACATGGGAGATGACTACCCGGTCCGGAACTTAAAGTAGATCATTTTCCGTTTATAATGGTGGCTCCGACTGGTTTAAATAACTCCAGTTACCTTCTCTCAATCACCATTGGCTTAAAATATGACTTTTATCTATCAATGAGAAAGAGACATCAGATCATTTTTCTTGCCGATCAGACAAGAAATTGATTCTTAAGCTAATTTGGGCTTAGCCAAGCCACAACTAAAGTTTTGTCTCTTTGAGAAGATGATTTTTCTAAGATGTAGAATTTAATATATATGCAATATTATTCTAAGATGCAAGTAAAAGAAACTATTTTAATCTTATCTCAATTAGGCAGTTATAGATCTTATCCCAACTGAGAGCAAAATGTTTTAAATAATTGAGATTTAAATATGTTTGTTTTAAATGAATATCAAGCTAACGAAGTAGTTCAATTAACCGATATTTTGAATACCAAACAAATTCTATCTAGAGACCTCTTAACTGAAATAATCAATAAAAAACACTCAAGAAGTAGTTCTCAAAATGATATTGATCATTTAATTAGTAACTTGAATAATTAAACAATAACATGTGGAAATAGTTCACAACATATCACTATTCAATAAATCAGTTTTATAAGACAGATTTCTGAGTAAATAGTTACTTAGAAATCAAAATTCAACCCATAAGAGTAGAGAAAAATAATAACATAAATTAAGACAAATTACTCATACCGACATAAGTGCACGAATATGCGAGTAAATTGACACATTCCTATTATCATAAAATGAAACCAATATTTAAAATAATAGTATTATAAATACCAATTTATTAAGTCCATTTCTCCAGATCGATCTCTAATAGTCTTTTACAATGCCTGAACTTCTGCTTTCAAAATCAAAGCTACAATAGTGCAAGACTGTTCATTATACATAACTCAGAATGTAAAAGAAAAACCTCAATAATCTCCAGATCTGAGATTCCTCTCCTCTCACCCTATACCTCTAAATCATCTAGACAATAGTGCCGTCAAGAATTGCAGAATTGCAGAGGAGAGAAGCCCTTATTACATTTTTCAATCTGCTATTTATAATATTTACAAAGATTTCTTCATAAGAAGTTTTATTTGAAGAGTGGTCTTGCTCAAACAATTTTCATTGGTTTAAAAAATATTATTCAATTGTTGGAGTCTTCTCATTGATTGAGATTTTCTTCTTCTCATCTTTTCAACTATTTTCCTGCAAAAATAATTCAAAAACAAAATTAAAATGCAAAAATAAAATCAAAATGTCAAATTTAGAAATTAAAATAAATCCAATTAAAAATTAATTAAATAAATAATTGAAAATGAAATATAAGTTTTCTTATGATGTTTGTGCTGATCTAATTGGCCAAGGAGAACATAGACGAATGGATTTGTACTCATAAGAAGTTGTGGCAAATTAAAATGCAAAAAATAAAACTCAAAAAATTTATTTTGTTAAAAATTCGGAGCATGATTTTCTGCTGAATTTTAGACCCAATAAATGATCAAATTTGGAAATGAAATAATTCCAGAAATGTTCTCCATGATTTTATTTATCTAATGAGCCATCCTGGGCCTCATTTGGCAAAGTAAAACTTCATTTATAAGCTTTCAAAATTTATATATTGAAATTGCTAGAATTCTGAAATTTTTGTTGCTTAGGCTAAAAATCAAAATTTTAATTAATTTCTAATCTTAAATAAGATTTTAATTAATATTAATTTAATTGTTAATCATAAACTAAATTAATTATTTACACACTAACTATTAATTACTATTAATCTAACCAACTAAAATATACAATTAAATCTTTATTTTAATTAAATTAATAATATATTATATATTAAAATTAATTAATTTATTTATCAATTTAAAAATGTTTTAGTATTATATTAAAAAGTTAATATAGTACTCATTCCTTAAAAAAAAAAGGGATACGAATGAATTTTAAAACAAATAAAAATGTTTAATCATAAATGAAAATCGCATTTGCATCAAAAATGTTTTTTGGGATTTTTTAAAACATATTAATTGTGAATGTTTGTGATTATGTGATCGCCGTGGATGTATATTTTTTAATTGAAGTCCATAATTTTTTAAATTTAATTAAGTTGAAAAATTAAAACAAAATGTGGACCATTTATAATGAGATCTTCCGATTCTAAACTACAAGCATTTTTCTATTATGAAAATTTTGATTTTGATATTTTGTTTTAAATGAAAGAAATTATAATAAATTACCAAAATCTCAAAAAACATGTTTTTTTAAAATTCTCTATAATTTGGTTGGGTTATTTGATAGGATCATTCGTGAAAAAAGAAAAATTAGTAAAAGATTAAAACTAAAAATTAATATTTACAATGAAGGCTATTTTAATTGTCAAAATTGAAATATTATACACTTTATACATTTTTTAACCCAAGCGAGAAAATGATCAAAACTTCAAAGGAGGTCCATTTACAAACCAATTGACCAAATTGAGTGAAACAAGTATCATTGGAAAGCTTGTGAAAAAACGGATTCAATAACGCGATCAAAACAAAATTTTGAGGAAGATGAAAAATGAAAATAAAATGTAGGATAATTAACTTAATTAAAATCCTAAAATGGTGTTTAGCCAAAAAATTTGCAAAAAGAGTCCCCATTATTTGAAGTACATAAGTCAAAAATGGGGGGGTTGTGTTTTACCACAGCAATGACGACATGCGGGAGAAGAACGAGTTATCTTTGATTAAAGATAATGAACTTAAATTTATCCGAAGGTTAAAAATAATGAAAATCACGAAATCGTCTAACAATAAAACATTTCCATAAGTCCCACATAAATAGATTAAGCAATGTGAGTTTATAAAAATAAATACTTTAAACAGACTTGAGTAAAAGTGATGAATCCAAATTTGGGGAAATTTGTTTTTATAAATTTTCCTCATGTGAAAAAATAGAAGAAGGTAGAGATATGAGTTTTTGATAAAGCATATATTCATTTTGTGATTGTCTCTGACATTTCTTTGCTGCGAGCGAGCCTGAACAGTACCCCGATGAAGTTGTCTTTTATGCCATACAAGCCTAGTCCCGCTAAAAGCGAGCGTCTATAGCCCCGCCGAGTTTACTTGTATTTCTCGTGCTTCCTCTTTTTATCACTCTTTTGATAAGCACATTTGAAAGATTTCTATTTATAATATATTTGAGTGGAAGAGGTGGGATGGTAATAGATATTTTATGTTTAATGGACATAGTACTTCCATAATGTTTGCTTCAAATTCTTTCCCTGCAACTATCAATTAGAGGATTTTTATGTGGAGGGGTAGGAGGGATTCATTGAATTAAACTCAAATCAATTCTTTCCTTGAAAAAATAAACTCAATCACTTAGAAATGATGTGTGTTCCTCCATGAAAAATATTTAAAGAAAGATGTATTTATGATTCCATAAAGTTATGTCTTTAATGATAAATGAAATTCACTTAAATGGGTAGAGAAAAATATTTCCCATGTATGTCAACAACTATAAGGTAAGAAAAATTCCTTTCACATAAATCATGACAAAGTAACCAAAATCAAATCAAAACTAAAAACAAAAGGAAAATAATTCCTAAACTTAAGTAAGAAAAAAAATCAGCAAATAAAAATGAAGAAAGAAAAACAAAATGAAAGAAAAACAAAATTTTGAAAGCTAAACTCTAACAAGATCGCTTATATTAATTTCTCAATAAAGCATTATAAAAGAAAATAAACATATGTACGTTTATTCCTATGTTGAGATTTTAAATTTTTTATCTTACATAGTTATATGAAAATGAGTCTCTCAAAATGTAGAAGGTGAATAGGAGTTATGATAGATAATATGTTTAATGAGAAGTTTTTGTCTGTCGCAAATTTTCTTTTTCAAAGAAAATTCTGCATAAAAGCATCTTAACTATTTTCTAATAAAAACAATGCTTAAAAAAATAGACTAAAGGTTTAGAAACTCCCTAGTCTAGCTGATTCGATGAGAATCATTACTGCTTCTCTCAAGAATCTCATAGGTTAAAAAAAAATGAACTTCGAAAACTGATCTGGTAAAGGTGTGAAACGTTTATGAAGATCTAAAAATAGAGTTTGAGATCAGCAAAAACTAAAACAAAAAAATATGAAGAAATGGAAATCAATGAAAGTGGGCTCACAAAACTTACCATTTGAGAACTTTATTTAATATTACCTAAGAAAGATGATTTTCTTCAACGCAAGTTAACTTCTTTCTTTAATTAAAATTAAAAGAATAAAGAAGTTTTATTGACCCAAAATCATTATTTATTAAATCTAAAGTAAAACAAGCAGTTAAATAAAAAGAAAGTAATGTTTTATGTTCAAGGAACTGGAAATAAATGGAATCCATCAGAAATGAGGATGAAGATATGCTTCTTTATGAATTACAGCAAGGAATGTTCTTTTTGTTTCTTCCATTCATGAATTTATATCAGCCCTAAAGTATTGAAATTGATTGAGAATCACAAATAATGTAATAGTATATAAAGAGGATTTGAATCTCTATTTGATAATTGTGGAGATAAATTCAGAATTAAAAATATGAATTAATCATTGATACAATGCCTTGCCGAATTTTTTGCATCGCGAGATTCTTTTCCATACATAACTTAAAAACTGTGACTTTCATCTTTGCCAATATACGATTGAATTTTTTATAATAATTAAAAGACAATGGTGGAAATTCAAATATCGAAATTTATCACATCAAAAGATCTTGAAGACAAAACTTCATTTGAGTTTAGCAATGTGATATAATTATTATGATGACAATGTTGCGATATTAGCATGTGCGATGGGAAACTGCAAAGGGATGAATGTGATATCGGAGAATAATCATATCGGAAAATTAAATCTTGTAAATGAAATTAAATTTCGATATAATTCTTGGGATAATGAAAATGCGGTAAATGAATGATGCAATGTGACTGCAAATATCAAAATATATGTACGAAAAATTGGTTTTTCAGCCCACACAAACGGTGACCAATAACACATCGTTACACTTTACATCTTTTATAATTTACCTTCCAGCAGATTTCAAAATTTAACTCTTTTTCAATTTTACAATTTTGCGATTTCGCAATTCGCAGCGAACTCCACATCGCTCGTTACAACTTTTGTCGTTTAACATATTACTTATATCATGCGATATGCAATATGTGTATTATTGCATTACAATCTCCTTACCTTGTCATTTATCATATCGCAATTAATATAACTTACCAGGTGAGGTTTAAACAATAATCACTAAAATTTCCGATATGTGAAATGTAATTTCGTTGATGCACCGATGTGCGATGAAGAACAGACATGATATTTTTATTATATGAATTTTAATTTCATATTGGATCCGGTACATCAGAACTTTTTAAATATTCTCCTAAAAACTTTGTGATTTATAAGCGGAATCGATATCTGTATATAAAGAGGATTAAATGTAATATCAGGTCTGGGATATATGAACATCGCAATTTCGGCGAAGTAATTTTATAGGGAAATGAGCGAGATTATTGAAATTGATTTAGAAGATATGCATTGAAGGTTTCCTATTGAGAATTGTTAAGAGCTGTCTCTGATCAAATGTTGTGATACATATAATGCGATATCAGACGAAGAGATCATCAGAGATTGGAGGGAATGACAATATAAGGAGGTCAGATATATTTAGTGTATGCTCATTTCAGAGCCTCTGATATGCGATTCGCGATATATAATGAGCGATATGTGGGGTTGATGATTTATTTAAAGTATTCAATTCAAGAAGAAAGTGAGTGTTTTAACTTTACTTTATATTAAATAACCCTTAAATAATTAAATGTCGAAATTTTTTATTGGAAATTAATTTTATAAGAACTTTCTTA
Organism: Pinus albicaulis; assembly: GCA_034641835.2. NCBI lineage: Eukaryota > Viridiplantae > Streptophyta > Pinopsida > Pinales > Pinaceae > Pinus > Pinus albicaulis. The sequence continues at coordinate 717,956,147 of CM076573.1, forward strand.
TAAAGAGGATTGAGAAATAAAATGATTTGATATGATTATTCCAACAATTTATTAATACTTATCAAGATTTCAATATAAGAAAAATTTATATATCCTTCAGATTCAAATGAAATAATAAATAGTTCTCTGAACATGTTGCAGATTTTGGAAACAAGGGTTGGATGCTTGCTTATCTCAAATCTACAAAATAAAGCTAATGAAGATTTGCACCCAAAATAAAATAGAAATAAGAAACAACCTTTGAAATAAAAATAAACAATAGATGATGATGAACCTGTAAACACATACATGAAAGAATTTTGATTCTAAGTTTACCTCATGAATCTTCAATTTCTCCCAAATTTTCTCAAAATTTGCATAATTTCAACATCACCTTCTTATTTTAATCTAAAATACTAAGTAATGAATTTTTTCAAATTACATCATTTCCAAAATTAAATCATAAGAAAAGAGTGGTAAAAACTAGTTCTTAAAATTACTTGTGAATAAAAAATTGTCAAGTGGTAGAAAATTCTTGGAACTTCCTTATGTATGATCAATGTTATGAATTTTGAAAAGCAAGAAGGTTTAAGGCTTGACAAATAATTATGATCAGACAATTAAAGAGATTATAAAATTCTCTAGGATGCTTTTCTATAATTGAAATGGGATGCCCAAAAGAAATTGGATTCATTACCTGTTTTATTGAAAATCTGAAATAATGAAATAAATGCAAACAGAAAATAAAATTAATATATTCATATTTCTAACTCAATGGATGAAACACAACTAGGTATAGTCATATTCGCAATGAAACCATGTAAGCATTTTAATTCCTGCATGTATGTATATGTCAAATATTAGTAAAAATGCAAATATAATTAAACTACGGAAAATAAATCTGAAAGCATAATGTATCTTTATTGTTATTAGCTTATTCCCCATTCCCTTCTCTTGAAATGCCTTTTCCAACTGAATTTCAATTGGATCATAGAAAGCTGGATGGATTTCCATTATTGAGTAGGAGAGGTTTAAAAGAGAAGATGACAGGCCAGGTTGTAAAAATGATCTTTTAGAAACAATTGCATGTGTGATTTTGTTAGTGTTATGATTAAATGCTAAATTATTAACGATATTCCGAGAAGGAAAAAAATCCAAATGTCTTTCAAATTGATCAATGAAAAATGGATTGAAGTCAGATAAATCCAGCAGAAGATTATTAATTGAATTAGATTGCTGGTCATAAAGTAAAAATACACTCTCCTTTTTGAACTGCTCTTGAGAAGTAAGAAGTAATTGATAAGGAATGAACATCAATTAAAATTGGAAGTTTAATAACTTTGATGTTCACAATTATTATTTGAATCTTCATTTTTCTCTTGAGGTAATGCATCAATTGAGTGTTCAATATTGAGCTTCTCAATATGCCAGCACAAAGTATTTAAAAATCTAGGACTAAAAACAGAAAATAAATCTGAAGTTAAAAATAAATGTTAAAAAAATAACAAAATTGAGTTGTAGTTTACACTAGTGTTACAATTATTGTTACAACACAATTGGGAGTGACCTAAAGTAATTTGCTCTTCATAATAATTGGGCAGAATAATGCAATTAGAATGATTGTTGATACCCACTTGTGAATTAGAAAGAAGGATATGACTTTAAATAGGAATACGAGTTTGATCATCATATAAATCATAGATTGGAATGGTTTCTTGAAAGCTGAAATCATAAGTATGATTATTTGTTTGAAAATGAGTACTATTTGGAACAATTTCTAAATTAGATTGTTCTTCATTTTCACATATGATTAGACTTTGATCATGAGGATTTAGTTGTGAAGAAGACAAATCAATATCCTCAATGTCAAAGTAGTTATCATAAATGACCTCAAGACATTCTTTAGAATTCCCTTTGATCGTTTTCAATGTACCAAAACAAGAAGGAATATTAAGCTCATGTTCATTAATGCCAAAAGAATGATCATTAGTTAATTCTCTATCCTGATCAAAACTAATAGAAAATTTATTTAGATCAACCTCTCTATTTTTTGAAATATCTTTAATTGAAAGAGAAGAAAAATTGCTATTAGAAAAATTATCAAGATAAAGAGAAAAATATGAATCTGAAACAATGCATTTGAAAATGTCTCTATTTGAGCATTTTGGTGTATTTTTTTTAATTGCAATTTTCAGATTTAAGATAATTTTCTTAGCTACTTATGCTTTCTTGAAGAATGTTGCTTTGTTGATATGAATTTGGAATTTTCTCATCATGAAAGTATTTAGAAATTTGTACAGCAGATTGCATATTATTGGAAACTTTAATCGCTGCTGGTACTTACCGGATTATGATCTGACTTTCTGATTCTAATGCATACTGATTTTCATATTTCAAAGCGGTATCTTCTTCAATACTACTGCTATTAATTTTTTTCAATTGATCAGTGAAATTTTCCAAGCTTCATGACTGAGATTCATGGACATGTGAAGGTGCACCTCGATCTTTCCCAATACTGTAAGAAATGTGAAGAAACTTAAGGAATTGATTATACAAAATAGAGGTCATTTCATCATCATTTGTTTGTACTTCCATTTTGGAATTATTACTTATGTCAATGAAATTACAGGGAGATTGATCAAAGTTCTAAATAATTTCACATGGATTATGAATGGAAGGAAGGTTGCAAATATGTTCAAACCAATCTAGTAATTCTTTTTTCGAAGATATATCTTCAGTTCTAAATTTTAAACAATTTAAACAAAACCTGATGGTAAAATAAATTAATGATTGACCTTCATACCTTCGTAGATCTTCAAAATCATCGCATACATGTTCGTAGATATATCCATCAAATTTAAAAAGGAAGATTGTAATAAATTGTTCCCAAGTGTCGATTCATGTAACTGGAAGTGATTGACACCAGCTTCTGGCTTTTGCCAAGAATGTAAGAGTAAAAATCCTGCATAAAATATCTTCATCAATATCATGAAAAGTAGAATTTGAAAAATTTTGAATGAATTGTAAAGTATGATCAAATGCAGAAGTATTCATCTTATAATTAAACTTTACCTGAGACAAGTGTCTTATTATTTCTGGTGGAGTATTGGAAGATGCTCGTCCAGAAATACAACTCCAAATTGGAAGTTTTAAAGGAACCATTGTAATAAAAATAAAATATTAGAATACAAAGACTTCCAAAGGAAAACAAGTCTCATGCCCTCCTAGTGCCAAAGTGTTGAGGCCTCGAAATTCGCTGCAACAACATGGGAGATGACCACCTGGTCCAGACCTTGAAGCAGTTCCTTTTCCATTTAGAATGGTGGCTCCGACTGGTTTAACTTGGTCCAGTTACCTTCTCTCAATCACCATTGGCTTAAAATATGACTTTTAACTATCAATGAGAAAGAGACATCAGATCATTTCTCTTGTCGATCGGATAAGAAAGTGATGCTTAAGCTAATTTGGGCTTAGCCAAGCCACAACTAAAGTTTTGCCTCTTTGAGAAGGTGATTTTTCTAGGATGTAGAATATAATCTATATGCAATATTATGCTAAGATGCAAGCAAAAGAAACTATTTTAATCCTATCTCAATTAGGCAGATATAGATCTTATCCCAACTGAGAGCAAGATGTTTTAAATAATTGAGATTTAAATATTTTTGTTTTAAATGAATATCAAGCTAACGAAGTAGTTCAATTAACCAATATTGTGAATACCAAACTCATTCTATATAGAGACCTCTTAACTGAAATAATCAATAAAAAACACTCAGGAATTAGTTCTCAAAATGATATTGATCATTTAATCAGTAACTTGAATAATTAAAAAATAACATGCGGAAATAGTTCACAACATATCACTATTCAATAAATCAATTTTATAAGAAAAATTTCTAAGTAAATAGTTACTCAGAAATGAGAATTCAACCCATAAGCGTAGAGACAAGCAATAACATAAATTAAGGCAAATTACTCATACCGACAGAAGTGCATGAGTATGCAAGTAAATTGACACATTCCTGTTATCATAAAATGAAACCAGCATTTAAAATAACAGTATTATAAATACCAATTTATTAAGTCCAATTCTCCAGCTCAGTCTCTAACAGACTTTTACAATGCCTGAACTTCTGCTTTCAAAATCAAAGCTACAGTAGTGCAAGACTATGTTCATTATACATAACTCAGAATGTAAAAGAAAAACCTCAATAATCTCCAGATATGAGATTCTTGTCCTCTCATCCTACACTTCTAAGTCCTCTAGATAATAGTGCCATCAATAATTCTAGAATTTCAGAGGAGAAAAGCCCTTATTACATTTTGCAATCTACTATTTATAATATTTATAAAAAGATTCCTTCATAAGAAAGTTTGTTTGAAGAGTGGTTTTTCTCAATCAATTTTCATTGGTTTAAAAAATATTATTCAATTGTTGGAGCCTTTTAATTGATTGAGATTTTCTTCTTCTCATCTCTTCCACTGTTTTCCTGCAAAAATAATTCAAAAACAAAATTAAAATGCAAAAATAAAGTCAAAATGTCAAATTTAGAAATTAAAATAAATCCAATTAAAACTTAATTAAATAAATAAATGAAAAGGAAATATAGGATTTCTTTTGATGTATGTGTTGATCTTATTTACCAAGGAGAATATAGACGAATGGATTTGTACTCATAAGAATTTGTGGCAAATTAAAATGCAAAAAATAAAACTCAGAAAATTTATTTTGTTAAAAATTCGAAGCATGACCTTCTGTTAAATTTTAGACCCAATAAATGATAAAATCAGGAAATGAACCAACTTCAGAAATGTTCTCCATGGTTTTATCTATCTAATGAGCCGTCCTGGGCCTCATTTGACCAAGTAAAACTTCATTTATGAGATTTCAAAGTTTGTATATTAAAATTGTCAGAATTCTGGAATTTTTGTTGCTTACGTTAAAAATCAAAACTTTAATTAATGTCTAATCCTGAATTATATTTTAATTAATATTAATTTAATTGTTAATCATAAACTAAATTAATTATTTACACACTAACTATTAATTACTATTAATCTAACCAACTAAAATATGCAATTAAATTTTTATTTTAATTAAATTAATAATATATTATATATTAAAATTAATTAATTTATTTATCAATTTAAAAATGTTTTAATATTATATTAAAGAGTTAATATAGTACTCATTCCTTAAAAAAAGAGATACGAATGAATTTTAAAATAAATGAAAATGTTTAATCATAAATGAAAATCGCATTCACATCAAAAATGTTTTTCGAGATTTTTTTAAAACATATCAATTGCGAATGTTTGTGATTATGTGATCGCCGTGGATGCGATATTTTTTTTATATTTTTTATATTTTTTAATTGGGGTCCATAATTTTTTAAATTTAGTTAAGTTAAAAAATTAAAACAAAATATGGATCATTTATAATGAGATCTTCCAATTCTAAACTACAACTACTTTGCCATTATGAAAATTTTGATTTTGATATTTTGTTTTAAATAAAGGAAATTATAATAAATTACCAAAATCTCGAAAATCATGGTTTTTTTAAATGCTCTATAATTTGGATGGGTTATTTAGTAGGATCATTTGTGAAAAATGAAAAAATAGTAAAAAATTCACTAAAAAAAATATTTACAATGAATACTATTTTAATTGCGAAAACTGAAATATCATACACTTTATACATTTTTTAACCCAAGCGAGAAAATGATCAAAACTTCAAAGAAGTGTCATTTACAAACGATTTGACCAAATGGAGTGAAACAAGTATTGTTAAAAAGCTTGTGAAAAAACAAATTCAATAAAGCAATCAAAACAAAATTTTGAGGAAGATGAAAAATGAAAAAAAATGTAGGATAATTAATTTAATGAAAATCCTAAAAAGGTGTTTAGCCAAAAAATTTGTAGAAAGGGTCCATATTATTTGAAGTAGATAAGTAAAAAATGAGGGGGTTGTGTTTTACCATAACAAAACCCCTCGATCATCGAAAATCTTGAATTTTGACAGTTGTAACCGAGACTTTTTAAAAAAATATTTGAATTTTGTCATAATCTTGTTGGAATTTTCATTAGTTTCCAAGCTAATTTGTGAGCTCTTTTGACTACGATTTCAAAAAATTGCCACCAATATATTAACTTTGATAATAATAAAAAAATGTATACACTATATGGTATTTTTTAATAAGTATTTATATTTAACATTACTATTTTGGTACACATTAGAATAGCCAAAATTATGTCTAATTTTATGGAAAATCTAATCAACATCTTGAAAATAAGGAAATGCAAGAAATGCAAGCTTTAAGTCCTAAGAATTGAACTAAACAGTTTTGAAGCATTAGTTAACTATATTTTTTGGCATGACGAACTTTGAATGTGTGAATATTTTAGAGAAAATATGCATGTTCGACCTTCAACATTTTTTGTGCAAGAAAAACAAATGCTATCAATATTTCATATGCTATCAAACTTTCATGTGGCGTAAGGATAACAAAGAGGGTTTGATTATAATCATCTCAAAAGGTACTATGAATATCACACTTCTTTCTCACAATAGTTTTCTAGAGATTTGGTGCTATGGGGAACAAACTACATTTTAAAAAAACATGCAACCATTTTTATCCTTTTAAGAAATAACTAAGTGGGTTCATAAAATTTTGAATTCTAGCCATAAGATTTTCATTTATAAATTATTTACAAGCCAATAAGTGCCAATTGGTTACTCCTTCCAAATCCATAGATCAACATCACCACTACCCACAACATGGCATATTATCATGGGGCCATAAAATGGTGGGTTACAATGGGTCAAGCTACTATTAAGAAGTGATGCCAAGAAATAAATATCAATAATGATGAGTCAATTTACTTGCAAAGTATTACTAGCATACCCTCAAAGTTGGGGATGGGAGCACTAAATAAAATGTAGAATATAAATGTTGCAAAATATTATTATTAATAATGCTATGGTGGGTTGCACTATTATTACTCACTTTCTTTAGGTGCCACTTTTAAATTTCATTTATTTAGTAGATGTCATACTTTATATTTACCTAACTCCTCTTAAATTTAGAAAAAAAAAATCAAACCATAGTATAGATGGTGAAATGATATGAAAGGATTTTCCCCAAAAACCAAATCTTGGTTCATGGTTCAATGATGAAGGCGTGCAGTCTCCTATGATTAAAAATCCAAACAAGTACTATGCTTACACAATATGAAAGGTGACTATCCATCTATTTTATTAATTAAATGTAATGAAAACATGTCAAAGATGAAGAATATATCATCTATTTGTATTACAAGGTAGCATCAATATCTCAAGGATGAAGAGTATTACATCCATTTGTATGAAAAGGTAGCATAATTAAAGAGAACGAATCTCAACCATGAAACATTTGTGGTTGGTCACAATTGCTAAATAGTTAGTGCACATATGTGAGAGGTAGGTGAAAAACATATTTTTTAAAAAAGGAGGATTAACTAGAAAAAGTAATGAAATGGATAAAAATTAAGTCTGGCATGAACTTTGCTTATTTCATAATAATGATATTATGTGATTATTATGATAGAAGTGTTATATAACCTAGTATGGGAGATATGTTGTCACATACATAACATAATATTACATTAAAAAAAATACTTACATTACTTTTTTTTAAAGTATCAGATTTAAAGAAAACCATTACATTTTATACTTAGATTTATATTAGTTTACCAAAATTATAAAAATATAAAGTAACTTAATGAAAAAATTAATGCACTTTGAATTCATATTGATATACCCTTTGTCAATCCAGCGAGATAATTGAAGAAGGGAGTCATTTTGGATGGGTTAGTGTGAATTCACAAAGTCAGGAAATCACAACGACTTTCAATATTTGAGTGAATTGAGTAGCTTCCATGGTTCCATCCACAAGGGGACACAAAACATCAAGAGTTGAAGGTTAGATATCATGTTGCCGCATAATAAGCACATTTTTTACTCTTGTAGTTCCTTCTTTCTCTAATATCCTTCCTTATGATGTGTTACCATGACAACCAAAGAATATAGGATTCATAATTATCTTAATTGGCTAAATCATATACAAAGAAACTATACCATTTTTGTGTGGGAGAAATAATTTTTTTCCATAAATAGATCTAGTTATATAAATATTACAATGATATAAGCCACAATTAGGGTATTCCCTATTTTTGAAGATCAATCAGTATCTCTTTAAACAAGAATGGCTACAGAGCAGCAAGTCCCTGCCAATAGAACAAAAGGTAGTGGACTTTCTTCTGTGATTAGTGATTATGGAATTGTGAATGAAATTTCTTCTTTGATTAGTATTCTGGAACTGTGAATGAACTGACTTCCAATGGCGAATTGAATCAGCAAGGGCCATAAGTAAATGTTTTCTCGTAAGGAAATGACCTTGGCCAACCCTCAAGCACCAATAACACATATTCCATTAGGGCAGGCAAATGATAGACCATATTTCATTTGGTCAAGTTGATGACAGACCATATTCCATTTGGGAAGGTTGATGCTATAAATTGCTGCAGCAGGTGGAGAAAAAGAGAGTGTGGTGATGTGGAGAAGACAAGAGTTCACAAAACTCAAAGCAACTTCTAAAGAGTGTAGATGGTAGATGCATAACGATGTGTGGGACATTGGTACAAGTATACTAACCTAGAAGCCACTGCAGAAGTCATGGAAGATTAGAAAGTCATTGCAGAAGCCATGGAAGAGTAGAAAGTCATTGTAGAAGCCATGGAAGAGTAGAATCAATAAGAAGTATTTGAATTTGTGTCATTTTTGTATTCTAACCCTATAGAAATCAATTCCACCAAAGAAGCAAACCAAAATGATAGTGATGCCATTCCATCCTATGTGCTACCATTTCTATGCAAAGAGAAAGTGTGTGTTTAATTAGCAATCATAGTACGAATTCTACCATATCTTTGAATAGTGTAAGTGTGACTACTAAAGGAAATCATAATTTGTCTTAAGTATTGTCGTAAGTGTGACTGTTAAATGAAATCATAATTTGTCCCTAGTATTGTCGTAAGTGTGACTGCTAGAGCACAACTTTTCAAAATACAATAAGTCATTCAACCTGGGGCAAGTTTTTACATTTAAATGAGAATTGACTCTCCAGATTTTATCTTGGATGGCTAATTTTAGAAAACATATGGATACCCCTTGACCCTCACACTATGGTCAAAGCACAGATGATAGTTATCCTTGTTTGTGTACCAAGGGGGATTTGGTATTAACATTCTATGGTACCTGGATGAGTCAATCTTAATGTATAGCTATATTGATTTATAATGCATTATATAATTCATTTCCATGAAAAAATGGACCCCTAAAACAAAATGGCCATCAAAATCTTTAGTCTGATATCGTTCTTCCTAGATCAATGTTTGCAAGGGGAATAGCCTGCTCCATGGCCTCTTTTGAGGGCTTACATATTATTGGTGTCTTCCAAATTGTAGAGCTATCAGTGGGCATATCCAATTCATTATTTATTTCAGTAATTTCTAGAGGAGGATTAAGTGTCTCAAAGAATATTATGCCTTCAAAGCAATCTTCCAACCCCAACCTGTTAAGGACCTTTGCGGCATGAACTTTATCATTTTTTGTAAATATCTTTTTTACATAAAAATTTTACAAAAGGTTGAGAAATATGCTTATAAATTTTGAATGAAACCTAGGAATTCATCATGTGCTATCATCATATAAATAATTTGAAGGGATCCATATGATCTTATAATTTTCCACTGAGGCATGCTTAATAACAAGTTCTTCACCACAGGATCTGATTTAAGATTCTCATATGGAAATTTTTCATGAAAAAAACTATATAATAAATATATGTTTCTAGTGAGTGAAGCAACATAGTGTTTTCAGCCAAAAGAAATCAATGGTATTCCAAATAATGCAAACAATGAAAGTCAAATCAATGGCCTTTTCTTGCATTTTTTCCAAAGTTAAAACATTAGTTAGCGGTAAATTCTCCAATGAGAAGCCATAAGATTTCTTAGGTACCTATTGTAATCGTCATAGTTTAATTCATATCCCATTGCCTGCATAGATCAAAGACAATTGTTAATAATAAGTAATGAATTCATGAACATGAAAGCCCAGGAGGAACATGGAAGCCATAAGGTTAAACATAAGTCTATAATTTCCATATTTAAGAAATTGATGGGTAGTAATTGTTAAATAAAGACAATTTAAATTTTGAACACCATAAATTTTTATTCATGCATCATCCTCAATGGGCCAAGGAGAGATATCCTTGAGGCTTAAACGCCACAGACGAGAAACAATATTTCGATCTCATAAATTTCCAAAGGGTATTTTGGCATAACAGTGACTAGTGGATCAATTTCCTTGGTTGAATCATAAGAACCCATGTAGTTATTATGGTCTCAGATGTTCTATAGTCATTTCAAGAAGCAAGGTATGATTGAAATCATATCATAAGTCCACTCTTAAGCTACTTTCCAAACTATTACAGTTAGTAGGGTTGAAGAATTTCTGTAATAATCAGTTATAGAAGGATCCCAATGCTAAAATTCAATCATTTTAACCCTAAAAGTTGAAATACAATGTTGAATCACATGAAAAGGTAGAGATTATATTCTTACCTTGAGTCCAGTCATGGTTTTTTCATAAGTCTGATACAACTCTTTGCACAATTCTGGGACTCTGCTCTTTTCAACTCCCAGTTTTTGATTCATGTAATCTGTTATACAAAAACCAGGCCACACACACAATTCAAACCCAAAACGTTCCCTCAATGCCTAAGGAGAAGTCTTAATTGCATCTTCAACCCCAATAGGGGTGGGACGATCCAATTCTTATTGCGTCAAACAATGCATTGAATCTAGAAAACAAATTTGGCGTATTGAATATGAACATTAAGCGCTTGTCCATCTGGGTTTGATCACCTTCAAGCTGAAAAATTAGATATGCATATAACGAGCTCATGTAAATTCCAAGGAATTAAACAAAAACACTCTAAATATTCAACTCCAAGATTTCCAGGGTGCATTTCAAACCCTGGTTTAGGCTAAAATCTAAACATTAATATTTTCAGGAAAAACACTAAAATTAGATAATTTTTTAGGGGCATTTTAACTACAAGGTTACTTTTGATGTTGTGGGTGCATGTTGCAGCAAGTCCTAAACTTAAGGGATATAATGTGTCATCCACATCTGAAACAACACATCGGAGTGAAAAGCGATTACATAAAACTTTAGTTCGATACCAATTGAAAAAGGAAAAGCATTTAAAACACAGAAAGAAGTGTGATTCTCACCAAACATAAGGCAATCATATCGAGGCCCATGTTCTGTCACGCATCTATTCTCATCCAACACCATTATCGATCACTCTATAATACATATACCAAACAATTATCATCCCAATTCACTGGAGAATATGCACATTAAAGGCTTCAAAACAAGAAAATTTAACGAAATAGTATTCCAATTTTGAAACCCCAATAGCCTGAGAACTACCAAAGAAGATTTCCTGTAAAGAATACTAGATATGTTGAATTTGGTAAGAAGTAGATACTTGGGTGAATGTAATAGGGAAGGGGAAATACATGTTTAAATAAATGGGAAGAAGAAGATACTTGGGTGAATGTAATAGGGAAGGGGGCAATGTATGTTGAGAAATAAATGGAGACTCTGAAAAAAATAAAGACAGAATCGGAAAAACAAGCTAGAATGGGAGGGGGAATTGAATGAACACATTGGGTGGGCTTAAATAGATCTCTAAACACCTCATATGAATTGCTTTGAGACTTACATATTGTTTTCACATGTGTTTTCACTTTCTTAGGTTGCAATTTCTTTAGACTCCCTCCAGATTTATCGAATGAAAAAGAAAAGAAATGTTAAGAAAATGGAAAAAGTATACTCAACATTTCGAGTTAGATTCTCTAAGATTTTGGATTCATTATTTCGATTAATCTCCTTAATAAGAAATAGATTCTGGTATAAAATATTATGTACCTGACCAAGGATTTTCTGGAAGGTTTGTGAGACCTTAGCATCGATTTGATTTCCATTCCCAAGAATAGAATATCCATCCCCATCCATTTTTAAATGAAACAAGAGAAATTTTTAACTTGCATAGTGAAATTATTGGTTGTATATCAACAACAAGTCTGATCTTGCATAAATTCATTAAGAACTTACAACAAAAGTTTAGAAAAAAAACACAGTAGCATCACCATCATGGTATGTAACATCATGATGGGGATCACCATTTGACACTGCAAAATTAGGCCTCTCAAAGAACTCTTTTGGTGAAAGACCTTGATTTTTTTTATTAGCACACATACATGTACCAAGACTTTTTTTCCTCAAAGCATCCAATCAGATCAACTAGTCTGTTGGGCCCTATTAGCATCTTTGGTTTCCATCCATTGTTACCCTTGGTGATCCAATCTAACCTGTATAATTAACAGAACCTAAGAATACAAAAAATACCATATGTGTCATTAATAAAGCTAGATGTTGGAGAAAGGTAAACCTTTTTTTGTGGTACATACTTTTGTTTATGGTATATAAAGTCTTGACTATATGAGATAAAAAAATTGTTTCGATGATGTTTTTTACATTGACCACCTTCAGAAAATTGAGAGGAAACAAAAATTATAAATACAGGCACAACAGAGTGCCTTGCAACAAAAGTGACAAGGATACAAAAATTATAAATACATGCAAAATAGAGTGCCTTCCAACAAAAGTGATAGTGTCACCATACTTTTTTAAATCCACGGTACCTCCAAATGAAATTGAAATTGCTACCAACCCTTTCAGTTGCACCATTACATACTAGTACCCACCCTTTCAGCTCCACCATTACATACTACAAAACTCATGCATTACCATGAACTGACCTTTGTTCAAATTTGAAAAAATTCATGGAGACACCTGCCATGCATGCAAACTCAGATATTGTTATGGTCAAATTAAAAAAATAAAATGTCAAATTAAAAAAAATAAAAAATAAATAAATGAACATTTGGTTGGATACATGGTCTTGATGCAATCCATGTGCCCCCACATCCATGCCATTCCTTTAAATTTCACTGGCATCAAGCTCCCCCAAGACTCTTGTCTTAAGAGATGCCATTTTTTTATGAGGAAGTTCCATTTCTCTGAGGAAGAGGTGGAAGAGACTAACTTAGAACCAAGAGAGAGGGCATTCATTTGGGCAGTCAAGGATAGTGAATATGCTTCGAAATCAAGGAAATTCAAGAAGATTAGGTTTCTCCAGCTGGAGCGAGAAAAGGAGTTGGGATGATCACCCGATGGGAGCCTATTAATAGACTATTATGGCTAGTTGGAGACTATTAGTATGAATCTTGATTCGAGGTGTACGAAAAAGACCAATTTAGCTATGCATAAAAAACAGCCCTAACAACAGAAATGACTGCTAATATCTTTAGATCTGTAGCTAGATGATCAAGAAAAATGCTGAAAAAATCTAGATCTATGCATTAGAAGACATTAAACAGTAGAAAAATAAGATTTACTCCATATATCCAATAGAAAAGACAAGAATATATCCAATGAAATTTTTATTAATGGCACCTGGGAGGAAAACATAAGAGGGTGTTCCATGTTCTCCTCAATGCGATGGGTTCTTGTAAGTCCTCAGCACTTCAGATTTAGAATTCCTCTCTTGATGGTGTAGAAAACCCATACAAAAATGGAAAAATATGGCTATGATAATGGATCAATAGCCAGACCAAGAGTTGAGATCTAGAGTGATCTTTAGGCAACAAAAGGTGATAAATGAATGGGAAAACCCTTCTATTTATAACAAAATATTGAGTTAGTCTAGAGATTGGTGCATAATTAAAATATTATTAATCAAATCTAGATCCAACTTTTATGGAATATTTTATTATATTTGTTGAGGGAAAAAAGATTTTGACTCTGAGTCAAATCCTTTACTGTAAATAATAAATAAATAAATGATTTATTTATCATTTTAAGATATATTGAGTAATAATCAAACAAATAATGATTTATTTAATTATTTAAGGGTGAATTAGTCATATTTAACAAAGAATATTATTTAAATAAGATTTAAACAATTATTCTTTATAAAATAATAAGATAAATAATGATTTATCTAATTAATTTCTTTGTTTTGGGTTAAATATAACCAGAAATATTAATTGCACTACTATTTAACTAATTATTTCTTGAGGAAAATCAAACAAATATATATTTATTTAATATTTCCTTATGGGGTTTCCTGTTTAGACCATAAACAACTTAATAAAGGTGATTTACTAAGTTATTTTCATACTGAAAGCAATTTTAATTGGATTAAAATTGGTCTTACATGATGTACTTGGGTCCATCTAATGATAATAGGTTAGATGACCAAAAAATGGTGTAACAGATTTCCCCCCAGCGTGCGAGCATTAGGATCTAATCGTATGACCGAAGTACGTTGTAAGAACTCAATCACTAGACATCGAAGGGGAAGTCAAAGAGAGAGAAGTATAAGGTAAACCAAAGTGCTGAAAGAACTAGACCCTGAGGAGGCAACTTGTAGGTGCAACAAGTCTTTTTGATGAGTGAGTACCTGATATAGGTGGCGGGGGAGGCATACCTATGCCCGCCGAGGCAATAGTACAAACAATAACGTGCTCGGAAAACCATGGAACGCAATAATAAAACATATTCTAGCCTAAACATGAGCCAAATAAATAACACAATAATGAATCCCACATACATATTGTGCCTGGGATAACAGCCGGGACTTTGTACAATAATATCTGAGTACATGAGATATAAATACAACCCAGATGCCCCTGAAAACAGGAAAGGGCTTTGGTAACTGACCACACATGCAACAAAAATGCGCCGCAAGCGGCCGAGGCCGACATCATCAAATGTATGGAGTCAGATCGAAGGCCGTAATGAATATGTCATCCGAGTATGGGGCCACCGTAGCTACCATCTCATGAGGCCGAGACATCTTATAATAACCCGGAATCATCGATGTTGGGGCCGTTGCATCACCTAACCGATGGCATAATGACTTAGACTTCTGCCGAGCGAGCTTGAGCCGAGAAGAAATAAAGCCGTGGAAATAAGGATTCCTCTGGCTCGATCCGAGGTGCACCAAAAGTGAATCCGGGAACCAAGGTACACCGCCCTCTAGACCTGTCTTCTGGAATGAATGAGCTGATGTCGACAGAAGGAGGTCTACCATAGGTGAGGCAATAAGGGATCCTCAGCTAAGGCATGAGAGAAAATAGTAGAGCGACTGACAGACTAACACCAATGATGATGATGAAATGGGGGGAAATGAGTAGCGAACAAACGACTTCCCTTGTTAGAGCATAAATGGCATGGATGACCTGGCAGTGACTGACACAATATCATGAGGGATAGGGGACAGTGGAACTGAAGGCCATAATGAGCGACATGAGGGACCAAGCAATGAAGGATGGAGGACTATAGCGGGGTGTGAAGGGACTCGGGATAGACTCCATGAAAGCAATGATGACTCAACTTGGATGCTCTAAACAAAGAGGACTGGTTGGTATGCTTACACAGGAAGGGGTCCACTGGGGACCTTCATAAAAAGGTGAGTGGCAAGATGGTAACTCATGACGAAAGTCGACACGAGCATGGACAAGTATGGAGGCAACATGGTGCCCCCAGTACTAGTGTTTCAAGTGAAGAAATTTGATTTTGAGGAAGGGTGAAGTGGCGCTTCTTGGGAAAATGTGTCCTGGTGAAGTATCAAATCACTAAAAACTAACAGATTCCCATTTGAGGGCTTAGTGAGAGCTTTCCGGTGGTTCAGACGATTTGGTAAATAGAGCTACGGTTGGGCCACGGCTAGTGAAAGAAGAAACATGGGTTTCTCTTTTAATAAGGCATTTTCCCTCCAAATTCATTCATTTGCATGTGGAGTTGTGGTGAATGTGGAGAGGAGAGAAGGCCCTAAATCTTGCGGCGATCGTAGCGAACAAACTGACCATTGGAATCGAGATATGTCAGTTGTAGGTAAGAGGCCTAACCCTACTCTTTCTTTTCAGTGGATTAAAAGTTCAGATTAGGTCCCTAGGGCTCAATAACAGCCCCCTACTCCTCCTCAAGGATGATTCACACTTTTTGGGGAAAAAAGTGCGACCTGGGTAGCAGGTTTTGGCCATAAAAGTGCGACCTGTCCTAGGTTTGGACCTGAAAAGTGTGACCTATCAGGGAGGGGTGTTTTTGTGTTGTTTTTTGGCTGAGAACTAAGGTTTTTTGATGAGAAAAAATATTTCCTATCTGTATACTGATAAATATGATGGTTTTGTGTAGGTATGGAAAAATTATGGATCAACTGGAGAGAGAGAGACCAAGATTACTCGCTTGGAGATCCTAGAGGACTGGGGTGTCTGCAGTTGAGCTGCCAGTTTAGGGTTCTCAAGTTTATGGAGAACCATTTGATGAGACCTGGGAGCCCTTATTAGCCCGATTTGTCAGCTATGGATCTTGGACCAGGAGGTCTTATAGAAAAGAAAGACCCTGACGTAGTTGATGGTCCAAAGATATTTATTTCCCATGTGTCTTCCACCATTTGGGAAGCAGAGGGATTACCACTAACATTGGTTGCAATGGGTTGGAATATCACAGAGTTGTAGAGTGCCATTGTCAGCCAGGTATCCAAGTCAAGGGGAGTCGGATACCCATTGGGGATTTGGAGAGGTTAGAGACCTGTGCTGTGGTTGCAGTGGTGTTGCGGATCCTGGGCAACCAGGCACTCCATCACATCACGGGGGGTCAAATGATGCTTGTGGTGAGTGTTTTGAGTGGGACCTATTATGGGTGGGCCCTGATGATGTTTTCATCATTGAAATGACAATTATCGCTATGTAAGCGACAAGTGAACCATGACTGTGCATATGGTACATTTTTGTGCTCTTTCTTCTTTGAGAAGATCCCGACACTTACCCTCATACAACTCCGATATGGAGGCTTGAGAGAACCTAGGTGCCAGCCATGACTATGAGGGAGAGTGTATGAAAGGATGAGTGTTCCAGCCTTGATTTATTTTTCAGCTGACTGGATACGCTTTATATAGATGACTATCCCTATAAGGATAAAGATGTTATAAATCAGATCTCGCCATCGCTACCGGGTCGTATTGTGGGACCCAACAGATAGAATTTTATGAATATTTTATGTGTAAAGTCAAAATATTATATGTGGTACTGATTCTTTTACTTTTGGTATGCAGATACAACACTGGTAAACCAGCCAGGTACATGGGATGATCTGTACTATCGGGGGACGTAGGATCTAGTGGAGCAAGGGCGCAACACAATGAGGATGCTGCAGCCCTTCTGGAGGATATCCGCCATAGATGTGAGAGGCTTCTGACCGCTATTTCGGAATGTGGCTGGCAAGACTTAGATGACTAGTACATAAAGCCATGTATTGGTTTACCCTCGGAATGGCGAGGGGTCATGCGGCGCATGGCGATGGCCGGACAGGGAATGCGTGATCTACGAGCTGCGGGGGCAGAGCCATTGGCTCGGGACCCTCCAGTTTTGAGTTTTTGTAACATGCTATAGGCATGTCATATGTATCAGAGTTGATGAACTCTAAAACATGTATACGAAAAATACTATGGATATGCATCGTTTTGATATTTTTATGTTATTATATTGTGTTAAATGCCAATCTAGAATGTGGTTTGCAATGCTATCTACATAGTGATTTTGTGCTCTAGGTACATGACTGAAAGTAGTGATTTCAAATTCACGCATCAAAAGCTTCACTCGTAAATATCTTCTGAAAAGGATAGGATTATGCACACGATATACACCATTCAATTGCATGACAAGAAGTAGGGAATATAAATGAACATGCACTACAAGAAAAAAGCACATTGGTGAGGGTCATGCTTGTGACGGACCTTTAAGGTCCGTCACTAATGTCACATATGGTGACGGTCCTTAAAAAATCGTCACTGTAAGTGTATATAGTGATGGTCCTTTATGGTCCGTCACCAAAGACATTTTCAATGACACTTTTGGTGAGGGTCGTTAAAGGCCCATCACTAATTCTCTCTTTGGTGACACTTCTAGTGACAAAATTTTAATGACCCTCACCAATGCTCTTTTTATTACTTTTAGTGATGGTCAAAAAATGTCCTTCATCATTGATCATTAAAAAACCATCACTGTAAGTGTATATAGTGATGGTCCTTTATGGTCCATCACCAAAGACATTTTCAATGACACTTTTGGTGAGGTTCGTTAAAGTCCCATCACTAATTATCTCTTTATTGACACTTCTAGTGACGAACTTTTAATGACCCTCACCAATACTCTTTTTGTTACTTTTGGTGACGGTCAAAAAATGTCCGTCGTCATTGATCATTCTAATGAGTTTTTGATGATGCTATGTGCCTGTTAATATATTTTTTGTCAAAAGATAACGATTTAATACCATTATTGTGGAGTATTTTTTATAATATTTCCAAGGCCATAGTGGTTAGGGTCAGTCAATTTTTTAAGAAATAATTAGTGTGTATCATTTCCCTTAAGTAATGACTAGTCGAATAGAGATTTCCTATGAGTGAACACATGATTCATATCTATTAAGTTTATTATCTAGCAAATTACCTTTAGATAAAGTTCCACTATTGTGTGTAGGAAATATATTATTTAATACATAATCAAGCTCTGACAATTCTATTAATGAGAAAGACCTAATAATCCTCAACAATCTGGGCACACCATAAATTAATGCTTTGGCACACACTAACATTTCTTAGCACCCCACATGTCTTGGAACATCTTTGTACCTAGAACATCTTGTGATGACACTGACGCCCAAGCACATGGTGGCATGTGCTAGCACAACATGGAACTCTCCTAGCATGTTTTGGCATGCTGCATATAGTCCCTAGCATGCCCTAGAACACCTTGGTTGAATGCATTGACATAAATTAGCACTTGGCACACAATACCACATGGCATGTATTGGGACCTATTATTAGTGTGCCTAGCATGCCCCTTTTCAAAAAGATAAATTCCTGACTTATTAACCCTCTTATTGGTTCTTCCTTTTGTTTCCTTGACACATATTGACATACCCTAGCACCCTGTGCCACATCCTTAGCACCTAGCATGTATTGGCATATCTTGGCACTATTAATTGGCACATGATATAATTAGCACACTTTGGGAATTCTTAACATGCCTTGATATTCCCTAGCATGCCTTACTAATGCTTAGCATACCTTGTCACTCCCTCCTTGGCATGACAACTAACACTGACCATTAACACTAGTCTCTGGCAGTACACGTTCCTCATATTCATTAAATTCCATGAATTTTTACCTAGTTCTCCCTTAATGTTTTTTCCTAGTACTCCTTAACACTCATCAACATGCATTACCACTCTCTAGCACACCTTAGCACTCTTCAACATTCACTTCCATTTCATAACATGCATAACATTAGTCCCTGATGCATATTGGCGCTTGGAAAGTCTTAGCATGTATGGAATACGTTGAGATGCCTTGGTGTGATTTGGCATGGTGTAATATTAAATTTATTTGTCATGATCAATTGTTGGAAAGTAGATGAGAAGCAAAAAAGGAATACTTGGCACTTAGAATGCACTAAGACTTCGCACTTGGCACCTATTTCCGCTTAGTGTTGGTGGGCCTAGCATGCCCCTCTTGGAAAAGGTAAATTGATGCCTTATTAACCCTCTTATGTGTTCATTTCCTTGTAGTTTAAATTTTTTCCCCATTTTGTTGTCTTGATAGTGCCTGACATGCATTGACACACCCTTGCACATCTTGGCATGCCTTATCACTTGGAACATCTTAGCATGTTTGACATGTATTCCCACTATCTGGCACATCAAGGGGGTGAAGAGAGATGTAGTCCTAAAGTAGGTCAAGTACGAGGGCCGAGTAAGGGTTGCTAAAGGGAGGTCATGATCATCCTCCAAGAGCAAGATCATCATCTGAGGGTTCAGAATAATGTTTCATACCTTAATGGTTGGTTTGCACTAGGAAGTAGTATGGCATATTGTTGCTTCTCTTTTGGCATATCAAGTTTAAGGTAGGTTTCTCATGAGAATCTGGGCATGTGATTTCAATGGTGTCTTTGTGTGAAGGCCGCATGAAATTCTGAGATGTTGAAATTTGCAATAAGAAATAGTGAGATTGGAAACCAGAAAGGACAAAAAAAATTGCATCCACGTTGGTGAGGAATTTTGATGCACTAGGAGTGAGGAATGTGGGGCGTCTAAATTATTTTTCCCTTAAATAAATTGGACAATAAATTGTAATTTCATCTCATAACAACTTGTGTCAGTTAATTAATTCATGAGGACCGAGTTAGCTCAAGAAATTCGAGTTGAGGGTCTAAGATGAAGCATATAGAGGGATTCTAATATTTTTGGGGTCCAGTTGAAGTTGATGCATTAGTGGGGTGAAAGTGTAATTAACTCAATTAAATGAGTTAAAATCAGTTTAACTAGTTCTAACTGAGTGATGAGCTAGTGAGAGGTCTAGTGAATTAAATTAGAAATTCACAATGAGTGATCAATCAGATAACTGATAATTCTCTATTAATAGTTGCATGCATGTCAATTTCGAGGAATACCTAGTTGAGACAGAGGTTAAAGGGAACATAACTATCATTTGTATTCAGAGAAAATTTCCCATGTGCAATTATAAAGTCATTGGGATGCCATGATGGATTGCGCAATCAAGGAACAGTGATTTTCCTAATTAATAAGGAGTTAATTCCCTAGGAATTGCATGAGCAAGGCAGGTTGAAGTAAGGATGAGAATTGGCTAATAGATTGAGTTTGCCTAGATCAACGAGAGACAATTAATAGAATGTTGGAGAATCTCATGAGAGATTAAGCATTGTATTGTTTCATGATTCCTTGACTTAATACACAATAGAGATAGAGGGGTTTTGAGTAGTTTCTTTCCCCAAATACATCATGTTGCTATGTGATTGATAATTTATTTCTCTTACTTATATGTGATTGTGCGATCATGTTTTTTTTCCACAAATTGTAGGAAGGATTCAGTATCTTGTTTTAGTAGATTACAAGATCAGAATGAACTTCGTTGGTTAGATTTTCTACATGGTATCAGAGCAAGAATTTTTTGGGTGGCGAGTTTGCAGAGAATATTTGAAGATTTTGGTGTAAAATTTTGAAAAACAAGTAGAATATTTGGATTCCTTGTGAAAATATACCCAAATAATGAAAAAAAAAACGATCGAATTGAAGCTCAAATGAGGGAGATATCATCGATTTAAAATCAACTCTTTTTTAGAAAATTTTTGTAATGTCAGGACAATTACATTGTGCATGAGTCAAGAACCTATATGCACTTGAGGTACCATATGCATGCAAAGCTTTGAGGGGAAAGGCAGAAGTTAGAGACTTGGTGGTTTAGAGGGAGCATAAATTACCTCTCAACATGCATTCTCATGAGAAGCAGTCTCAAAAGGTTGTGGAGTAGCTGCCACAATTGGAGAAGCAGAGAGGAGACCGAGTGGAAGCGTACTCCACTCAAGCAGAGACCTCCATGAGGGGGAAATTTCGAGCCAGATGGGAAGAGGGAGAAACCATACCTTGAGGTGTAAGGTGGGGTGATGTGTAGACATAATTCCAAGTTAAGAAATTTGGGCAAGGTCCATTGAGATGGCACGTCTCATGGATCGAACTTGGCTACGAGGAGCCCACAGTACAACAGTGGTAGGAAGGATCAGTTAGATTGATGTATTCAGATGTCAGCAAGACAAAAATCAGAGTGACAGATGTCAAATATTGGAGCACAAATCAGAGTTAGCAACAGTTCAAAGGGCATGGATGCAGATGTCAACAACAGTGTAGAGAATCCAGTACTAGACAGGTGTAGTAGCTAGTAGTAGTCAGAAGACTTTAATGACAGATGCATTATAGTGATTTAGTTGTTCGGAGGCTATTCAGTTTCAGGATTTGCAGGTGCAAACAACGCTAGAGAAGTGTAGCATGTAGAACATTCCAAAGGTACCGGATGGGGATAGATTGAATTCCTTTCTTGTTGAGAGGGAGTGTTGAAATTTGCAACAAGAAACAGTGAAATTGGAAACTAGAAAGGAAAAAAAAAATGCATCCACACTGGTGAGGAATTTTGATGTACTAGGAGTGAGGAATGTGAGGCATCTAATTTATTTTTCCCTTAAATAAATTGGACAATAAATTGTAATTTCATCTTATAACAACTTGTGTCAGTTAACTAAGTCATGATGATTGAGTTAGCTCAAGAAATTTGATTTAAGGTGATCGAGGTGGATATTGGTGGCCACCCACCTATTCCACTTGGGCCCTCGCCATTGTCTCTTTCAGTTTTTCAGTTTCCTTAATTATAGCACAATTTACTATTTTTGCAGTTTTTCGGGTCCTGAACTTCTGAAGCTATTTTGAGGCCCCAAACAACGTTTTTTGGGCATGAAATTTTTGGTGATTTCCTTGAAATCACATTAGTAGTTGTAGTCCTCGGAGAGATATTTCTAACAAGGTATCATGTGCGTCAAACGAAGATCATATGACCAAGTTACGACCCGGGAAGTGGCTGCCCAACTAACCCCAACGGGGCCCATAAACTCTTGGTGTTACATGTCCTCGGGTTAGGGTTTTGGTTGTTTAGGGTTTTAACTTAATTTAAATAATAAAAAGACCCTTGATCCTTATTGTAACACAGTTCAGATGAACATAACTATCAGTGGTATTTATAGAAAATTTCCCATGTGCAATTATAAAGTCATTGGGATGCCATGATGGATTACGCAATCAAGGAAGGTTTATTTTCCTAATTAATATGGAGATAATTCCATAGGAATTACGTGAGCAAGGCAGGTTGAAGGAAGGTTGAGAATTGGCTAAGTACTAGACCGATTTTGCCTAGATCAGCAGGAGACAATTGGCAGAGTGTTGGAGAATCTCAAGAGAGATTAAGCATTGTATTGTTTCATGATTCCTTGACTTAATACAAAATAGAGATAGAGGGTTTTGAGCAGTTGCTTCCCCAGATACATCTTTTGTTGTGCGATTGATAACTTGTTTCTCTTACTTATATGTGATTGTGCGATCGTGTTTTGTTTCCACAAATTGTAGGAAGGATTCAATGTCTTGTTTTAGTACATTACAAGATCATATTGAATCTCGTTGGTTAGATTTTCTACATGAAATAGAAGATAGGGTTGATACCATCTTACCTTGTGGTGGTTAGTAGGCCGCAAGGTCTGTGATAAAGACCAACATAAATGGAGGAGGGCTTGCGCTATAATTTAAAGCCATAACAGAAGTCGACACAGGCATAATATTGATTGAGTTAACCCTAGTTTGAGGGTCGACATTGAGATTTGAAGTTCATGTCAAGATTCAGTCAAAGAAATGCCCAGAATCTATGGATCCATATGAGCTAGGTCGAGTCTCTTATGGAGGCAAGAGTTATGTTTTTTTTATGTGTGGATAAGGTTTGTTCTACAACAGTTAGAAGTACATAAGTATAATGCCCTAGTTAGGACAGTTTCCTAGCATGTTTAGTTAAGGTATGCCCTTAAGACTGTGACAAATTTTCATAGAAGAAGATGGGTTGTGACCCTTAGAGTGAGGTTTATTTATGCAATAAAGACCGCAAATTTGGAAGATGGTTTACAGATTCAGTATGTATGGAGACAACAGATCGAAAGGAGGGTGGAACCTGAGCAGAAGATTGAGCATGCAGAAGAAATGTGCCATATGAAGAATGGATTGACCTACATAGGAGTTGATTTTGGTGGAATTTCCATAGATTTTTAGACAAAGATCTGAAGAAACCTATAAAAAATTAGTAAATGGACTGTTAGTGGTTGATTTGTGACCCTAGTTCAGTCATCTATAGATTGTTAGAAGTATAATAAGAGGAGTAGTTCATATTTTTTCATAGATTGGAAAACAAAGATGAAATTGTCGATACACAAGAACAATGATCTTGAGAGGACTCAAACCATTGTTAGGTGGCAGATTTGAAGAGCCCTAGATGAAGACAATATTGTGGGCCCTAGATTAGTAAAAAGAATTGATTGTGGTTGGGCAGATTGATGGTAGTCCAAGTACAGTTCGAGGGTTGTTAGGTTACTGTCAAAGAAGAGCCCTGAATCTTGTTCTAGTGAAGGACAACAAAATTGGTAGAAGGGCAAGCGTATAGGGCCTAAATATGTGCAGACTTTGAAGGACTAAAGTAACAGTCAAGTGGGCCAACCAACTAGCCCTAGTTCACTATATTATAGAGGATTGATTCAATGAGAAGAAGGGTGTTACACAGTAATTTTTCACTGTCCCTGCAATCCCCATCTCGCCCATTGGAGGGTCGTTTCTGTGACCAATAAGTAGTGTCATGCCTTGCAAATACCATCATTGCATCCCTTTCCATGAGGACAACATTTCTTCTGTTGATCATTTCCTGAGCAGACCCCTAAAAACACTTGTTTTTGCCTTGGCGCTGGTAGCCCGTTATGTACTCGTGCCAATGAGGAAAATTAAAAATGAGCCCGCGCCAATTGGCGCTCTGTCCCAGTTAAGCACCCGCGCCAATCTATTTTTGGAATTTTTTTTAAAAAAGAGGCAAAGTTTTGATTACAACAACTTCGTGGATGAGTCATCAGGAGTGGTTTCGACTGAATAACCATGACCTTCCTCCTTTGGCCTCTTGTTTCCACCTTATGGGGAACCTCCAAAGGGATAAGGCCTCCCTTCCACTATTGTAGGGATCCCAACCTCCTCCTCTCCTCTATAAATATAGCCTTCATCCATTGATGAAGGGGCTGAATGGCTGAATAGCTAGTCTCCAAGTTCCCAAGAGCCATCAGAGCCTTATGCTGCAAGAGCCTTGATTCATTCCCTTAAGGCCAAATCCAAGCAAGGAGATTATTGTCGAGACATCTGAAGAGAGAGGTTTGTCCCATCCCCAACAATATTTTCCGAGACGTGTTCCACTGGCGACCCTCCGAAGGAGAATTCAGCGTCAGGGCTATGGTTGTATTCTTCTTTGATTGATTAATGATAAGCGACTATTGTTTATGGTTCCACTCTTGTTGTTGATTATGATGATGAGTTATGTCTTCTCTCACTAAAATATAGTTGCATATACTGGATTTTGCGCTTGTGTTTGTTTTGTTTATTACGTGTGCAGGTGTTCGATCACGAAGATCGTGAGGATTATGATCTGTCGGAGCTAAGGAACAGGAGCGCTACTTTCTCTACAAGTGACAGCATTGGATTCCAGGTAAGCCTTCATCGCTAGTTGGTTTATTTGAAATTAGGAACCTACACTATGGCGTGAACGATTGTTGCTAGACCCGGTATGGGCTAGTAGGGATTGCCTCTGTCCGCAGAGGGGATTTACCTCCACAACAAATTGGCGACCATACTGGCGATCATCTAGCTTGTTGTTGTTCCGCTTTGTAAGCTACATACGGAGCCTGAAGTTATCCAGATAGCCTTCGAAACGCTATTTCTCTGCATTAGCGAAGTAGATGAATGTTGCTTCAGTCAATCTCCGATTTAGTTTATGAACTGAACACTTGGAGTATTGTCTTGTCTTTTCGGTTGTTTCTCAATTATGCTTGCTTTATCGGCTCTTTTGGCTGGATCTTTTTATGTTTGGCTTTTGGTTCAGCCCCAGAGGATCAGATCTGACCTCTGCTTTTCCGAGTTTTCATCCTTTCATGGTTGGCTTGATTGGCGCGGTTTCCACCCTGACAGTCGCGCCAATTGGCACAGGTTGCCAGTGCATCACTCACGCCATCCCCTATCTAGCGCGGATTACAGCCAAACAGTCGCGCCATCTCCTGTAGGTGCTAGGGTTTACCCTTGTTTGGAAGTTTCTTTTGGTCAGTACTTTGCTTCTGGGTTTGTTTTAGATTCTGCTTGAAGTGGGGAGTCTGGTCTTGGTTGGGAGAAATTCTTTGTTTTTTCATTTTCAGGTGTTGGCGCTTGTTTTCAGTTAGAAACCCGCGCCAATTGGGCATTGGCGCTAGTTTTCAGTGAGCAAGTCGCGCCAGTTGGCGCTAGTTATCAATGAAAAAGTCGGGCCAATTTCTGGGTGTGTGAAAATTGAGACTTTTTCCCTGAATCCTTCACCAGTGTGTCTTTCCCTTCTGGTATTTTCTCTATATGAGCATAGATTACATTGCTCATTGTTTGAAATGTCTTCTTTCCATGATTATTTGATGTAAAATGGAATGAATGCCTTGTTTTGATCCCTTGCTTTGGAAGTCCTCTTTGTGTTTGACCTCATATGTCTTGTCGCCTTTTGAGGGATTTCGTTACAAAGTGTTTGAAACAACGATTTCATTCTTAGTGTTTGTTTACATCTCTTTTGCATTCATCCTTCATTAAGAAGATTTGCGTTTATTTAGTTTTCGTCTCAAAGTGTTCTTTTTGTTAAAATGCATTAGATCACATTGCATTGAAGAGTATTTTGAGATTTATCATTGAACTTAGATCACATTGTTTAATGATTAAAAGCTAAAAATCACTTTGAGTGCATTCTCTTTCATTGAAAGCATGCATTAAGTAGATTCTCATTTCATCGAAAAATGCATTGAGTGCATTCTTATCATTTGAAAAGGAAAGGAAATTGTGCATAGATTACAATTGCACAGTTTTTGAAAAAGAGGATTTTGCATAGCTTACATTGCATTATTCGCATCGTTGAATGTTTGGAATTACTTTTGGATAGTGAAAGTCATCTAGTTTGGAAAAAGTTTCGTTTTCGATATTGATGTTTGTTGCATAATTGTTTGAAGCTCTTCCCTTAACTAGATAGAATTCATTGAATTGAAAGATTTATTTTATCATATAGCTGCATATAGGAGATTTTGAGACAACACTCGCTAGGACCTGAAAACCAAAACATAATCGAAGATCAACATTAAAATTTATTCAATTTACACTAAGGCAACATTGAAACATTAATGCAACATTTAGAGGTCTAGGCTAGAGACGTATTCCGACGTCTTTAAACCTAGTGGCTTTCGTTCGCCTCTTGGCTTTAGACAGTGCTAGTACGAACTTGTGCTCCCCGTACCATCGCGTATATAAAGGGAGACCCCATTAGGTTTCTATCCTTTATATATAAGAAGCCGAGTCTGCCGCCCTATACCCGTGATACACTGGACATAGCATTCGGGGATATTGCCTGCAGGTACGTTAAGTCCTTGGTTGATTTCTCTTTCATTTTGAAACCAAGTTGTATATTGCAGTTCACGGTTATTTGGTACACCCTTTGCCTAGAATTTCTGATCAGTCATTTCGATCTTTTCTGACTCATTAAATTTGAAAGGATCATCAAGCGCTTGTCCTTTCATGCTTGTTTCCAATCTGAAAGTGATAGAGTCACCTTTTGCCTGTTTCTCGACTCTTAAAATATGAAACGGTAGAGTTTTGTTTCAATGTTTTAAAAATTAACTACCCACGAAATATTCCTGGATAACTTTAGTTTCCTTAGGGTGTTGTTCTGAAGACCGTTTCTGATGGCAACTTTTCCGGAGTTCACCAACCAAGGAATCCCCTCTGATGGGAATCCAGGTCCTTTTCCTCCTTTTGGGAATGTTGGTGCTGCTTATATGGCAACGTTGTCCCTTCTTGGGTTAACTGTAGGGTTACCTGTTTGGTTGTTTTCAACCTCTGTGGTCCCAAATGTCTCGGCTACTGTTCAATGAGTTCCTCCGCCTGAGCAACATCATGTTGATTCTAAGGTGGAACTCTCCCCTTCTTCGCCTGTTTCTGCGTCCTGCTCTTCTACTTTGCCTGGTGAAAGTTTGGATTCGAGTAACCAGGTGGTTAAGAAGAAGAAGAAGAAGACAAGGAAGAAGAAGGTAGATAAAGGAGAGGCTAGCTCTGCGGCCATTGCGCCTAAGAAGCCTTCCATTGATAAACCTCCCAACCCTCCACGGAAAGTCAAGTTCCCTTGCATGTTGTGTCAGGGAAACCATCTTCTTCGAGATTGCCCTAGCATTCCCAAGGTGCTTGAAGTATGGTCCAATGGTCATCCACCGTTGCCTTTGGCTTCCGGGAGTCAGGTTGGGGGCATGTCTTCAACTGGTGCTGGTAAGGCTCCTAAGAAGCAGGGTAATATTACCAATCCCTGTAAGTTGTGTGGGGAGCACCATGCCCTTCACCTTTGTCCGTATATGGATGAAGCCAAGCGAGTTTTGGACAACTCGACTGTTTCTACACCATGCCTCCCGACTATTTACAAGCAGCTTTCTGTGAGTCCTTCGCCAGTTGTTTCCTTGATTGGTCAAGATTCATCCTTGGTCGATCCCGCTCCCCCAAAAATTCAAATTCAGGAATCTGTTCCCGACCAACCATTGGTCGTGGGATCAGTTGAGCTAGCCCCGTCTACGGTGCACCAGGTCTTTTCTGTGGAGAGTGGATCTCACATCCCTCATGTTCTTCTGGTTTCTTCAGGTTCCTCAGACTTGGAGAAAGATTCTCCTATCCCTATATCTCAAGAAGTTGCTCCTTCGCCTCCGGTGATGGAGGTTCCGGAGGATACTCCTCCCGCCTTCGAGATGGAGGTCATGGAGGATGCTCCTTCTTCTTCCATAACACCAGGGTAATACCATCTTGGTTCGATGGTAGCCCCTCCAAGTAGTTTGGTTGCTTCCTTTGATTGGAATCGATTTGCGGGATACCGCCTTCCGTCTTATGTGCCTTTCGAGATCACAGTACAGGCTTTTGGTCTGGTCATACCCAGCACCATTATAGACGAAGGTGCGTCTGTTAGTATTTTATCCTCAACTACTTGGAAAGCTTTCGGTTCACTGCCGCTTGCGCCTGTTACGCAGAATCTGTTGTCATTTAATAGAAGAATGAGTCAACCCTTAGGGATCCTTCCAAGGTTACCTGTTACTTTGGGAGGTAAAACTGTCCATATGGACGTGATGGTTGTTCCAGACCCTTTGGATTTCAATCTGCTTTTGGGGCGTAATTACACCTATGCCATGGGAGCGCTTGTCTCCTCCCTTTTTCGTGTGGTATGTTTTCCACATGAAGGACAGATTGTGACCATTGATCAACTTTCGTTCTTTGGTCCTGATGTGGCAGCTGGCCCGCCATCATCCCTTCCCAGTTTTTATCCACCCGTTGTATCTGCCCCACTGCAGGTCAACTATGTGGCTACCTACCCCGTGCCTGTACTCAGTGATGGTGCCGTCGTGCATCGTGTGCTGGGGGCATTGGGTCCTGACTTCCAGGATTTTTTCCTTCCATCGGGAGTGGAACTCTTGGAAGCGATGACTTCTTGTTCATTATGAAAAGCTGGTCGGAGCAGAGTTTATTTTCTTGTGTCAAGCTCCTTAAAAAATGAAACAAGTAGTTCAGAGCAGAGTTCCTTGTCTTGTGTCAAGCTCCTTAAAAAATGAAACAAGGTTGTTGGAGCAGATTTCATTTTCTTGTGTCAAGCTCCTTAAAAAATGAAACAAGTAGGTCGGAGCAGAGTTCCTTGTCTTGTGTCAAGCTCCTTAAAAAATGAAACAAGGTTGTCGGAGCAGAGTTCCTTGTCTTGTGTCAAGCTCCTTAAAAAATGAAACAAGGTTTTCGGAGCAGAGTTCCTTGTCTTGTGTCAAGCTCCTTAAAAAATGAAACAATCTCTTCGGAGCATAGTTCGTTTTCTTGTGTCAAGCTCCTTAAAAAATGAAACAAGATGGTTGGAGCATAGTTCATTTTTTTGTGTCAAGCTCCTTAAAAAATGAAACAAGCTGGCCAGAGCAGAGTTCCTTGTCTTGTGTCAAGCTCCTTAAAAAATGAAACAAGGTTGTCGAAGCAGAGTTCCTTGTCTTGTGTCAAGCTCCTTAAAAAATGAAACAAGGGTCCCGAGGATAGTTCTTTTAATGTGTCAGCCTCGTTAAAACAATGAAACACGTCCCTGTTCAATTTGAGTCTTTGATAAGATCTCGTAAAATCCCAGTCGAGTCTTCCTCTTTATATCGTAATTTGAACCTTCACTCCATCTTCCTTTCATATGGACTGAAGCTTGGGGGGCATGTACCTCAAAATGAGTCACCATGCTGGGGGCATGCTTACTTTTTCAAGCATAGTTTGTTTCCATTTCAAGATTGTGTAAAAATGAAACCGGTTTCAAGCACAGTTTATCTTTGTTTCAAGCTTGTGTAAAAATGAAACCAACTTCAAGAAAAGTTTCCGGATTTCAAGCTTGTGTAAAAATGAAACCATTTCCATTTTACCCCTTGTGATTGCCATTTTATCAGCCTGTTTTTTTCCAGATGAGCCCTGGTTTTCTCACTCCATCGTCACTATCTGCTTGGCCGATCATATCCGGGCTAAACCACTTACTACCTGAGGGTCATGCAAAAACCACCAACGGTATTTTGAAAACCGCATTGTCCTTTTTCACTCTAAGTATGGTTTTTAAACCAGTTTTTCACGGGTTTCCTCTATGAAACATCCTCTGTTTCTCTGCCTGCATATTCCACTCTTTCTCACTGCTCCATTTGCCTCCACTAGCCTCCAAAGAAATTTTACCAATCACACAGGGTTTCATAACATATTTTATGGTTTTGTGCAGGTGCTATGGCAGTTTTAAGGGCCGAAAACCCTCCCACAGTCCATAAAAGGATGGGCCAGAGGGCGATGGCTTTCACGGTCCAAAAAGAGGCCAAGTAATGAAGAAAGGGACTGCCATGGTTTCGTTTTGTGGCTTGATCAATGCTTATCAGCACGGATTATGGAATCAAACCCTCGGCGTACCAAATGAAGCCTTGCACACTACAGAACAAAGAAAAATCAATGAAATAGGAAGAAAAGCCCAAGGAACAGAGATTAAAGGATTGAAGATAAAGCGTTATGCTTAAAGGTTGAATTTTAAAGGTTAAAATACACAGTTTAAAGGTTCGAATCAATCATAAAAGGAAAAAGGGAAACAATGTTACATTATAAAGGCCAAAAAACAATATCAAGGCCTAAAATCAGTTAAAAGTCAACAAAAGAACAAGTGGAAACAAATTGAAGACCAAAGAAGGCATGATCAGCCTCAAAAACACAAGATCAAAGTCAAAACAGAGTATCAAGGTATATAGAGACAGACATAAGTGTTAAAGGTTTAAATTAGAAAATCAAGGCTGAAAGAGCCTTAAAACACAGTTACGTGAGGAAATAAAGGCAGATTAGACCTAAAGAGAAAATTTAGAATTAAATCAAGAAGACTTAGGCTTAAAAATAACCTCGAATGCATCAAAGGAGCAGTTATTCAGTTAATAACTCAAAATGGACACCTTTCATTTACTTTATGTCTCAAAGGGAAAATTGGCAGTTACTACACAAAAAGATATTTTAAAATTGTCAGACAGTTATTGTAAAAGACAGAAAAGATCCTCAAAGTCAATATTTTTAGCTGTTCTATCCTCAACAAGTAAAGACAGATTTATTACACAGAGGAGTAGTTGAGAGATATTCCTACCTTATGCTTTGCATGGTTTTTAAGGATAGGAGTGCATTTATTATGTCATTAATAACATTTTTGAACCCTAGATAGTTCCACCTCCTTAATTACAGTATAAATACTACTGTGGAACTCATTTGTAGGGTTTTTTTGCTGGCATTTGAACCCTTTGCACTTGTACATAATCTAGCTACAGCTTAAGAAGAAATTGAAGTTCTGGAAGATTGATGATGTTATAACATGTTTTGTTAATGAGAAGGCTCTATCACTGGATCCCTGAGCATGGTTGTTGGTGATGTATTCTGATCTGTTATTTTTATTTCCTATTTCCATTTTGTTCCATTATGCTTTGCTTACAGTAGAGTAAAAGTTTTAGGCTAAGAAATGTCTCCCAGAAGCACCTTAGACCTATTTACTCTTCACTGTCTTCATGTTTTCATCTGCTGAAGGTTTTATTAAGTAGTTTGACTACTTTTCAACCCTCATGCTTGTTTATTTCTTAAATAGTTAAATATAGTGGCCTCAAGAATGATTTATGGTTCTCCTTGCTTGCTTGCTGCCTCTTAAAAACTGTTTTTGAAGTCTCCCTTTAAAGTACCATTTTCCAAAGTCTGCCAAAGAGGTCTGTTTTGATCATACCCTTTGTACTTTCTCAAATAATTATTTTGAAGGTCTTTATAATTGAAACCTTAGATGTTTAGGCGTTCCCTCTTCTATGATGCAGTTATTTGTGAATCTTTGATGTTTTCTGATCCATGAAAATGAAATCTTCGGATGAAATAAGGCGTTCCCCGACTCCTAGATTTTGTTTGAATAGTTTGTCTTGGAATTATTATTTTTTGAAGTGTGGTTCCTAGAATTTATGGTTAGCCCTGTCTATGGAATGCCTCTTCATGTTCTGATAATTTTTTAAGTCCCTTTGTTGAGAATTATATATAATTAAGGATTCTTAACTGCCCTTAGTTCTACTTCTCCTTCTAAATCCTTAATGTCCATTTCATTTTATCCACCAAACCCAAGATCCACTAGCCAAGTTAGATTTGCCCTTTGATATCCCATATCCATTGATTGAGCTTGTTATAGCTTCTTCTTGACTCCATTTCCCAATGGATTTGATGTTTCCCCTTTCTATCTATGTTTCCTATATTATTCATGTCCAACCAACCAAACACAAACAAACAAACTTGCACTTAATAACTAGCCTAAAATCAACCCCTTTAAAAGCAAACAATTCATATCTTTGCAAACAAATTGAGAGATCCCTCTCTGAGACTAGGAGGGCTAGATCCTAGAGCTCTAAAGAATGGTTTATATGTTGCCTTGTCATTTGGTTTTCCAATCGGCCAATTCACAAGACCCCAACATTCTGGCGATCATGGTGGGATTTATGAGTACATAGTCACATAACTACCTCTTAAAAAATTCATTAGACCCTCAGTAAATCAAAGAATATCCAGTGAATCTACCACCTCATCGCCACACCAACATTATGGAGATCACGGTGGGACCTCTGAGTTCATAGTTGCCTAGAAAGCCCTTATAGACTCATTAGTCCTTCAAACAACCATAGAAACTCAGAAAACCCCCCCCCCAAAAAAAAAAAAACATTTCAGATTGGTTTCATAATAAACATTGGTGGTGGACCATAGAATATTTTACCTCCAAAGAGCTAAAAATTTCCACCTGGTGACTCCAATGGCCTCCAATAGGCCTATTACTTCATTAGTCCTTGTAAACTCCCTTGGGAATGCATTCAGCGAACCCAATTATACTGTTGGTGGATAGAGAAGCTAAAATTTCCACCTGGTGACTCCACAACCTCCAAAAGACCTAATGAATCCACTGGAAAAAGACTCTGAACTAGTTGAAAAGATACAATGACCTCTTTTCTGATTTACAAACATGGATTCAAATATAGATCCAAAAGAAAAACGGTTGGCCATGATGGAAAAAATGTTGTACATGTTTGGAAAGATGGTGGATAGGTATGAGGCTAATTTAAATATTGGTGATCTAGAGCAGCCCATGCTTTTTCCAGATCAAGAACAAACTCAACCACTATAAGACCTAGATGATGAGAAATACATGTATGATGATCAAGAATTTATAGAAGATGATGAGCAAGGTTACAGAGAAAACAATGAAGAAGGCTGTCAAAAAAGTCCTGACAGCATACCTCTATCTTGTATTGCACTATTAAGGGAACTTTACGACCAAAATGCAAATACTAATAGTGAGCAGTGCTTTGAGGAAATGAGTAGCCACTTAGAAAACACAGAATCTAATGTGGAAAGAGAAATAGCACATATAGGGACTCTCCCTCTATGTTTCAATTCATTTCAGATTACACAAGAAGAGTGGCATCCTGATAATGTAGAAGAAACAACTCATGAACCTTTTACTCAAAATAAGCATCATAATAACCATAAGGAGTTATTTGAAACAGAAGGAGATCAGGAAATAGAAGAAAATCCTCAAAGTTTCCCTGCAATCCCAAGTAAAGATCCCCTAAGAGAGGCTCGAGAAGACATCCAGCCTCAAAATCAGTCAACACAAGAGAAAGAGGACTGTTGTACTTCTGTCCAAAGCAAAATAAAAACTCCTCTTTTGACAGAAGAAGAAATTGATCAAATATTAAATAACCATCCAACCCTCAAAACTTCATTTGAAAAAAAAAATTCTGCTCATCTACCTAATTAACCTTGTTGTCTTCAACCAGAAAATAAACTTGTAGAGCAACTTAAAGAAAGACAAACTGATAACCCAATATGTTTGATTGGTGAGATTGTTTATACTAATGATTTTCCAACTTTTGATCAGTTTGATGAGGATGATGAGCTTCAAGCAGAAAATAATCATGCAGGGCAACCAATAGTTGATTGGTGTCATGAATTTCATTATCATCAGCTTAAAAGCAGCAATCAACCAATCCAATCCATCAGAAATAGATTTCACATAATTGGGAGTCAGCAATCTATTAGTTGTGATGATGAGGTTGAGAATAAATAGGAATTTCTTGGGAAAGTTGTAGATAAAGATCCTTCTCCTGAAAGGGTTGAGGTAATGAAAGATACCACTGCTCAAGAATATGATGATCTCTTCAAAAATTATAGTCCACTGAATCAAAGCATACCAGTACTACAAGAGGACAACACTGCAATATATGATGAGTCCTCCAGTTCAGATGATAATGAAGATGACGAAGAATTTCTTTCTCAAAATAATCTTAAGCTTGATCCAGTGGAGGAAAAGGTAAGCTTGGTTGAAACTTATCTTCCAAATATTCATAACCAGGCATTATTTCAAGATCCCTATGTTCATTTCTTGAATACATTTAAAGAAGGGATAAAGGTTGTTAGGAGCAGTTTATTGTCAAGTGTAAGGAAAATTTTCAGCACTGCTGCTAAGAGACAAGTAAGATGGGAGTGGCCCTTTTTTTTATTCAGCATGCTCAAAGAGATGGGTAAAGACCAGTCATGGAACCATCTGATTGACTGGATGTATTGGAAAACAAAATTTACCAGCTAAATATGTAAATATTCCATGTTAGATTAGGTTAGATAGAAAATCAAATAAGCTCAGCCTGTGAGCATTTAGTTAGTTTTTGTTTTTGCTTTGAAAAAGAAAATTGAAAAAATATAAAAACAATAGAAAAGAGAAAAGAGGGCAGATGAAAAGAAGAAAGGTACATCCCCATACCAAAAAAAGAGAAAAAATTGAAAGTGTGCAAGCCTAAATGCCACTACTTTAAAAAAACACTACTATTTAGTCATACAGCCTAATCACGACTAGATAGATTTCAATTTACTGTTGATAGGTTAGTGAAAAATATTTTCCAAACTGTTTAATATTGACTTATTAGTAGAATAGATTAGGTTAGAGGAAAAATGGTTCAAACATGCTCAAAATATGAACCAAAGAAAAGAAAGGAAAGATGGCTCTAACAAGATCAAAACCTGAGCCAAAGAAAGGAAAAAGGAATGGTTCTAATATGCTAAAAATTTGAACCAGGAAAAGAAGAAGAGGATAGCTGAAAACGATCAAAACCAGAGCTGGAAAAAGACTAGAAGGATGTTTATAATTTTCGGATCTTAAGCTTTCCTAGTTTTTGTTTTAAGTTTTCTGCAAATAAAGTCTATGTGCAGCTTGTACATACAGCCATATACATCATAGCAAATCAAACAGTCTAATTCTGATTTAACTATGTTTAAATTTCTGTTTTAAAAGATAGAGAATAAAATTTTCCAGATGCCTAATCCCCGCATAGTAGCTTAGGTAGAGAATTTATGAGTTCAACAAATTAATCAATTCATGGAAGAAATAAGGGTAGATTTAGATTAGCTTTTCCTATTTTCAAAAGAATAAAATGTCGATGGAAAAGGTCTCGCAAGTCCAAATGCACCTTATGAGGAAAATATGTTAGAAAGTAGGTTGTGTAGGTAGTTGTTTGGGGAATAAATTTGTTTTCTCGATATGAAATATTGACTGTATGAGTAGCATGATCAAAGAACAGCAAAAGAAGGTCTAATGGATCATGTACGTGTGTCAATCTTTGTTAGATAAAATATAAAGTTCTTGACACCTCCAAGGAGCTACCATCCCCAAGTGGAGCCACTGTTAGCCATCAGTAATTTTTTGTCAGAGCAAATGATGGCTAAAACATGTCTTGAGCCTTCAAGAGATTATTTTCATATAAAATTACTCATTCTTGAAGTCTGTTGTTCCCTAAAAGTGTTGTTCCCTAATGCTGTTCCCAAAGAAAACTGTTTCCTAAAAAACCCCGTTTCATCTTCATAAAATTCCTATTTCACTTATTTTTCCATTTTATTATCCTTCATTTCATAAAAAATTCCTTTTTAAACCATTAAACTCACTTTTTTTTCAGTTTAAAACACACCTTTCACCTATCGGAACTTCCAATTCGGCCTAAAAACCCATTTTTGCCTAAAAAGCAGTCTTTTTCAATTAAAAGATATAAGCCCCCGAGGGCTTAAAATATTTGACCCCTTTCCTCCATATGTCTGATCGCTATGACCAAAGCGCCCTAAACCCCATCGCATTGGCCTTCCTCTATAAATCCACTTTTCCTTCGGAAATTTCTCCCCGCCGATGCGATTAGCACCCTACCCTTAGCCCCTGGTCACATATTCCCCCATGGGACCATGCCCTAGTGCCCAGTTATTAGCCCCTCCATCGCATCAGAATCCCCTTTTTTCTCCCTCCCCCTTGTCTTCTTTCTTTATCGATTTCCCGATGCGATAAGCCCCTTCTCCCTGGCTTCTGGCCACCTTATGTTCCATAGGACCACTTCCTGACGCCTTTCCTTAAGCCCCTCTTCCCTTACCCTCTCTTACCCCCGCACCCTTTGTAACACACCCTTTCTCCTTTATATTTTCTTCGCGTGCTATTAACAAAACAATAGTGGGCCCACTTCACTTGCTTGGCCCCACCTCCCATTACTCCGCCACCCATCCAATCAGTGCGTGCCACCTGTCTCCCACTAAGACCTTGCCCAAGCACTTCTCCCCATCGTGCTCCCCCGTAGCCATTGGATCTTCCCTCCCAGATCCAACGGTCTACGATCAATATCGCGTGACTTTCACGTCCAAGGTTTAACGTCCCAAAG
Source organism: Pinus albicaulis (assembly GCA_034641835.2). NCBI lineage: Eukaryota > Viridiplantae > Streptophyta > Pinopsida > Pinales > Pinaceae > Pinus > Pinus albicaulis. The sequence continues at coordinate 717,993,290 of CM076573.1, forward strand.
TCACGCGAGACCGGTGGTATTGTGAAGGATACATGGCGCAATATAGTTGGATTGCATTCCCTCCAGGCTAAACCACTTACCACATGAGGGTCACACGAAAACCACCAGTGGTATATCGAAAACTGCTTTTCCCTTTTTCGCGCCAAGTATGGTTTTTAAACCGGTTTTTCACAGGTTTCCTCCATGAAATATCCTCCATTTCTCCGCCTGCATATTCCGCTCTTTCTCACTGCTCCATTCCCTCTGCTAGCCTCCAAAGCAATTTTACCAATCACACAGGGTTTCATAACATATTTTATGGTTTTGTGTAGGTGCTGTGGCAGTTCTAAGGGCCGAAAATCCTTCCACAATCCATAAAAGGACGGGCCAGAGGGCAATGGCTTTCACAATCCAAAGAGAGGCCAAGTAATGAAGAAAGGGACTGCCATGGTTTCGTTTCGTGGCTTGATCAATGCTTATGAGCACAGATTATGGAATCAAACCCTCGGCGTACCAGATGAAGCCCTGCATACTACTAAACAAACAAAAATCAATGAAATAGGAAGAAAATCCCAAGGAACAGAGATTAAAGGATTGAAGATAAAGCGTTATGCTTAAAGGTTGAAGGTTAAAGGTTAAAATACACAGTTTAAAGGTTCGAATCAATCATAAAACGAAAAAGGGAAACCGTGTTACATTATAAAGGCCAAAAAACAATATCAAGGCCTGAAATCAGTTAAAAGTCAACAAAATAACAAGTGGAAACAAATTGAAGACCAAAGAAGGCATGATCAGCCTCAAAAACACAAGATCAGAGTCAAAACAGAGTATCAAGGTATACAGAGATAGACAGAAGTGTTAAAGGTTTAAATTAGCAGATCAATGCTAAAAGAGCCTTAAAACATAGTTAAGTGAGGAAATAAAGGCAGATTAGGCCTAAAGAGAAAATTTGTAATTAAATCAAGAAGACTTAGGATTAAAGATATCCTCGAAAGCATCAAAGGAGCAGTTATTCAGTTAATAACTCAAAATGGACATCTTTCATTTACTTTATGTCTCAAAGGGAAAATTGGCAATTATTACAAAAAAGATATTTTAAAACTGTCAGACAATTATTGTAAAAAATAGAAAAGAGCCTCAAAGTCAATCTTTTCAACTATTCTATCCTCAGGAAGTAAAGAAAGATTTATTACACAGAGGGTAGTTGAGAGATATTTCTACTTTATGCCTTGCATGGTTTTTAAGGATAGGAGTGCATTTATTATGTCATTAATAACATTTTTGAACCCTAGATAGTTCCACATCCTTAATTATAGTATAAATACTGCTGTGGAACTCATTTATAGGGGTTGGTTTCTGGAATTTGAACTCTTTGCACTTGTACATAATCTAGTTGAAGCTTAAGAAGAAATTGAAGTTCTGGAAGATTAATGATGTTCTAACATGTTTTGTTAATGAGAAGCCTCTATCACTGGATCCCTGAGCATGGTTGTTGGTGATGTATTCTGATCTGTTATTTTTATTTCCTATTTCCATTTTGTTCATTGGTGCTATTTATTTAGATAAAATTTTAGCTGCTAAAATTTCTCCGTAAGCACCTTAGACTCCGTTTACTCTTCAATTGCCTTCATGTTTTCATCTATCGAAGGTTTTATTGAGTAGTTTGATCGCGTTTCAACCCTCATGCTTTTTTATTTCTTAAATAGTTCAATGAGCAAGTACCTCAAGAATTATTTATGGTTCTCCCTCCTACTTGCTGCCTTGCCTCTAAAAACTATTTTTGAAGTCTCCCTTTAAAGTACCATTTTCCCAAAGTCTCGCCAAAGAGGTCTCTTTTGATCATACCCTTTGTACTTGCTCAAATAATTGTTTTGAAGGTATTTATAATTGCAGCCTTAGATGTTTAGGCGTTCCCTCTTTTATGATGCAAACTTATTTGTGAATCTTTGATGTTTTCCCGATCCATGAAAATGAAATCTTCGCATGAAATATGCATGAAATAGGGCATTCCCCAACTCCTAGATTTTGTTTCAATAGTTTTTCTTGGAATTATTATTTTTTGAAGTGTGGTTCATAGAATTTATGGTTAGCCTTGTCTATGGAATGCCTCTTCATGTTCTGATAATGTTTTGAGTCCTAATTTGTTGAGTCCCTTCGTTGAGAAGTATATATAATTAAGGATTCTTAACTAGCCTTTAGTTCTACTTCTCCTTCTAAATCCTTAATGTCCATTTCATTTTATCCACCAAACCCAAGATCCACTAGCCAAGTTAGATTTGCCCTTTGATATCCCATATCCATTGATTGAGCTTGTTATAGCTTCTTCTTGACTCCATTTCCCAATGGATTTGATGTTTCCCCTTTCTATCTATGTTTCCTATATTATTCATGTCCAACCAACCAAACACAAACAAACAAACTTGCACTTAATAACTAGCCTAAAATCAACCCCTTTAAAAGCAAACAAGTCATATCTTTGTAAAAAAATTGAGAGATCCCTCTCTAAGACTAGGAGGGCTAGATCCTAGAGCTCTAAAGATTGGTTTATATGTTGCCTTGTCATTTGGTTTTCCAATCGGCCAAATCATAGAACCCCAACAGGATCAAGTTAGATTATTCAGTAAACCAACAAAGTGCAATCTCTCTTTCCATGATATTTCATCATGCTTATCACAAGAATCATCAATACCGTATCAATGAGGTAACCTTCTATAAGATATCCAACGGGTCTTATGCATATCAAGAGTCAAGAGTAGAATTTACTTGAGTCAGAATCAAGATCTCAAAACAATATAATTTATCCAAACATCAAGTTATGACATTATATCCAAGATCAGAAATAAGTAGCCTCACAAAATCAAGGTAATCATCATGATCAAAATATTCGATACCGGGTGCACCATTTCTTCATAGGAAACATAAATCCCAATAACTTTAATATGCATTCATGAGCCATTTACGATGGAGACATTCTCAACATACCATAGGGCTTACATAGTCATCAATGTTATGGTAGTCATACAATATACCATGCATACCTAGTGGTATTACCTATGAACCTTCAAATAGGCAACTTGTGGTGCTCAAGTGCCTCTTTACCTCTTCTAGATTTAACCATATTTCCTGCATTTCAAAATATCCTCAAGAGGGATCCACTTATCACATCTCATCAAGAAAGTTAGAATCATCTAGGTACTCAAAATTCACATGTAGGAGGTATAATAAATGATCAAAAAAATAATCATAATAATCAAATCCATGAGTCGAAACAAGATTAAGGAGGCAAAGTAACATCAAGAGTCAAGGAATAATTATCTTCAATCGGAGATGATCCTCTCCCTCTTGAACTAATCTTCAAGGTCTATCACTATCCATAGTCCACATAAGAATTTTTCCTTCCATCAACCATGTCATCTAGGGCTTCAAAAAATCAATCCAAGGTACTTGATAATATTCACATAGACCATTCTATGGTTTTATACACCAAATCCCAAGACTTTACCATAAACTAGGGTTTCTCTGAAACCCTCACCATCAAACCCTTTAGCACTAACTACCTACAGTTTTATTCATACCCTAGTATTCCTTTTCAATCTCTACCATCCTCTTCTTGCTTCTATCAAAAGTGTCTCCATGGGGGTGATCTACATGGATTTTCTTCATCCCGGCTCTGAAACCATGTTAATTTTTCATAGTGCTACATTTTTCTTTGCTTTGATAGTTGGATTTCTTCAATAACATGATAAGTTCACCCCAAATTATTATATCATTATTCAGATCTACATTATTAACCATCAGTATATGAAAATATGTAGAAATAGAAATAACATCGTCTATGCAGTGGAACATAAAGAAACAAATGAAATAAAAGCATGCACACATATAGAGACCGGGATTGGTCTGAGACCGAGGAAAAACCCACTCTGGGGAAAACCCTTGAAAATTATTATTTTCATATCACCATCAAATGATTCGGCAAACGAGAGTACAATGATCCATTGATCCATAACTTTATAATGTAGTAAAACAGTTATCACATGCATAATGTAACCTTAAACATATGAACCTAATTCTGAGATCTATAATGCACTATAACTGCCTGAAGTATATTGATGAAAACAATTTTCATTTAGCGGAAACTTCAAAGAAATGAAGATACATCTTTGAGGACCTGATCTGCAGCGGAAATATATTGAACAGATCTACATATCTTCATATATACAACATCAAGAAACCTAGATCCAATATATCATTGAAGCCAAGTGATATCAACTTCCAAATCCTAGATCTGAATCCAAGATGCTATCAAAGACTAATCGCAAACATCTGTGATTGAGCGGATGAAGTATGGAAGCACTGTGCAAGTGACGGAAGATGAAATAACTCATATCTTGTCATAAAAACCTTTAGTCGCAACCTCAACATGTTGTTCCCAAGGTTAAATCTCCCTTGGTCATTGGCATGACACACTGTACCCATGGCTCTGCTCTAAATCAGACCGATCTAGACTTAGGACCCTGGTCGGGACCTTAAAGAACTCTTCCCGTGGCTATGGAAGCTTGGCCACTACCTTTCCATGTTGTTCTTGTGGCTCTGGCCCAATTTCACTATTTATGTGTCTACGGCTATGGCCCAGAAGCCCTAGTTCAATGTGAGCCTCTCGCCTGTGATTATGTACCCTACGTGAGCTTCTTCCGTCAAACCTGTGCGAACCAAGGAAAAGAGTGCAATAAAAAAATATCATGGTCAAATGTATAAGAATGAGCTTGAGGTCACTTGTGTTTATACACTTTTTGAGAGATTTCTTGGGGCTTTGACTAAATCCACATGTGTTGAGGTTGGCCCATTCCATTTCATTAATAAATAAAATAGTTCATAATTTAGCTTCCTCTTATCCGATTAGGGTGATCTATAGGTCGATTTCGGTCCTCTCGAAAAGAGGAACCTAATGAAATTAAATTGACCATCTGAGGAGTTGTCCAAAGTTGGATTTGACCATAGTTGCATAATTTTAACAAAACTTTCACCGAGTGAAAGATATTCTTTCATACATTTGTTAACAAAGTACAAATACATTTTTTCCTAGAGCTATGATGATTTAAAATCATATGATACATCTATAATTCAACATACTATACCTTTGTTTCCTGATGCAAAACTTTTCCAACAAAACCTTAGGAAGATTCATCCTAATATTGGAACTCAAATCAAAACCGAATTAAACAAATTATTAAAAGACAAAATTACTTTCCTGGTCATACATTTAAAATGGGTTTCAAATCTCATTCATGTTAGGAAAAATAATGGACACATTATAATTTGTATTGATTTTAGGAATTTGAATAGATCAAGTGAAAAAAAGACAATTTTCCTTTGCCACCAATGGATAAAATCTTGCAATCTGTTGCAGGTTTAGAATTGATTTTATTCTTAGATGTATTTTCAGGACATAATCATATTCTTATGCATCCTAAAGATAGATTAAATACCATGTTCAGGATCAATTGAGGAACATATGCATATCATAAGATGTCTTTCATATTCATTAACGTTGGATCTACCTTCCAACGAGTTATGGACATTTCTTCTAGAGGTTTTATTAAAAAATCAATTGTGGTTTATCTCGATGACATTGCAATATATTCAAAAGACGGGAATAATCATCCTAATGATTTAAAACAAATCTTTGAAAGATGCAGAAAGCTTGGGATTTATTTAAACCCTAAGAAATCATTCTTTGCTCTTAGTGAGGGAAAGATTTAGGATTTATTGTTTCAAAAGAAGGAATTAGTATAGATCCAGAAATATTTAAGGATATTTATGAAATTCCCTTACCTCATAATAAAAATTCTATGCAATCCTTTCTTGGCCAAATTAATTTTGTTAAAATTTTTGTTCCAAATTTCTCACGGATTGTTATTCCTTTACAAAACTTGATTAAAAATAAGGAAATATATAAAAGGGGACAAATGAAAAGAACATATTTTGAATCAATAAAGCAAATCATAATAGATGCTCATTCATTATCATCACTTGATTTTTCTAAGTAATTTGTCTTATATACCTTTGCGTCTGAGTAGTCTTATGTAGCAATTTTAATGCAACCTAATGAAAAACAAGTTGAAGCTCCCATTGTCTTTTTCAGTTCTAATATACAAGGATAAGAATTGAATTATTCAGAAGTAGAAAAACAAATTTTTGCAGTATTTAAGTCAGTAAAACATTTTAGACCTTTTCTCTTGAAAACACATACTAAAGTGATTGTGCCTTTTCCAACAGGCATACAATTTCTTATCCAAAGATAATTAGGAGAAAAGATAGATGATTGGGTTACAACCTTACAAGAATATGACCTATAAATTAAACCAACTAAAATAGTTAGATGTTAAGAGTTTTGCAGGTTGATAACTGGAGCATCTGATAATTCAGCTGAATAAGATTCAGGTAATAATTTTCAAGTCTCAGATGTATGTCCTGTTGATACTAATTTTGAATATGTTGATTTAATTTTCTTTTTTAAAAATGCCTATGCACTAGTTGAACTTGATTACAAGAAAAAGAGATCCATAAGACTTAAAGCCAACCAATATCAACTTGTTAATCATGTTTTGTTTCAAATAAATTATGGTTCTGTCTTACTCAGATATTTAGAAAAATTTGAATCAGAATAAGTCTTGTAGGAATTACATGATGGACTAGCTGGATGACACTATAGCAGAGACACAACTGCTCACAAAATTCTTCATGATGGTTATTATTGAACTACTTTGTTCAAAGACACACATGTTTATGTAATAAAATGAAAAGTCTGCCAAATTGCTTCAGGAAGGGAGAAGAACCCGGTTTTACCTCTACATCCAGTCAATATTGAACAACCTTTTGAGCAATAGGGGTTGGATGTTATAGGTGATATTTTTCCAAATTCTTCTAAACAACACAGGAATATTTTAACTACTACAGATTATTTCAGCAAGTGGGTGGAATAAATACCTTTAAATATGGTCAAATTTGAAATTGTCATGGATTTTATTGATCAACATATAATCACCATGTTTGGCCTACATAATGTTATCATGTTTGATAATGCTTCCTACTTTTATGGTAATGTTGTTATTGAATTTTTATTAAAGAGAGGTTTTAAACTTAAATATTATGCAAATTACTATCCGCAAGGAAATGGATTAGTTGAATCCACCAATAAAAACCTATTTATAATAATTAAGCGAACCATTGATGATAACAAAAATATTTGGAAAAAGGTCCTAATAATTTCTCTATGGGCTAATAGGATTACTCATAAATTTTCTTGAGGAACTTCTCCCTATCACTTAGTATATGGAAAAAAAGTTGTATTGCCCCCTAATTTATCTTTGCCTTCACTATCCCTAATACAATCCATTAAGGAACAACATTTCTCTTCCTTATAATTGAGATTATCTCAAATTTTGAAACTAGAAGAGGAAAGAGAAAAATCCAAATAGATTCATACCTAACATCATAATATGGTTAAGTCTTGGTTTGATGCAAGTTCAGAAGGTAATAAAAATTTTGAAATCGGTGACTTAGTTCTGAAATGGGATAAATCCCATGAAGAAAAAGGAAAACATAAAAAGTTATAGAAAATTTGGCTTGGTCCGTTTCATATCATTGAAAATCTTGGCCCATCCACTTTTATTCTCCAAGATTTACAGGGTAAGAGAGATTCTCTCCCCGTGAATGGGAAAATCTTGAAAAAATATTTTTCACGAAGAATGCATATTCTAATTGTAAATATGTAAATAATAATATGTACATATAGATGCTCTTAGACTAGTTATGTTGAATAATAATCTTTTGACTTCATATTTTAGGTTTCTATAGTTATATTCTCTGATCATTAATATGGAATTTATTAATTAAAGGAGATTATTTAGAAAGAAATTATTACTTTTAAATTTAATATTGGACCTGCTTTAACCTATGATATCTTTATCTCCATTATTTTGTAAATATTTTATGACTCGCATCATTACAATATCATGTTATCCTTTGATCTCTCATTTCAGTACTTAAACAAATTAATACTATTTCAAATTTGAATCACATTATGATTTCAATTGCCATCAATAACTCTTAAGGAGTGGTTTTACCTCCCCATCCATAAATATTAAAAATTTTAGAGTGTAATTCAAAAAATACTTAAACTTGAAAGATAAGGGGTCTCATTATGAGCCAACTTACTATGATCATGGGGAACTAATGTTATTGACTTTATCATACATGGCTACTAAATCGAGATAATGACTTGTAGTCTAAAATACTGTAACACAAGAGGTCTCATCATGAATCGGCTTGTTCAATATCATTATAACTTGTAAATGCCATTGTCATTATCTAGCCACCAAATTAGGGCAATGGCCTTCAAGTAATAAAATAAAAATTTTGAGAAATTAATAGCTCTAAAAATATATATTATATTGGATGGGATACTGGTATTATTTGGTTAAATGGTAACCCTGTCGAGGCTATGGATGCCTACTGGAAACAATTTCTCTACCAGTGAAAAAAAGGTCTATATTAATGTGAAGCTTCAATAGTTCTTTATTTTATCTTTCTAACTGATACAATGAATGACAAAGATAATTCCGGTTCTTATACATAACAAGTTATGAAGTTTGCAAAGTAATGAGTTTTGTTTTATTCATATTTATTTCAAACCATATAAATTTCAACATCCTAGTCTTTTTAAGTCTTTTTCTTTAAATGTTTAAATCTCATTCGTTTTATCAGATATAATTGTTTCACCTAGTATGTCGCTAATTGTTGTAGCATTCAACAACCCCCCCCCCAATTTTTATACTTAGTTTTCAATAATAAATGGGGATCCTTTTAATTTTTATGTTCTATTTCCTTTTAATGAATTTTTTCTTTAGGAAATAAAGAATAAATTTGAGTTATCTATGATGATTTTCATAAGCTTTAAGACTTTATCTTTTATTAGAACCTTATATATCATAGTTACAATTGGAATGTATTACTAAGGCCCGAGGCTCTGATAGGCCCTACCCATAAAAGAAAAATGATAGCGAAACTTTTAAACTTATCATAACTTATTTATATCGCAACTTTTCTTTGTAGTGAGTTACAATAAAACATAATCCTGATATTCTTCTCCATAATCCTTACTTGACACAAAAATAATCATTCCAAAGGGTTTTGATTAAAGTTATAAGTGAAATATTATTATAAAATCTCATGGGACCCACAACATTATGGATTGATTTGTGTCATATAGTAACTCCTATATATCAAAACTTTCTTTTGAAGCCTCTTACAATATCATACACCTATGATATCACTTGTTCTGATATCACTTTCTTCTGATAAGCACATGCCCGATATTCATTTCTTCCAATATTCTTTAATAATATTTTAATGAGTCATACTAGAACTCTTTCACATTGGAGTTATTTCATGAGGGAATTCTATAAGAACTCCAGATATTCCACATCATCTATATGCCTTTCCCTCCTTTTATTAGAGCTTTTTGAATCATTTGTAACCGTTATATCGGAACTTTACCACATCGGAGAATTGAAATATTGTAACTCTTTTACTTAAATTATTCTGATATTTTCCTTTTGATGAGGTGATATGACTAGCCCACGTGGTTTCACACTTTTGCATTCAATTGTTTGGGATACGAGAGTAATGTTTCTCAAAAATATAAAATTTTATATTTAATTCATATCATTTGTGAATATTTGATTAGAGGGGAAAGGATTTCTATTGTGAATTACATTGTTATTCTAAGTCTTGGAAAGAGAAAGTATCTCTCTCATCTTTGTGTCTTTGTTACAGGCTCATTTTGATTCTCATAATACTAAATAAATGTTGAATAAAGGGAAAGGGAAAAAGAAAGCTCCTACACAACAACATCATCTTGTTAGATCTAAGACTTTTGTGATCCATAATGTAGAATAGTGTCTTTTGGATTAATCATATAATAAGGATTTGGTCGACGTTTTGAACCAACTAATGTGGTTCATCCTCAGGACAAGGTGAAGAAGGAGATTGATCTCATTGAATAAATAGAAGGATGCATCATTTCCCGGTGATAGCTGTTAAAACTAGTCGTTAATTAGTTAATTAGTTAGAGAATTTAAAAGTTTTAATTATTAAAAAAATTATTTAGAAGGGTCAACAATTATTATAATAATTTATTAATTTGAATAAATTATAAAATTAACCTTAATAAAGGGAATAATATTAAAATGAGGGGAAGGGAAAGATGAATAATATATAATAATTTATAAAATTGATGAAATTATAAAAATATAATAATAAAGGGGATAATATTGAAATAAGGGGGAGGGGGTAAATGAAAAATATAAAAGAGGGGGGGTGGGGGGCGTGGGGTGAGGGCAGGGGAAAATTTAAAAATGAGAGGAAAGGGGGAAAAATTAAATCACATCAAATATATATATATATATATATATATATATATAAGAAGAAAAATAATAATGCAAAGAAAACAAATAAATAAATGAATGAATAAAAAATCTAAACAAGAGGAAATGGCATAAAAAGCATAAACCAGAGAAAAGGATAGAAACAGAAGAGGAAAAACAAAACAAAGGGATGAGGAAAAATTAGAGACAAAAGAACACCCGGGGGTCGAATCACCTAGAGAGGGCTGGAATCCAGCTCTTACTTAATTTCCACCCATCATTTCTGTTGAGATTTTTAGAATGTCTCTCAATTTCAATAGCCTCCCTCAGCTTTCTATGATGGAAGTGATCCACCCTGGCAATGACTTTGGAATCTTCAATGCAAACATGGTGACATGATTTCGCAGCATGCTCCACAAGAGCAGAAGTGTGGGATCTACTATGCCTAATGTCTGCAACATGCTCAAGGATTCTCTGTCTAATGGATCGACCAGTTTCCCCAATATAGGAAGTACCACAAGAGCAAGGTACTAATTACATGCCTTTCATGTCCTTTGGGTCTATAGGGTCCTTAACCGATCCGAGAGAATTATTGATAGTACAGAGAGGTCTAAAAGAAGATGCAATATTATTTCTCCTAAGGACATGGGAAATCCTATTAGAGGTCCTTTGGATAAACAGGAGATTCACCTTGGAGAGAGGATCCAACCAAGAATATTTGTCTCTTGAGCCTTTAGTGACTTTTTGAAAGGCCTTCAGGCTTGAGATCTGTTGTACCCATTAATCTCAAACACGTCCAGAAGATGTGATTTCTCTGACTCGAAATGGCTATCATCAGATATTATAAGAGCCCAAGTAGCTAGAGTGCAGAGAACACAAAATTTCTGAGCAGGAAAATGATGAGAATTAGCATGAAGATACTACTCAGTGTGAGTTTTCTTGTGAATAACTTGGTGAGAGATAGAACCATCTTCCCTTCTAGAGAGAAGAATATATAAGAAGGGAAGGCAGCCATCCACCTCAACTCCCATCGTGAATTTGATGTAATCGGACTGGGAATTCATGTGATCAAGAAACAAAACTAACTTATCTCGACCATGGGGCCAAATGACACAAGTATCATCCATGAACCTATTCCACTTCTTTAGGAAAAGTTGAGTTGAGGCCAAAGCCTTCATTTCAAAATATTCCATAAATAGGTTAGCTACAACAGGGGAAAGAGGGGAACCCATGGCCACTCCATAGGTTTTCTCATTGAACTCACCTTGGAAATTGAAAAAAAGTCGAGGTGAGACACAGGCCAACCAACTTAGAAGTGTCCTCCTCCGTGACCCGCTTAATGACCTCAATAGCTTCCGGGATGGGGATTTTGGTAAATAATGAGACAACATCGAAACTAACTAATAAATTACTAGGTTCCAACCTTATGCCTTTCCATTCCTTGATAAAATAAGCATATTCCTTCACAAAAGATTCAGTAAGCCCCACCAAGGGTTTAAGCTTACGGGCTAAGAATTTAGCCAGATGATAATAAGGCCCACCTATTGTGTTAAAAATAGGTCTTAAAGGGACCCCAGACTTATTCTTCAGAAGACCATAAATCCTAAGGGGAAGGGGATTGCTCTCAATAAGCTTCCTCAAGAGGGGATTAAGAGAGGGATCAGACTTGATGGTGAGGGAAATCTTCTTAGAGATAGATTTAAGGGGATTCTTCTTAAGCTTAACATACGTACCACTCAGGGAAATATGGTCAACCATCTTGCTGACATAGTTCGACTTATCCAAAATAACAATAGCACCACCCTTATCCACCTTAAGGATAACAATGTCAGGGTTGCTTCTAAGGGATTTAAGGGCAAGAAACTCAGACCTGCTCAAATTAATTCTCAGAGGCTTGGCCTTCCTAAGAAAAATGGAGCAGTCTTGCCTAATAGTTTCCTTAATAAGCTCCGGGAGATCTTTGATACAATACTCTAGGTTGCAGATAATGTCATCAATGGCGATCTTCATAGGGGCCATGGAAAAATTAAGCCCTTTATTGAGAAGGTGAAAAACAGAAGAATAAAAGCTAAAAGAGGATAAGTTAATGACATATTTGAAATCCACAGACTTATTATTATTAATGTTAATATGGCTATTGTTATTATTATTATCTATAATAATATTATTATTAAGGCTAATTTGGTTATTATTATAATTCCATATATTATTATTATTATTATTAATACTAATTTTTTTATTAATGATAAGAGAACTATTTTCGGTGTTAGCTCTATCAATGTTATAGTCCCCATCATAAATAATTTTATCCTTATTCTCACTTATTAAATTATAACCTGAATTGTTTGCAATGAAATTATTATTATTATTCAAAATCAAATTAGAATTTAAGAGTTTCTCACCATTGTTACGAATTACGCAGTTATTAGAAAGGATGTTAGGTGAGAATTTATTAATAAATAAAGTGGGGTAAACGGTATCATCTCATAAGACCTTACCGAAGTCCGAGTTGGTGACACCACTACTGGGAAGAGCTACCATGCTGTCGAACTCCGAGCTGGTGACGCCACAGCTGGGAAGAGCTACCACACTATCTGCAACAGGATCCAAAAGCCCTCGGGAGTGAGACAACACTGCCATAGCAGAACTGGAACCGACCATCAAACTAGAGTCGGGAGAGAGGCATGAAGCAGAACACATCGGTGGTTTATGCTCGAACCTGTTCATTTCCTGGATCGGATGAATAACAATGGCAGAGGTAGAATACAATCCCGTTGACGAATAAGAGTCCACATTGCCCGAAAAAGTAGGAACTGTGGAAGAAGAGTTGCAGGCCATCACATTCTGAAGACTCCAAAACTCGGTAGATGAAGAGGATGAAGAGGGTGAAATCGAAAAACCTGAGGAAGAACCAGAAGACTACCTCCCAACACAAAAATTGACGGCAGAGATCTTCTCATTGCTAATTCTAGAATTCATCATGCGCATGGAGGCCAGAGAATCCAAAGAAATAGAAGTCAATATCTTCCCAAACTTTAACGCGTGCTTCTTCTTCGAAACCTATTCCACCCGCATCGCTTTAGATGCAGAAACACCATCCAATATGCTCCAAAGATACAATGAAATTCTATATGCTAGATCCATATGGAGAGAGAAAAGCCTACGGGTAATAAAATCCAGATCTCTCCGTAATTTACCAATCTCCGATCTGAGTAGAGCGAGACTGGTTTTAAGAAAAATGGGTTTCTTAAAAGATAAGTTAAGAGGGTGGGAAATACGAGCAAAAACTGGAATTAGTGATGCATCCCTACATCGTTTAAGGAACGTTAGATCAGATTTTTTCTTAGCCACTTATAGTCAAGCACGTTCAAATTGACGAGCCTTATCATCCATTCCCTTTCCGTAAAGGGTAATAGTGTTAGATCTAAGACTTTTGTGATCCATAATGTAGAATAATGTCTTTCAGATTAATCACATAATAAGGATTTGGTCGATGTTTCGAACCAACTAATGTGTTTCATCCTCAGGACAAGGTGAAGAAGGAGATTAATCTCATTGAATAAATAGAAGGATGCATCATTTCCCGGTGATAGCTGTTAAAACTAGTCATTAATTAGTTAATTAGTTAGAGAATTTAAAGTGTTAATTATTAAAAATATTATATAATTCTCTTAGTATTAAATTCTCTAACTAATTGACGGCTAGTTTTAACAGCTATCACAGGGCAATGATGCATCCTTCTATTTATTTAGTGAGATCAATCTCCTTCTTCATCTTGTCCTGAGGATGAACCACATTATTTGGTTTGAAACGTCTACCAAATCCTTATTATGTGATTAATCTGAAATACATTATTCAACATCATCTTGCTCTGATCATTTAACTAGAAGATGAAAAGTCCCTTTCTTCTGGATTATTTTCTGATACATTCTGCTCAAGGGATTATGTCCATTCATCATGGGAAGAAATGTATCAATGTTTCGAGGATGAAAAGCCTCAAATTAATTAGAGAATATTAATTTTTGATGATTTTACTCTAGTGTCAGAGACCACCTTTAGTGATGCAGCTAATTTATTTCTTCATAGAATTGCAGCCCAGCCCAAAATTTTTCCCTATACTACTAGGGTATTATGGGTCATTGATAATTTTAATATTTATGATAGGAGGATTGTTAAAAGCAAAGGAACAGTCACCGAGTCATTCGCCAGTGAGGATTTACAGAAGAAGTATCATCTTCTTGAGCCCCAATTGAAATATGATAAATCTTACATTGAATCATTCCTCAAGGAACATGGGCATGCATCAAAATGAATCATAGGTTGGAGGCAAGATTCAAACAAGAATAAAAGAGAAGAAATTGGTAAGTACAATGTTGATTCTCTTGTTGTGCCTTATTCTCAAAGTTTTGCTATGATGTGAAGAATTTATGCAATGCCAAATGTACATAATTTCCTAGACCAACCAATGGGTACCTCTAATTGATGGAGCTAAAGAGGGGTTTCTATTTGATCAGAAGAAAATTATTTTGATAGTTTAGCTACCCATATCCTGGCTTTTAGAAGTGGTGGAAATATTTCTAAAAAAAAAAAAATCCTCCTTTTTAGATGAGTGCATATATTATGGATGCTCCATGTTTTTCCATGGATTTTTCATCTATGGGATGGAAATGGAATTTGCAAGACCCAACTCCTATCCATATTTACCATGATATTCTATAGGACTACCATCAACATTTATTAATATATTGCATAGGGTCATGTTGCCAATTTATCACATAATATTTGATACAAAAGCACCCTGAATATCTCCAAAGGCTGAGAATGATCTTGGGTGAGTAGGGAGATGGCTTGGTGAATAATATTTCACCTATATTAGAGTATATGGAAGTTTGACTAACCCTCATGTCCTTATATTGTTTGTCCTAGATAAAATATTGTGTAAATAAGTAGCATACCAGACTATGGGTAATGGTATTTCTAAAGTTCTTAGAGAAGATAATAAAAATATGTGGCCTCCTTTCTCAGCTCAATTTGGAATTTATGCTTTTGAAATTTACAAACTTGCACCAATTGAGATTTAGGCTACTCAAGATCTAAAATTTCCCACTATACCAAATAGGCAATATGATCTTAATCTTGTTTTCAATAAGATTATAGCAGCACAGAGTATTAGACAGTTCATGCATGAACCGGATAAGTTTGATGATCTGTTTGAAAAAATATATTATTATTTTATAGTGATTCTATATGCGAAAGAATAGAGTTTCTGGGTTGGATAATATCCCTATGGATTCATTATAGGTTTCCAAAGAGAAAATGTTTGTTGATGTAGTTGATCTTGCACACTCGGTCGATTCTTCTTGGCCAAAAGTAATCAATTCCTCTACCTCTTCTCAAATGGATGAGGGTGTGCCTGATTCTAAGTTGGAAGAGATGTGGAATGAATATACCCAAGCTTTGAACTTTTATACTGATCAATCTCAAGTTTTTTAGATTACTCCACAGGTTAAGGTTCAGTAAACCTCAAATAATCTTGAACAAATTGTCAAAACAGTGAAGGATATTAAAGAACCTTCAGAGGAGAGAGATATATAAATTGTACCAGCATTCCCTTCCTCTAAGGTGGTTTTGAAAATCGAATAAATTCCTCCATTTGGAATTTTATACAGTCCTGAACACAAGGATGTAGTGAAAAGGGAAAGAAAAAGAGAAATATTGATCAATCCCAGGATTTGGTTCTAGGTAATGCATCCTTTGAGGTCTTGGTCTTATGGAAAGTATCCTCGGCCACTCCAACAGAGGAATTGGGAATGCTTACACATTTTACATGTGCATATGCTTCGGCTACTATTTATAAAGCAACAAAGGTCCAACATCAGCTCAAAGAGAAAGAAGAGAGAATTTTTCTTTTGGAGCAAAGTATTGAAACATAGAAACAAAAGATCACAGAACATTGGCAATCCCAAATGATAGAACTTTAGAAAAAAATTGATTCTCTCAGGATTCATCATGATGTAGAAATAAATGTCAGAGATGCATGGATAATAGAATTGCAAGGAAGGATTCAACACTTAAGTGCCAACCCAGAGTTAGTAGAGTTCGAGAAAGAGGAAAAAGATTTGAACACTCTTCTTGTCCAACAGTGGATAATATTTGGCCAAAAATTGGCATTTATTCATGATCAATGTAAAACTTTAGAATCCTTCATCAATCAAATTTCTGATGTTAGAAATTATTTTGATGAGGTAGAAGAAAATATTTATGATTTCCTAACCTGGCAGGAAAATGAATAAGGTATATTATCCAGTCTACCTAAAATTGAAGAAAATCATAAGGAAATCATTTTTCAGAGAATGGGTCGTCTGCATTAAGAAAACTGAAGAATTAGTTTATCAAGATTGGGACATTTCCAATAACATCAATGAATAAATTACTAATAATTTTCTTCAATCTAATCTCATCTCGAGTTTCTCTGAAGGAACCCTACCAGATATCAAATTCTTGACGAAGACGTGGCAAGAGTCTTCCAGGAACAGGTTCGATATTATAGATCAATTATCTAAGATTGATTTAGAAGTACATTGGAAATTCTTGGTTAAACTACATAGTTAGTGGCTTATGCTCTGATTCTTATCAAATACCACCACATAAATTTTTCCAGCCTTGAGGGATGTCTTCTTCACCTACCAAATGCAGTTTCAGCCAACGTCTCCTCTACAATTAAAAATTTTGATTGATATATTTGAATTGAGACAACACATTAGGGGACATTCTTCCTCCTAAGCTTAGAAATTTTGTTGTAACTATATTCTAATATTTTTTTGTTGTTGTTTCTTCTGTTAATAACTTCTTGGAAAGTTGTTTTATTTTTCTACATTTATCCTTTTGTAAAGAAATTATAAATTGTGTCTCAGCGATAGAGACAAGGTTCTAAATTTTGTAAAGAAGGGAAGTTTAAGATACACTATTGTGTCTTTTTTTCTTAATATGAAGTTGAACCACCGCTCTTATATCATGACCAGATCAATGGTTTACCAGGTACTATTATCCCTTATCTGTTTATTTTCTTAGAGTAGAATGGTATTTTGTTATTATTCATGGTATATGTGTTAAATAAATCTCTCATAATCACTATTGATGTGTCTAATTGAATTATGTTAACTATATGTGAATAACGACATATCAATATGTGTGATGATTAAATAACTAATTTAATTAACTATTTAGTTAAATTATTTTTATTTCTCTGAGTTATATTCATAATTACATGATGTTCTACATTGTTATGTTAATTGTGAAATATTTATAAACACATATTTTATCAACTTTCTCGGGATAGATAGGTAGATAGTGAATAGTAATTTTTGTTTCATATTTTAGTCATATTAGTGTAATATACCCTTATTCATTTCATTTTTCATTATATTATAGAAAGGGAAACTGGTCCCATAACTCCAGACGGAGCCATCATTCCAAACAGAAAAGGATTTTTTCTAAGGTCCTGACCAAATGGTTATCCCCAATGTTGATACAGTCATTCAATACCATCAACAAATACCAATTCCTAGGAGGGTGTGTGCGTGCTTTCCTTTTTATGAGTTTTAAGGGGATAAAATACCTCTTCAATGGGAGGAATACTTTTAAGTCTTCGGGACTAGTTTTTTGGGCCAAGTTCCATAATGATGACTACTCAATTGAGTGTGGGGAGATGTCAGGAAGATGCAGATTTTTTCCCAATTAAATACACATGTTTATTTAAGAGGACAAGGAAAATTAATGAAAAAAAATCAATAAATATTTTATAAACAAGTGTCATATGCTTTGAAATACACACACCTACGCAACTTGAAAATAAAATGTGCCTAGACACCTACGCACCCTATCCACTCAATGAAAGTCACTAGAACCTTTCTTCAAGCCACCACCGTTGGGGATTTCAAGCTTGTCAGATGGATGTTACTCACATACTTGGTAAAAACTGGTTATAAATATGGATAATGGAGAGCATATCAGTGGCCACTAGAATTCTATCTAGGTATCATTGCTTCCCACAATGGTCACCTATAGGGTAAGATAGTTTACTTAAGATTGGTCACTATGGTAACTTTTCCAGATAGGGGAGAAGTAATTGGCCCTCGAATCGTATGTGATTGATTCATAACCAAAGTGGTGGGTAGCCACTAAGTGCGTGCAATAACCATCATACCTCGGGTTTTATATCCTAGTGACACGACATCACTTCTCCTGGGAATTCTTTTCCATCCGGTGATGAAGGATTTTTTAAGCTCCCTACTCATGGCTAAGACATAATAGGATTTCATTTTTCAATTTATCATAATCAATTCCAACAATTAATAAACATTTTTTGTGGTCTAAAAAGTGTCTTACAATTAGATAATTCAATGATATTAGCGTCTTCCTGTATGCAGGGTGACCAAATTATTTGTTGGAAGCAAGTGCATTGTTTAATGAAATAAACTCTTTTATGTAGGAGGAAATATCATATCAATATGTAACACGGTAATATCCTAATCATCAATAAAGGGATCTGCTTTTGTCACATTAGTTAACATGTTTCATAAAGAGGATCGCTTTATATCACTTCCTTGCTAGTGGAATATTGTATCAAAAGAGAAAACAATGTTGAATTTTTTCCACGAGGCATTCCCCACTATTTTACTTGCATGCAAAGTTTTATCTCTTACATGAGGTAATTGACCAATGTCACCCACAATAATGATGAATATAAAAGGATTAGATTTGTAAATGAGAACCTATATGTATGAATAACACTGTACCTATAAAGCTCATTTTTTCAAAGAAAATATATCCAATATGTGTTGAATTTATTATTAAAATATTTACGAAGATTGTTCATGCATTTGTTTCATATATTTAAGAGTAGTATTGAGAGCATGGTGTTTTTTTTTTTCATGTATTTTAAACAAATCAATACCAATTGAAGTGAGAAAAAGAAAAATATTAATACCAATAACTACAAAATTACAAAGAGCTTGACAAATATAGTGAATAAGTGAGACTTTATGGTGATATCTACCAAATTAGAAAGAGCTTGATAAATATAAAGAATAAGTGAGACTTTCCATTTCCAACTATTCCTTGAATAATCACTTTAAGAGTATTGGAAATTTCATGTTCAATTGGATGGCATAAATCATCTCAAAAGCAAGTAATATTTTTACTAACAATGAAGATGTTGACGAAAATTTGTTCCCCTCTAAATTATTAGAAACAACACCTTTGGATTGGAATTTCTTATAGAATTATAGAAACTTTATTTGCAACACCATCTAAGAATGTAGTTTATTCTCAATTAAAATATGTATCAAATTCACTTCAAAAAAAGTGTGAAGGCATGAAACACTGACTCTATTTGTCAAAATTATTGGAGACAGGCCATAATTTTTTAGAATATTATTCAACATCAACTTCTTGTTTGAGGGAATCATCATATTGTTTAGAATTTTTAGATGAAAAATGGACCTAATCAACATGCCATTTGTGACATCCAAAATTCCACAAATTTCCAATCACTATTTCACTTGAAAAGCCTATATTTAATGCAACGTTATGAAATGGTAAATGTATAAAAGCAACTTTGTCCAAAAAAAGTCTTGACTTATTTTGAACCCTTATTGGGAAAATAATTTAGAAGACTTACTAAAATTGAGTTCGATGGAATGGAAACATATATGTTTCGATGGATATTTCTTACATTGGGCATGAAACATCAAAAGAAAAATGATTTCTATTATAGAGAATTTTCGATAAAATTATGAAGACTTTTATATGAGAAACAATTTAAACTACAAAAAACAAGAGGTATATTTCATGTGTTTTAATGTCATGGTATACAAGTGTTTATAGAAGGAACCTTTTTTATGCACATAAAGAAGGATATCCAATGGCATTTATGTTTTCAATTATTTTCACCATATCTTGACAAATTTATAACCAATTTTCTACTTTTGAAGCATACTTTTCAATATATTTCAAGACTACATGTTGAGAAACAACTAGTTGAAAATCAAAATTAGATTGCCATAGTCTAAGAAGATTAGCACTGTAAACATTTAGCATATAATCTATACATGCATGATAATATATATTTTTTCATTTATAATATATGAATAATATTGATAAATTATTAGCCTTTTGTGGAGAATGGTAGTGATATGCAATAATAGACTCCTTTTTGTGCAAGCAAGAATATGCACTACACTTTGTATGTCTTTGAACACAATTGAACAAATTCTCATAACCTTCATGAGGATTGCAAGAAGAAACTTGTGAGGTGTTCAAAAGGTACAGATCATCATTTATGATTCAAGGAACCATTATGTTATGACGAAGGATGTCACAAATATTTCATATTTAGTATATGTTTAACAAAGAATGTCTTCTCAACATGCACATTTGAAGGAAGGACAATCTTTCTCCTTTTAGATATTGACACATTTTCTCTCTTTTAACTCCTACAAGGATATCGAGATTTAATCAATACAATGTTTCTAGGTTTTGGAGCACCTATGTTACAACCCTTTTTCTTAATCCCTCTTGTAAATATTTCCATGAATTGTAATTCATGTAAATAATATGGAAATGTAACGATTTTATTTGGTTAAATCACATCCTTAGTTTTTGTAGGTTACCCTCAACCATTACAATTCTTAGGTGGTTCAAAATTTGCAATGGATTATTAATCTCACTTCTCAAGTGGTTTCCGAATTGCAATGAACCATTAATCACACCAAGTGATTTTTCATTGACCACAAACATTCATTTATCATGAAAAGTGATTAATGGTTTACCATGAACCATCATCATTGCACTTATGGGGATATAATTTCTTTCTCATGGCTTAAAACCATTACATTGATATCATTTGACTAATTTGGATACAAAAATAAAATTCAGTATGCATGTTCATCTCAAAATAATCTAACCCATTTAAAAAATGGGTGCATCATTGAAAACCACTATCAAGGATATCATCAATTTTCTCAGGGATTTTATGTGATTTTATGTGATTTCATTTTTTATGTATTCTTTAGTTGTTGTTGCATCTCAATTTTAATATACATGGTATTACTTCCACTGCTTATTTTATCTTGGTTCTATTGTTTCATTCTCCATTTTTTCCTTTTTTTGAATCATATTTCCTAATGCATACAATATAGAGCAAGTACTACAAAAAAGTGAGACAAAATTACCTATATTTGTATCAATTGGTTTAATTGGATAATATTCTTCTTATTTTTTCTCTCAATCTTACTTGTCTTTTCCCCATCCTTTCTCAAGAAATTTCTCAGGCTTCCTCTTGGTTTGGAACTTGATCCCCTTTTTTAGAATGAATCCTGTGTTCAATATTATTTTTCCATGAACGAATGTTCTGTGTTAATTTTTGATGAAAAAACATTCTATTGTGTTTTGTTTTATTGTTTTTGGGTGGCAGAAGGAGTTCAATCGAGCTCCTATCTCCGTAACAATGTCAATTAATATCATTAATATTTGGTTGTTGGTGTTGGTTGGGGGGTGGGGGTTATGATTATAAGGGCTCAATCGAGCCCTTATTTAACCTTGTTAGAAGCTCTATCAAGTATTTTTTAAATCATCGATTGATCTATTTAAAATTTTACTGAAAGCTCTCAATCGATATTTCAAGTGCTCGATTGAGCTGTCAAGGGCTTAAAAAACAAAGTTTTAGCTCCCTTTCTATAGATTTCTCTGCAACACCATCTTGTAGCATGGAAAAATTATATTTTCCCTTAGGTGGTGGAGTTGATCATGTTGGATTTGTGAAGGAATCTTCTATCCAATGACATGAGTTTTACATTTTTGAATTCATATGATATTTTTCATCTAATTTCTTGTATACCTTATGCTTGAATTTTTTTTGGACAGCTTCGAAAGGGTTGAATGAAAAATAAATAACGTAAAATATGAAAAAAAAAAAATCAAAAAATTGCATCATCTTCTTTTACAAGTCCTCTTCAAAAGGGTACTCTTGGTTTTTTAATTTATTTAAATAGTAGAAAAAAATCATGCACGAACATGTGTTTGAAAAATGTAATTCAAATATTAGTTCACTAACTTCGAAAAATAATAAAAAATATAGTTTTACATAAAAAAATGAAGTTTCAATATGCATAATTTAGTGCATTATGTGTAGATCATGTTCATATATATATATATATATATATATACAAACATTTTAGGCTAAGTTATTTTGCACGAACACACGCATACATGTTAAAATGTGTGAAATTTTTTAATGAAAACCATTTAATTTAGTGGAAAATTGACATATTATACGACACTAATATTTTTTGAAAAAAATTATCATTAGGAAATCAACATAATTCTCCACAAATTGTCTTTTTACTCCAAATCAAATTAACAAATATTATATGAATTTTGAGAGCTTCAATTCCATAAAAGAGTAAACTTTTGAAATTTCGTCGCTACATTTGGCCCAAAAGTGTAAATCATCTTCATAGATTCACCCTGTTAATTTTTAAAGGAAGGATATATATTCCCTATGAGAGAAATTTGAAGAGGCTCATGTTAAGTGAGTTCCATAAAAAATCTAATTTTTGCCACCCAAGGTATCAAAAGATCCTAATAGCCATCAGGAGGTCATATTATTGGCCCATTTTGAAAAGAGATGTGGCTGCATTGATTTCCAAATGCATAGAAGGTCAACAAGTAAAGGTTGAATGTAAGCACCCAACAGGACTCCTATAGCCAATCCCCATACCATAATGGAAATGGGAAGTGATTTCCATGGATTCACAGGTATTCCAAGGACATCCAAACAACATGATGCAATCATGGTTGTGGTATATAAGTTGAGCAAGGAAACTCACTTTTTGGATTTAAAATCCAGTTATACAACAAGTGATGTGGATCGAGTCTTCCTAAAATAGATTTTGAGGTTGCAAAGAGTACCCAAGTAGATTATCTCAGACTGAGATGCAATATTTACTTCAAAATTTTCGAAAAAATTGTTTGTTGGCCTAGGCACATAATTGGAATTTAGCATAGCATACCATCCACAAACATATGGGAAGATCAAGAGGAGAAATAGATTGTTGGAATACATGCTTAGAATGTATTCCATGCACCATCCAAGGAAGTGGGAAGATTTCTTTCCATTGGTGGATTTTTCTTACAACAATTGGTATCAAGAATCATAAAGATGAGTCCCTTTGAGGCACTTTATAGCAACACTCCTATTAGCTACAAAGATCCAATGAATAGGATTCATATTGGCCCTAATATTCTAAGAGAGATAGAAAAGGAAATGGTAACCATCTACCATAATTTAAAGTGGCTCAAGATATATAGAGGATCTATGCGGAAAAACATAGAGTACATAAAGAGTTTAAATTAGGTGATCCCATCTACCTACGAGTTATAACCAAGAAAAACTCTTTAAAAATTGGTTCATGTGTCAAGTTCGCACCATGGTATGATGGACCATTTCAAGTTTTGGAGAGAATAGGACTAATGGCATATAGACTAGCCTTTCCACATCTAGTGAAGGTTCAAAATGTTTTCCGTGTTTCTTTACTTAAAATATGTGTGATGGATGTTAATCATGTAATTGATTGGTCTATGCTATAGGTATAACCAAAGGGAGATTTTTTATCGAAACCTTTGTGCATTCTATATTGAAAGCCTATGGCACTCTGGAATTTAGTAATCGAGTAGGTCAAGGTGTCATGGAGGCACTTTAGACAAAAGGAGGCCACATGGGGGATGGCTGAGAAAATGAGGGTATCTTTCCCATTTTTTTTTCTAGTTAGAAAAATGTAAATACAACTATAATTGTAAGTGTTTTATAGAGTTGTATATATAAATATTACAACGGTCTTTTATGCTTGATTTAAAGAATTTTTTTAATTATGTTCATCTATATAACACTAAGGACGATTTCCCTCCAAGGGGGTGGGATATGTGACAACCCTTTTTGTCAAACCCTCTTATAAATATTATTATGAATTATAAATTCATGTAAATGATGCCTAATCAAAAAGTATGACTGACTCAGGTGGGACACATATTCAGATGCTTGTAGGAGGAGGATTTGATTGTAACCATTCCTTGCACTTAAGTTACCATCTAAATCCATTTTGGGAGGGTTGGCTTGTTGTGTAGGAAGTTAATTGAGTAGATGAGCTCCTGAGAAGAGGAGGAGTCTGTAGACTACCTCACATACCATGTTGATAGATTCAACATGTAAGAGGAGTTGGTGGGTGGGAAAAAAGAAGAAGGAATAACGGTGTGACGAGGGGATTATGATAATTATGTTCAAGGATAGAGTATGCACGAAGAAGCAAGAGAATGAGGGAATGGTTTATTTTTCTCCTGCGTACCTCCTGCATTTACACAACCTGGTAAGACTTCCTATATGATCTATGTGATAAGGGAGGCCTATAGAGGTCTACAAGTATTGTTTGGTCAATTTAGTGTGTCCTAAATTGCTGCATTTAATTTGTCAATCCGGGATTCGTAAGCTGATGAAGTGCGGCGCACTATATGTGCAAGATAACCTATTTCTTAGCTTTTTGTCGTTTTTGGTTTTCTAAGATGAAATGGAAATTCTAAAATGAAAACAAGTATGGTTATGTTTGTTCAAGGAAATGATATCCTCTATAATGATTTACCAACTTGAAACTTAAAAAAGAATTTGAAACATACAATGACAAAACTTGAAAGGAAATGAAAATGTGCTGCTGAAATGAAAAGGTGCTGCTAGTCTAATAAATCAAAACAGTGAACTAGTGAGCATGAAACCAAACTATTCTTGTTGTTGTCTAAACACAAAAGAAACTATGCTGAAAGAAATCCAAAAGTTGCAATAAAGTAAATCTAAATCAAATTACATCAACTTGTCTTCTGATCCCTCATCATTAGTCCAGCTATGATTTTCGTAAGTAACCATAAACAACTTGAGTAACTGATATCTAACTTGCAGAAAGTAAACTAATATCAAACCACACATTCATAATTCAATCCCTCACCATCAGTCCAGCTGTGGCTTTCGGAGGTAACTGAAGATGTCATGCACAATTTAATATTTCTAACTTGCATAAAGGAAACTAATACCAAACTACACATTTCATAATACAATCCCTCACCATCAGTCCAGCTGTGGCTTTCGGAGGCAACTGAAGATGTTATGAGCAGTTTAATATATCTAAATTTGCAGAAAGGAAACTAATAATAAACTACACATTTCATAATACAATCCCTCACCATCAGTCCAGCTGTGGCTTTCGGAGGCAACTGAAGATGTTATGAGCAGTTTAATATATCTAAATTTGCAGAAAGGAAACTAATACCAAAATACACATTTCATAATACAATCCCTTACCATCAGTCCAGCTGTGGCTTTCGGAGGCAACTGAAGATGTTATGAGCAGTTTAATATATCTAAATTTAACTACTGAAGCAAATGAGCAAAACTGAATTAAACAAAGCAGTACTGAAATTAAACAGAAACTAAGAAAAACAAATTAGCAGTAGAACAATGTTAATTCCATGTCATTAGTAAAAAAGCTATGAAAATGCCCGGGCTACCTATCTATAGCCTGAAACAAGAACACTGATCAATGATTAATAACATAAAACATGAAAGACAGAAGTGAAATGGAAAGCATGAAAGTTTATAAACAGAAATGAAGCATATGTATCATGAAAAATGCAATGTATAAACATGTGAATGGATTATGGCACAATGAGCTTGAAAGAAATGAAATAAGAACTATACAATAATGCACAGAACCTTGGCAAGTGCAGGGGCCCTCTACACCAGCCTTGGCAATAATCTTCAAGTACGAATTATGTTGGAAAACAGAGTCTTCTTATATTAAAATGCAGTCATAACAGTAAGGTAGTATTACGGCACTAAGGCAGCGTAATTACATTACAGAGCAAACTAATAAAAGATAACAGAGACTAATCGAGACTAACTCTATATGCGTATGCAAACGCGTTATATATAACAAAGGAAATATAACTATCTCCTGAAGTTTATGCTGGTGGAGAACACGTAGACCATTACATCCACGGATCTAGGATCATGGCCGTGTTGGAAAGTAAATCTATGAGGAGTGGATGCTTGAATTCGGCTATGGAGCCATGTACAGATGTCGACTTGTCCTCCGCAACTCAGAAACGGCCATATGAACCTTCACGTGACACGAAACAGAGTCCTGTCACCGTGAGACTCTATAGTTGACTTCCATGTGGACGCCTTTGACCGCGGCTTCTTTAGATGAGTTTGCTCGAGCCAATAGGACACGAACCATGTCCACATCATTTCTGACTTGCCCATGTGGCTCGTTTTCCCTGTAGACACCTGTAACATAGAGTTTCACAAAATAGCTACGGAAAGTTGCAGCAACTGCGGAAAGTGGCAAGATTCCGCAGCTAAATGAACAAAATCTAAATCAAACAGCAGACACAAAAATATAGTTAAAAACCATGTTAGATGCTCTTTTTCAATTAACATACAATGATATTGACAACTTGGGAGGTTCAGGTGAGTGAAAAAGGTATAGAAAAGTGTATGGAAAAGATGCAGAATTGAGACTCAACATACCCCCACTGTGAAGGTGTTGCATGTCCTAATGCAACCAAAATTTTGATAATCCTTCCTCAGTTCATATTCCTTGACACTTCAGCCAACACGCCTAATCCTCTCCTCCTCTTCCTTGGTGCTACCAACATTCTGGGTTTCTTCATTAAGCACCTAAATTTGATATTAACCAGTGCTCTGCTCAACTTCTGGCATTTCCTTTTCAATTTCTTGTTCTTTTTCTGCCATATTCCCAGATGTAGCATGGTATTATCATGGATGATTTTGTCCAGTTTGCCTTGTTCTTTCAATGTCTCATTTTCATTTTTGATGTGTCGATTTAAAAGCTCTAGCTCAAAGACTTCATGTTTTAGTGATTGGACTAAATCATCCTGTACTGTATGAGGCTGAATGGACGAAGTACTGGGACCTGTAGCTGCCTTTTCCAAAGATTCTATATAGTCATATACTTCCTGCTGCTTGGGGTCTATATCAGGTGTCATTTTTATTGGGCTATCCCCAAAATGTTGTGAAGGAGAGTTATCTTCAAAATCTGGCTGAGAAGGGCTCACATCAACATTTTGCTGAGAATGGAATGGACTATGTTCAATGTCTGACTGAGAATGAAATGAACCAGGTTCACTAACTGACTGAGATGGACTATGGTCAGATGGGGACTTTCAGATGTCTCTTCTCCCAAATCAATGAAATGAGGACCCTTCATTTGTGTTTTCCTCAATTTCCCCTTAAGTCTGCTGCTTCTTCTCACACGCTGTGGTACACTATCCTTTTGTTTTTGTTTTCCTTTCTCTGTCTTCTTGGCCATAGAGGACTGTTTTTGAAGATAAATTAATCTTTCAGATAACACTTGGTGATCTTCTTCTTCGGAAGAAAGAGTTTGATGTATAGCCTCAATAGTTTTTCTCTCTTTTGGTATTATTGGCTTCTTACCCTTGATTTATTTCTTCTTCCTCTTTGACAGTCTCTCTTCCCTATCAGTTCTTTCAATTGCAGTAGTAGGAGTATTTTGAATTTCATCAATTGTTCTTTTTCTCCTACTTCTTCTTTCTGTGCTACCTTCAGGAATTTCTTGAGTAGGAGTAATTTGGGTTTCATCATTTATTCTTTTTCTTCTACTCCTTCTTGCTGTGCTACCTTCAGGAATTTCCTGAGGTTCCTCAAAGAAATTTCTAACCAGAAATTGTTCCCATGTGTCTTTCTTTTCCTTTAACTCCTTTTCAATCAAAATTTTTACAAAGCCGTGGTGATATAGATGGGGTTCTACATCTCCTAAATGTTTCTGAACAGTCACGGACATTTTCTTCAAACTATTGAATAGAAAATATGGGAGATTGAGAGTTTGATTATCTAGAAAATTCATCAATAACCTGGTATGGTACATATACATGGACCCAAAATGGCCTTCACATGTAATGAATTTCTGAACAACTAGCAGCAAAGTAGCCCATTCCTCTTTCAATGCATGCACAGGAATTCCTCTTTTAAAAATAGTTATGTCCATACCTTGATTTCGTAAGATTGTTCTCCATGCTTCATCACTGATGCTTTTATTCTTAAACCAACGCTCACCCTCTTGAAGAAGTTCCGTGGCTGTTGCTATAGATGCTTCATTGACCGGAAACTTAAGGTCTCCAACTTCTACTTCCAAACCATTGAACGACCTTGTGAATGCCTTCGTCACTTCTTTATGATAACCTCTGAATTTCTGGATAAACCGCAGCCACTTTGCTTTCTTCAATATCTCCTTTGCTTGCGGATATCCCTGTATAAACTTAGGTCCTTCCGATTCTGCTCTTAGCAATTTACCCATTTTTTTTCTTCTGCTCTTCACAAATTTGCCTGCGTGAGGGTTCGATGGAAATAGAACGGCTGAATGCACGGGGATGAGCACAATCACTGTGGGTAAATGTCAGAGAGTGGTATATAGACTATAGCGTAGTAGAGAACGAAATGGAGTGAACAGAACAGAGAGGGGTTTTCATGAGCACAACAGAGATACGGCTGTGAGGTTAACAGAGTATAATACATCCGGCAGTGTTTTGAATTTTGGTGGCTACACAATAAATATGAGCACGTTTAAACAATGGCTATAGATTTATGCAGCTGTAAGATTCCGTGGTCAAATCAAATATGTCTCATTGTCACCGGTGGAATATTGGAACATGAGTGAAGATCGGGGGTTTAATGATGGAACCGTTTGAGAATGAATGCGAGAGGATAATATGGAGATCGTGAAAGGTTACGGAATTGTCAATATAATCATTGCACATAATGGATAGAGCTTATAGTTCAGAACTATATAAAAATGTGTTTTTCAATGCTATTTGAAATAAATTTTATTCATACCTTTGGAATCTTTGCCTTTTCCCTTGGTCTTCAACTAATTGCTCTTCATTGGTGTCTTGAATGCTCCATGTCTTCATTTTTTATCCTCTCACCTGCATTTTATTTCATGATTATGGAAATAACATCTGGCTGTACATTCTTTTGAAAACAGAGTTGTAGCTGCGGAATCTGCTTCTGGCTGCGGAAATTGGAGTCAGCTGCGGAAACAGATGTCAGCTGCGGAAACTGACACAGCTATTATTTGGATGAATGGAGATGAACAGATGACAAATGACCAGATGGAAATGGTCATGAAAAAGAATTTTATTGATGAAATGGATGGAATGAAGTGGAATGGAGTGAAATGAAGTGAAATGAAATGGAATGAAGTGGAATGGAATGGAGTGGGTGGTCACAAAACTTGTGAAATGAAAGAGAAATTTTTTTTTTTGGAAAATATAGAGTGTCAGGTGTTCCTGATTTTCACCCTATATTTTCTGTATAAGACTGCCAATCAGTGATTGGTTTTCAGGCTTATACAATCTTATACAATTTTTTATTTTTATTTTTATTTTTTTAACTGAAAAGAACAAAAGTTAGGTTGGTAGAGAAGAAGAATTCTTCTGTACCAGCCTGATTGCAGAACTTTCTTGAAACATTTTGACAAAATCCTCTTTTGAGAGTGGCTTATGATAAACTTTCAATCTATGGCCATTCACAATAAGAGGAGTTTGAAATTCATCAATGGTCTTGATTCTTACAGCTCCATTGCTAAAGATCTTTTCAATCTCATATGGCCCAAGCCAATGAGTCTGAAATTTCCCTTGAAAATCTTTAAACTTGGAGTCAAATAACAATGCCCAATCTCCTTCTTGAAACTTCTTCTCTTTGATATATTTGTCATGCCATTTAGTTCTTTGATATTGAACTAGATCAGTTCTTAGAATTGCTTCTTGTCCGATCTCATCTAGCTCATTCAACTGCTCCATTCTATGCTTTTGGGCTTCTGATAAGTCCATCCCCAACTGAACTGCTATCTTGAAGGTCTTGACTTGGAATTCAATGGGGAGCAATACTTCTTTCCCATAAACAAGTTCATAGGGAGAATGTCCTGTTGTATTTCTCCATGTAGTTCTGTAGGCCCACAAGGCTTCAGGAAGCCTTTCTTCCCAATCTCTTCTGTGTAGATGAACAGTTTTGGTGATGATACTTTCAAGAACTTTATTTGTGGACTCCATTTGACCATTTGCTTGCGGATGGTAAGGAGTAGATCTTCTGTGCTTGATTTTGTATTCTTCCATCAACTTCTCCACCAAATTGGATGTGAATTGGCTCCCCTGATCTATCACAATTTCTCTTGGAACACCAAAGCGAGTAAAAATATCCTCATAAATAAAATGAACAACTGAATTTTCAGTAGCAGATACTAATTCTTTGGCTTCTACCCATTTAGTAACATAATTAGTACAAACCAATATATACTTCTTTTGCTTAGATGGTGGATTAATAGGTCCAATGAAATCTAAAGCCCATTTTTCAAAGGGTTCAATGAGTACCTGTGTTTGCAATGGCATTTCATTTGAAAGGGTAGGTTTCTCTACTCTTTGGCAGCTATCACACCTTTTGACATATTGTTTTGCATCTTTGAAGAGAGAAGGCCAATAATATCCCAAGGAAAGGATTTTATAGGCCGTCCTTTTGTCCGCAAAGTGTCCGCCGCATGATTCATCATGACATGCCTTAAGAATATCAGGCATTTCATCTTCCCTGACACATCTTCTGATCACAAGATCTGGCCCTGTTTTAAACAATTCATTAGAAATCCATGAATATTTTGAACTCTCCTGAATAATTTTTCGTTTTCCACTTGGAAATAAATGTGAAGGTAGTTTCCCTGTAACCAAATAGTTAGCAATATCTGCATACCAAGGAGTCTTAATAGTTACTGCAAACAAGTATTCATCAGGAAACTTATCCTCTTCAGGAGAATCTTCTTTAGTATTCTGAATCCTAGACAAGAAATCAGCTACTGTATTTTGTTTTCCTGGTCTATCCAACACAGTAATATTGAATTCTTGCAAAAGTAAAAGCCATCTTGTCACTCTGCCATTAGTAACAGTTTTGTTCATCAAATATCTAATTGCAGAATGGTCAGTATGAATAAAAGTTTCATAGCCTGTTATGTAATGTCTAAACTTATTAATTGCATGAACAACAGCTAAAAACTCTTTTTCAGTCACAGTATAGTTCAACTCTGTGGAATTCAAATTTTTACTGGTGTAATAAATGGCATAAGGAACTAAATCTTTTTGACCCAACACAGCTCCTAGAGCTGTATTTGAAGCATCCGTAGAAATATGGAAAGGGAGTTTCCAATTTGGTCCTCTCAAGATAGGTGCTTCAGATATTCTTGTTTTCAAAGTTTCAAAAGTTGATTGACAATCAGGATCCCATTTAAATTCACAGTCTTTTGTAAGCAATTTGAAGAGTGGGGATGCTATTTTAGTGAAGTTTTCTATAAATATTCTATAATAACCAGTAAATCCTAGAAAACTTCTAACATCTCTTTGACAATTTGGAATAGGCAACTTGGAGATGACTTCAACTTTTGATCTATCAACCTTAATCCCATCTCCTGAAATATGATGTCCTAAAACAATCCCTTCAGTAAACATCATAAAACATTTTTCATGGCTTAATGAAAGGTTTTTTTCTTTACATCTTATAAGAAATTTTTCCAAATTTTCTAATGCCTCTTCAAATGAATTACCATAAACTGTAAAATCATCCATATAAACCTCTACACAATCATGGATTAGATCAGAAAAAATTCCTAGTACTGCTCTTTGGAATGTTGCAGGTGCATTACATAACCCAAAAGGAAGTACTCAGTAGGCAAAATTTCCCCATGGACAAGTAAATGTGGTCTTATCTTGATCTTCAGGTGCTACCTGAATTTGATTATAGCCACTAAAACCATCCAAAAATGAAAAGTACTTTTTATCTGCTAATGTGTCTAATACCCGATCGATAAAAGGCAAAGGAAAGTGATCCTTCAAAGTTGCTTTGTTCAATTCCCTGTAATCAATGCATACCCTCCATTTACCATTCTTTTTAGGTACTATAACCAAAGGAGAAACCCATCGGCTATCCGAAATTGGATAAATGAAGTTTACATTGAGAAGTTTTTGGAGCTCTTCTTTCACTATCTCCCTAAGATTTGGATTCATCCTTCTTTGAGGTTGTCCGATTGGTCTACTGTTTTCCTCAATATAGATATGATGGATGCAAGTCTTAGGATCAATACCCTTCATGTCAGTATACTCCCATGCAAATGCAGTAGAATGTTTTTGTAAGATTTTGGTTAGTTCTTCTTGTTGTGACTTTTCCAAATGTTTGTTGATATTCAATGTTTTTCCTGGAAAAATCTCAATAGTAGAACTACCAAACTCTTCCATAGAGTAAAGAGACATTTGTCTTGATGATAAATATTCTATGTCGGATTCCAATTGAAATTGTGTGGGGTCATATTCTGAAGATATCTCAAAATTTTCTAATGTGTTCAGAATTTGACTATCCTCACTGATTTCAAAAATGGTAAAGACAGGTTGTATAGTGTCCTCATCATCAACCCATTCATTGTCTCCTACTTCTGTGATTTCTCTTGCTGGAGGATACAAATTGAATTTCTTTGTCGAATTACCATTAGAAATGTACATGTCCCCAGATCTACAACTAATAAAAGCATCAGCTGTGGCTAGCCAAGGTCTTCCTAAGATAAGTGGATGCCCTCCTAGATTACTCTTGGGAGTCAAAATCATAAAATCTACCGGATATTCCCAAGAATCTAAGGAGACTGAAATATCTTCTAATACACCATCTGGTTTAATAATTGATCGATCTGCAAGTTGCAGTAAAGTAGGTGTAAAAAGAAGGTTAGTAAGTTTTAGCTGTTCCATAGTCTGTCTACTCATAATGTTGATAGCAGCCCCTAAGTCAATCAATGTGTTTGGAATTTCTATCCCATTTATGTGTGTCTTGACAATTGGACTTCCTGGATCTACATACTTCTGCATGGTAATTTTTCCCATCATAATGTCTGCAATCTTTCCTACCAGGTGGATTCTTCTTGTGTCCTTTAGCTTCCTTCCCGGTCTTTTGAAACTCAACTCCTTTATGGTTTTTGCTAGAATAGGAATTTCTCGAATGGCTTGTAGCAATGGAATCTTGATACAAACATTCTTCAATTCATCTAGAAAGTCATAGTTAGGCAACAAGATTTGTTTTTCCACCCCCTTGTCAATTTGTAGTCTTTCAGGAAAAGGAGGTGTAGATGAAGATGTAGGTTGCTCAACTATAGGAGTTGTGGGTGTTTTTTATTTTTCTTTTTGAATGTTTGAATTTGGAAGAGATTCTTCCTCAGAACCCTTATCGACTTGAAGAGAGTCCTCCTCAGAGGTATCTTTCTCTTGAATATCTATAGAAGGTTTTTCTAAAACTCTACCAGATCTGAGTTGTACATCGTTGAGAGGAACAATCATATAGGTAGGAAATTGTTGTCCTTCTACCATGTAAGTATTCTGAGGATTCTTATTATTAGGATTTGGCAATGGCTGAGCTGGAAGTTGACTTTTCTTTTGTTGGTATGGGAGCATGAGTTGAGGATTTGAATTTTGTTGAGAAGGTTGTTGTTGTGGAAATGGCAATGAAAGTTGTGGATTTGAATTTGGAAGTTGTGGAGCTTGTTGATTTTGAAAAGATGGAGGATATTGATAAAATTGAGCAAATATCCCATAAGGATTTTGCATCCCTTGTACCCATGGTTGATATGGATTCTGATGTTGGGGCCAAGGTTGTTGCCAAGGATTCCAATTTGGTGGGGTTTGAAAATTCATAGGGTTGTTAAACCATTGAGTTTGTTGTCTCTGCCAAGGTCTTCTTGCAACAAAACAGAGAGATTCTACTGAATTTGGGTCTTCTTGAAAGACAGCTTTGAGTCCAGGAATTGAAGGACAATCCTTGATCTCATGATTCTCTGAGCAAATTATACATGTTTCTACAACTTTTGCATCCAGGGGAAATTTCCTTAAAGCATGTTTCTTCCTACATTTCGGACAAAAGATGGCTAAAGCATCTATTTCTGCTTTCTGCTTGTTTTGGATTTTAAGGGTGTCTAGTTGTTCACTAAGGCCCCCTAAGATATCAGTTTTGAATTCATCAAGCATATTACCAATCTCTGCCCTACTTACTGATCCAGTTGTAGATTTGTTAGCCCTAATAAGAGAAGGATCCCTAGGCCCTTTTCCTGTTTTAGATTTTCCTCTTGAGAGATGGACACATAGTTCTGTTATGTCACGAAGTGGAAGTTGAGAAATGTCTCCTTTCCCATCATGTTTAAAATATCTATCCATTCATCTCTAATGGCTTTTAATATGAGGGCTTTCAAGGTTTCATCATCTAAGTTGCTCATCTTTGCTCTTTTCAAATTGTACTGAAATCTTTCAAGTAAGTCTTCCAAATTTTCATCTTATTTTTGCATCATTTTGAATACCTCATCCTTGTGATTGGTGGGCATACAATAGTCCAAGTATCTATCCAAAAAAATTTGTTTCATATCATTCCAAGTCCTAATAGATTGAGTGGCCAATCCCATGAACCATCTCAAAGCAGATCCCTTCAAAGTTGAAGGAAACAGTTTGAGTTTTTGAGAGTCTTCCATATAGTCATAGGTTCGGCACACGACTTCAAACTCAAACAGAAATGTTTCAGGATCCTCACTTCGCAATCCATAAAAGTTAGGGAGGAAAGATGGTGAGATATTTTTCATCGTTGTATGAGTTTCCTCATCAACTATAGGGAATCCAAACAAGTTGTCTCCTTCCCTATTTCCTCCATTATTTCCTTCACCATTGTTGTTTCCATTGTTTCCTCCTCTTCTACCTCTACCTCTACCTCCATCTATTACTTCCTCTGCCATGATAGTCTCTTTAGAGCCCTTAAAGTCCTCTAGTTCTTCTACCAAGGGAGGATGAGAGAGAGTCTCTTTGTTTTCTAAATGGGATTTAGTAGATGGTATGGAAGAATCCTCTAATTCAGCTGTTCCTTGAATTCCAAAAATCTTAAGGCTAGGGGTAGATGGTGGTGAATCTGGTCTATGCCTTGAAGAAGATGGAGTTGTGAAAATCGAACTCTTGGCTTTAGCTATAAACCATCCCCTAGAATCTCTTGCTCTATGCATGTCATTTTTTTTTAAAAAAAAAAAAAAAAAAGTTGGGCTAATAATTCTCTTTATGATCTTCCAGATCACACTAGGTGCAAGAAGAGAGCATACTTAAGAAATTAATAAACCAATAACTCTCTTTTCTGATCCTCCAGATCACACTAGGTGCAAGAGGAGAGCATACTTCAAGAAGTTATCAAGTTTTCCCTTCTTTTATGATTTTTTTTTTTTTTTTTAAGAAATTGGCTACCTAGTTACACTTCCCCGGCAACGGCGCAAAAATGTTTGGTCAATTTAGTGTGTCCTAAATTGCTGCATTTAATTTGTCAATCCGGGATTCGTAAGCTGATGAAGTGCGGCGCACTATATGTGCAAGATAACCTATTTCTTAACTTTTTTGTCGTTTTTGGTTTTCTAAGATGAAATGGAAATTCTAAAATGAAAACAAGTATGGTTATGTTTGTTCAAGGAAATGATATCCTCTATAATGATTTACCAACTTGAAACTTAAAAAGGAATTTGAAACATACAATGAAAAAACTTGAAAGGAAATGAAAATGTGCTGCTGAAATGAAAATGTGTTGCTAGTCTAATAAATCAAACAGTGAACTATTGAGCATGAAAACCAAACTATCCTTGCTGTTATCTAAACACAAAAGAAACTATGTTGAAAGAAATCTAAAAGTTGCAACAAAATAAATCTAAATCAAATTACATCAACTTATCTTCTGATCCCTCATCATTAGTCCAGCTATGATTTTCGGAGGTAACCATAAACAACTTGAGTAACCTGATATCTAACTTGCAGAAAGTAAACTAATATCAAACTACACATTTATAATTCAATCCCTCACCATCAGTCCAGCTGTGGCTTTCGGAGGTAACTGAAGATGTCATGCACAATTTAATATTTCTAATCTTGCAGAAAGGAAACTAATACCAAACTACACATTTCATAATACAATCCCTCACCATCAGTCCAGCTGTGGCTTTCGGAGGCAATTGAAGATGTTATGAGCAGTTTAATATATCTAAATTTGCAGAAAGGAAACTAATACTAAACTACACATTTCATAATACAATCCCTCACCATCAGTCCAGCTGTGGCTTTTGGAGGCAACTGAAGATGTTATGAGCAGTTTAATATATCTAAATTTGCAGAAAGGAAACTAATACCAAACTACACATTTCATAATACAATCCCTCACCATCAATCCAGTTGTGGCTTTCGGAGGCAACTGAAGATGTTATGAGCAGTTTAATATATCTAAATTTAACTACTGAAGCAAATGAGCAAAACTGAATTAAACAAAGCAGTACTGAAATTAAACAGAAACTAAGAAAATAAAATTAGCAGCAGAACAATGTTAATTCCATGTCATTAGTCAAAAAGCTATGAAAATGCCCGGGCTGCCTATCTATAACCTGAAACAAGAACACTGATCAGTGATTAATAACATAAAACATGAAAGACATAAGTGAAATGGAAAGCATGAAAGTTTATAAACAGAAATGAAGCATATGTATCATGAAAAATGCAATGTATAAACATGTGAATGGATTATGGCACAATGAGCTTTAAAGAAATAAAACAAGAACTATACACTAATGCACAAAACCTTAGCTGAGCAGGGGCCCTCTACACCAGCCTTGGCAACGATCTTCAAGTACGAATTATGTTGGAAAACAGAGTCTTCTTATATTAAAATGCAGTCATAACAGTATGGTAGTATTACGGCACAAAGGCAGCGTAATTACATTACAGAGCAGACTTAATAAAACTAACAGAGACTAATTGAGACTAACTCCCTATGCGTATGCAAACGCGTTATTTATAACAAGAGAAACATAACTAATTCCTAAAGTTTATGCTGGTGGAGAACACGTAGACCATTACGTCCACGGATCTAGGATCATGGCCGTGTTGGAAAGTAAATCTATGAGGAGTGGATGCTTGAATTCGGCTATGGAGCCATGTATAGATGTCGACTTGTCCTCCGCAAGCTCAGAAACGGCAATATGAACTTTCACGTGACACGAAACAGAGTCATGTCACCGTGAGACTCTATGGTTGACTTCCATGTGGACGCCTTTGACCGCGGCTTCTTTGGATGAGTTTGCTCGAGCCAATAGGACACGAACCATGTCCACATCATTTCTGACTTTCCCATGTGGCTCGTTTTTCCTGTAGACACCTGTAACATAGAGTTTCACAAAATAGTTGCGGAAAGTTGCAGCAGCTGCGGAAAGTGGCAAGATTCCGCAGCTAAATGAACAAAATCTAAATCAAACAACAGACACAAAAATATAGTTAAAAACCATGTTAGATGCTCTTTTGCAATTAACATACAATGATATTGACAACTTGGGAGGTTCAGGTGAGTGAAAAAGGTATAGAAAAGTGTATGGAAAAGATGCAGAATTGAGACTCAACAAGTATTCCTTGTGATTTATAGATTGGTAGTTTTGTTTGTGCTTCATGTTAAGGCCTAATCATGCATGTGTGTTTAAATTCCATAAGAGAGTTTAGTGGAGTAGGGATGCTCTGTGATATTAAAGCTAAGAAACCTGTGGGGTTTGTTGGTTGAAAACCATCAGGGTTGTGGCTTTCTTCCTAGGACTGAAAAACCCACTAGAGATTAGATGGTTGAGAAATTTATAAGAGGTTGAGGCAACCCAGAGCTAGTGGGTTGATAACACCTTATGTATCCTTAGGGGGGCTTAGAACATAGGTGTGAGTACCATTGATAATTTTTTGGAAAGTGAGTTCTTATTACTATAGTAGTAACATGGTTGATAAACCTCCTTGATATTAAAACATATCTCGAGTCTCTCTCCAAGAATAAACTAAGACTATGTGTGCCTTGCTTGACCCTTTTGTTAATTTGTTATTGGATTAAAATCCATTGTGGTTTAATAGTTGGGAGTTGTTGAAAACACTTGATACATGGCTTTGTTAATCATATGCGATTGGATGGTTGAGAACTCCTAAGAAAAATACCTCCTCAGACCCTGAATCTAGTACATGGGTGGTTTGAATGTAAGAAAGCCTAAGGTTGGATGGATATTTGAAGTCCCAATATCAGTTGCTAGTGTTGCATAAAATATGAGATAAGTGGTTTATCTTATGTTTATATGTTGTTACTTCATTGTAATGGATGATTTATGGTATTGTGGCATGTACTATTATTAAGAAATTTGTGTACCCTTTGTGTGCTTGAGCTATTATGGGTGTGTGTGTGTGTGTGTGTGTGTGTGTGTGGTCGTGCATGTGTGTGTGTGCGCATGTGCATGTGCCTGTACGTGTGCCTGTGCGTGTGTGTGTGCGTGTGATGTGAGCTCGAGACTCCATGTAATATTGTTATGTTCATGATAATTATTATGGAATCATGAATGGTTTAACGCATTGATACAATGGTCACGAGTCTCTT
Source organism: Pinus albicaulis (assembly GCA_034641835.2). Lineage (NCBI taxonomy): Eukaryota > Viridiplantae > Streptophyta > Pinopsida > Pinales > Pinaceae > Pinus > Pinus albicaulis. Next base: position 718,032,305 of record CM076573.1, read on the forward strand.
AAAAGAGATTTGTATTAACCTGAGAAATGATATTCCTAAGCACTTCATTAGAAATTTCTGAGGGTTTTAGGGTATAAATTTCAACTGTAAATCCCTAAGAGGAACTCAACCCTAGTCAGAATTTAGTTTGTGGTGTGCGCAAGGATTAAAAATTTAGAAAAAAATCCAAGAAATTCCATTCTTCTTTGATAATAGAATAAGGAAAAAAAACACTAGAAATTAGGCTGAACTAGGAAATTTCATGAGGTTTGGGGCCTGGGAAACGTGAGTTCGGGGTTGAGTAGATATCAAGGCTTGGGAGATGTGAGATCAGGGTTATGAGATCAAGCTGAGTACAACTCGGGGCTCAAGGGATGTGATTCCAGGGCCGAGTAGAGTTCAGGGCCATGGGGGCAGGCATTAAGGCCCAAGGAATATATTTTGGTGCCCAGAGAAGGCACAAGCCCAAAAATACTCAGGATAGGGTTTTTTTTCAGGCTTCAGCGGTCCATAGTTTGAGTTTTTTAAATCCAAAGGGAATGGTTGAATCCTAACTTCTTCATTATAACATGTTCTTGTTACAAAACACGTTATTGGGTTCGTTCGATGGGGCCCAAGCAAAGTATAATGTGGCAGGAGCCACGTGAGTATGGAAAAATTCCATGTGGGAAAAGAAAGGAGTTGTGGAAAACCTAGGTGGGGTGGGGATGCCACGTGGGTTCTATGTGGAAGTACTTTGCTGACATGACGAAAGTTGTATTGAATAGACTTTGAATGAACGTAACTTCTTATTTGGGAGTCAGATTTCAATCAAAATTGCATAGTCGTAAAACTCTCAATGAGCTAAAAACAATAGTGGTGTTTATTATAATTTTTAAAGAAGTTGAAAAATGAGAAGTTTTGTGACCCCATTTTCCATTATGGGACTATAGAGGTTGGGTTAAATGAAATTAACACCTCTTAAAGTAGATTAGAGCTTCTGGAATCATATGTGATATGATTGAATAGCTCAATCATATTAGGACCTCTTATTCAGCTTGGAAAATCAAAGTGGGTGGGAAAGAGCATTACAAGAGGTTCCATCATAACTAGGAAAAGGGTCCATAATGGAATTTTAAAGAATTCATACTTATCTTAAAATGTAGGAACCATAGAAAATATTAATACATATTAAATTGTAACCGTAAAATTTTTATTGATATGTTTATAAGATTATTCAAATTTTCAATAATTTTATATAGTTTTTATAAAATTTGGTAATTTTAAGATTAAAATTATTTTATCCTATAAAATTTGGGAGAATCATTTTAGGAAGAAAATGGAAATTGGTGAATCCTTTGTTGGAAAAAAAAAACTTGGAAAATTATCGCATTGGTGAATTTTTTCCCCAAAAATTTTCCATGAAAAGAGATCTATCATAAACCAAGGGGCACTTGGCCTCTCTAATTAGTGTTTTTATTAGTATATATTTTATAATAGTAGATCTAGACTTTATTTTCATATCGAGGATGTATGTATGTATGTATGTATCAAAGATTGGATTCAAGTCTTGTCTCATAGGGAATTTGAGTTGCATATGTATGATCATTAAGAACATGGAACACCCTTGGGGCCCTATAATAGTTATCATATTCAAAGAAATTCGTTTTATCACCTACACCAATGAATTCTAGATTATTTCCTTCCATACTTCCCATATTTTCTAACTTTCATGACTCTATCACAGTAAAGGAGCTTCTAGTAAAAATTATGCCTAGCTCATTAGTTTACTTCTCTTTGTTAATGTGATGGTAAAAATTACTTCAAATCATTAGAGAAGTACCATAATAATATAAAACCATATGTTGACATAATCAAGATAAAAAAAAACCTTGATCCATGTGGATATCGATGACCACCCACCTATTTGACTCACTCACAACACAATTTTTCTATTTTGGTGATTTTTAGGTCCTAAACTTCGAGAGTTTTTTTAAGGCCCTAAATGGCATGTTTTGGGGAAACAAGCCAAAGGTTTTTATTTATAGTTTTCATTAGTCATAAAATTTACTTCTTGAATAGACCTTTCAAATAGACTATCGTGTGTGCCAGATGGATATTGTATGCCAAAGTTACGAACCTAGGAAGTTGATGTTTCAACTTACCCTATCAAGGCCCAAAATCATTTAGCACTTCATCTCCTAGGGTTAGGATTTTGCATGTTTAGGTTTTATCATTACTTATTTATGATAAAAAGGCCTTCAAGCCTCACTATAACACAATTCAACAAAGGTGTGTATCCATCACATCTCTTCCTAGAGATAAGCTACCACCATTCAAGCTAGATTGCTTTCATTCTACATGTATACAGTTTCAACCTTTTATATTTATTAATTGAATTCAAGTTTCACTATATCTCTATGTTTTGGTTATAAATTTGTATTTCTCTTTGTTATCTTCACAAATTTAGATCATTGGTATTAGAACAAACTACTCCTTATTTATTTTTCTATGCAGGTCCCCATCGAGGTCGGGGTATAAGGAGTTTATACTCGAAATGCATGATCTGTTGCAACAAAATTCTCACCAACCCCAATGGCCTCCCATGGCAGAATAAAATAAATATGTGGGAACTTTAGATCCTATAATGTTGTTTCTTGAAAAATATTTTTAGTGACAAAGGAATGAGATAATGGATAATTTTCCCTAGATCCTTTAACAAATGTCAATAGGTGATGCATTTTCATCAAGTGGCCACTTTGAAGGTGTCATCCCCTTTAAGGTACAATTTAATTTTGATATTCATATATTTGAAGGCCAGATAGATGTAGATTCTCTAAGAAAATGGTTAAATCTACTAGAAGGGTATTTTTCGGTCCATAATTTTTCTGATAGAGAAAATATTACCTTTGAACTCCTTAAGCTTGCCCACCATGTCAACGATTGGTCGGAACATTACCTTGATCAAAGAGCCACAGAAGAATCCACACTATTTTCAGTGATGTTGTTAAGGAAGAATATTATTTTTTTGGAGGCTACAAAGACCAATACATGAGATGGACCATAGTACAGTAGGAAAGGGACCAAGCATTTCCATAAGCCACAAATATCTTTAATAAATTACACACCAAGTTGGGTATCAAATAATTTAAGTGACATATGGTGCTCAAATCCCATGGTTTTCTACATATACACATCCAAACATAAATGGATTTCCTTGAAATCTCCTTTCTTGGCACTACATACCAATATGTTGTCAAAATCAAGAAAAAAATTAAATAGAATAAGTGAGACTTTAGATCCATGAATCCTTCACAAGAAAATTAGGGCAAGGGCATCCCAAAATCGTTAGGATAGAGCTAGGGTGTACCATCCTAGGACAACCCATCAAATCCACACAAAAAAATGCTAATGGGAAGAGGAAAAAAGATGTTGGAAAGTGGTGTGAGTTCCACAAGAGCCCCACTCATAACACCAATGAATGTCACACAAAATAGTCACTGGTGGCTGAGAAAAAGGTCTTAGAGTCAGATACAGGTTCCAAATCTAAACCAGACTTAGAGATGGGGAAACATAACATTGATGTGGAAACCCAATGCCACCGTTTCCACAACCAAGGTCCAGAAAAGTGAGCTTGAAGATCCAAAGGAAGGTAAGTGTTATGCAGAATTTACGACTGCAGACAAAATTATCTTCCATAGACCTAGTGGCATGATCTAGAACAACATAAGGACAAGTAATATAATGTTTTCCTTAAATTAATTGAACAATGAGATGAGGCCTATCTAGAATCTATCGCAATCTTCACTCTCTTCTTGGATTGTATGTTCCAATCCTAGATCTGATCATTATAATTAGAACTTGAACAATTAAACAACACAAACTAAAAATCTACGCCATCTATGTATCAGCATCGAATCACTTCATTCAATGGATCGACGTAACATTGAAACATATGAACATCAACATCATATATAGTAAAATAATATACTCATTATATTAATAGAAATGGAGAGAGTTACAACCAAATATAGGAGTTGATCATGTAGATAAACTCCCCAAGTTGACTTGTCCTTCCTTTCCACAAAGAACACCTTTTATGTCACCTCAATTCATGGAATGATGACTCTCCTTAGATTCAGGGCAATAGCATGAGGGTAATAAAACTCCAAAAGGAAACCCACAACTTGTGGATGGTAGTAAATATACCGGAGAGGATGGTAGGTTAGGAATTCTTATCCATTTACCAATCTAAGTTTAAGATCCACTCTTGATGGTAGGATGAGCCCAAAGGATAAGGGGTGAAATCTCCAATGTAGGATATGATAGGATTCAAGAATTTCATCCAAGGTAAATAGTTATAACAACTCTTGAAGCTTATAGAATCAGTGCACCCCCAGCAAGGGGCAACTTGTTGGTGATAATTGCAAGTCCATAGAGGACCAACCTATTGGTGAACATTGGTATCTAAAGGTCCAGGATGTGTTGGGCCAAAAAATCACTGAAATGAAGCAGTTAAAGGAAGAAATTCAAGGTTTTGAGAGAGTCATGCTTAGGGCTATATGTAGGGTTGATGAAAAAGTGTTCAATGATGTCAATGATATTTTTTAAAGGCCTATCGACCAGATGCGACAGTGTGTCCTATAAAATATTTCCCCCTAAAGTGCAAAGTCAAAAATGGAAACTAATGACTAAATTTCTTTACCTTGTGACAAGTCAGGATCAAGAACAACCAATGAGATCATTATTTGTTACAATATATTTACATCATGAAATATTTTCTGAGGGAAGCATACCCATGCTCAGCACAAAAGCTAACATTACATATACAATGATTAAAAGACACGTCCACTGATGGCAAAAGGTGGACCCATGATTGGATGGTTTTATGTATAATCATAGCCATCATACTTTGTAATCTTGTATTAGTCCTGAAATCACAGCCAGAATGGATTAAACTAGATCTGGGGTATTCTATCTCATTCACATGATCGTCCAATGTACGAATCTAACCATGCAAATCAATGAGCTAAGGTAGAACATGGTAGACACCATCTGTTTACCATCCAATGATGTAAATCATTAACATATGTGAGAGAAACCACCGATGATGTTAATGATTCTCAAGGTACTATGGTACAATCTGTATGGTGTGAATAAATTAGTTGAAGTTGAACACCACACAGAATCTATTGGTCAAAGGCCAATGATTTAAAATTTTCTTTGATAGTGAGTAAAATTTCCATTGATGTATGCAAGAAGTTGTTTCTAAGTCCACTTCTTGTATAATGAGCTGATGTTGATAGGAAGCGACCTGTCGCAGGAGGGCCTTGATGTATCCCCCATGAACGAAACCAAAAGGGTATCATGATTTCATATAGAATGATGATGATACGGAACTGTATCAGGAACGGAAGACATGGAATGAAGGCTTAAGAGTATTGTAGTAGATATCAACTGAATGAATTCTCTTGAAGACATCCACGACACTGAATGGAGCTGGCAGCATTAACCCAAAACTGAAAATGGAGGCTTTGAAATGGTATGATGAACCAAAATAAAATCATATTTCCTAACCCAACAACCATGGAGATGAAGTGGAAGAGTTTCATGTTCAAGAGTGACTCATTTCCATTAACAAGTGGAGTACCATGTTTTCCCAATTTCCCCAACCATTATTGGTGTTGCATCTAAAGTTGCAAGGAGTTGTTTCTTAGTGATCTTGTGTCCAAATCATATCACCAAATAGAGAAAGTAAGGGCAATAGAACAATAAGAAATCCCCAATCCAAAATGATCAGTCATGCAGCAAACAGTCTATTCTATACTTTAAGTAAATGAAATCACACCTAGTACCCTCACAGATTAGGGAAGGGTTTTGAGTTCGATGCAAATCTCACTTTACACTCAAGCGATCCACCATGTCCACACCTGATCGATATCCCTACGCAAAATCACAACAAAATGAAGAAAATAGGTGATATTCCTCATAATATCATTAGATCAAAAGCAATAGAATCAACCATATAACATGTTGAATAAAAATTCATATAGGGAAGGAACAAATGTTTCCATTAATCATGAAAAACATATTAAAATTCTTATACCTTCACCTCAAAACTTCCTCTTCGCGATCCAGTAGAGTTTCCCCACTATATCCAGGAAATGAGCATGAAGAGAAACATACAAGTGGAAAGGACCTCACAATCTCTCTCACAAATGGAAATATAGTAGCATGGACTCAATATGGTTGTCCAAAACTAGTCTAGCCCTCTCAAATGGTCCAGTATAAATAGGCATGGGAGAGGTCCCGAGAGGATGTATGTAGACACTCAAGATGACAAGAAGTCATAGAAATTCTAACTGATAAGTCTTGGCCAGCTCAAATAGGTGATAAATCAAACTAATCTTCTAGGGAATAAGGCACTCTAGAATTCATGTCTCGACGCTAGCCCAGAAAGGGGTGAAAAAATCCTTGGACACTCCCATAAGGAAGGGTTGGGAGCATTTGGGAGGCTCTGGACGCACCCATAGGCTTCAATGCATACGTCCATGGGCCAAACTGGAGAAAAATAGGTCCCAAGCCTAGAAAAAGTAAAACAACCATGAGGACTACAGGTCACTGATCCAAGGGCGTAAAGAGGATGATAACATATGGCCCCTAATTTATGAGGTCAAAAGAGAATCTGATGGCCTAAATACATTATAATAAATCTCAGAGGTTGAAATGGGAGTTATGAGACAAAGCAAAGAACATGGATCGGAAGACTCTAGAGCTGAAGTCTCATATGTGTTGATAACATCCATGAGGTGGGCATACCCATGCTCAGTCATACGAATATACTGAACATGGCTGCCAAAACATAAATTTTGGATCCATGAGATGAAGTGCTAGAAAATTTCCACGAAATACATGCACAGTGGATCCATGTGACTCAATGAATAGAGCATAGCCACTAACAAATACAATCGTGGATCTATGTCATAGTGTACATCAGTAGGACTATGGACACATGATAGACAAAGAAGTGTCTCAAGATAGCCCTTAAATTACATAAATGATACATAAATCCAAAGCAGTCTGGGAAGGATACCATATAAAAGCAATATGTCCCTAACCCAGGGTCTTTGAGATAACCCTGATGATACGAATAAATGAGATGATGTCGAGAATGGTAGAAACCGCCTGATTACCAGCCAATGAGGTAAACCATAACATACATGAGGGAATCCACCAATGAGGAAAATCGACCCCAAGGTACCTAGTACATTCCACTAAGTGTGAATAGATGAGATGGAGTCGAACACCAGTGAACTCTACCAATTAGGAGCCAAGGATTTAAGCCCATTTTCAATCGCGAGGAACCCTGCCACTGAGCTCTGCAAGCTCCAAGGTACTTCTAGTTCCTAGATAAATCTCCTGGATAATGAGTTGAAATCAACAGGAGAAGATTCGTCGAAGGAGGGCCTTGATGTATCCCCCATCAATCGACATGGAACATACCAAGATGATGTGATGTGTGGATGAAGTCATGAAGCAATGAAGTAAAACTGACACAGAGATGGTCGACTCAAAAAAGTTCAACAAACTACTGCAAATGGCTAACACAATCTCATACTTCCCTTGAAAACATAGTGACATGACACAAGAGTGACTTGGTAGCATGACTAATGAGCACCATGTGATATCATGCAATGACGCAGGAGGCATTGAGACATGCTCCATATGACTGTAAGAGAAACTATCTGAAGCAATAGAGAGACTCATATGAATGGTACAACTCCTAAGAAAGTTAAAACCCAACTATGATATAATGAAGCAGACAAGTGCCATGTTTAAGGGTGATGTGACTGACGTTTTCGTGTTGATGACTAATGGAAATAAATGTTCCCTTCCTTCTCTTTTTATATGTTCCTTTTTTTGTAAATTTGTCTCCCAACCCCGGAAAAGAGATAAAAGTATACAAGGGAGAAGCTCCTAGCCATAGTAGACTAGGGTATTCATTTTTCATAGCTAGTATATCCTAGTCCAGAAAAAGGTTAAACTTATATTGGGTAGACGACACTTCAAGTACTTTAACGAGTGTGAAGTAGACAAGTTCACTTGACAATATTTTCTAATTTAAGGAGTCTGAAAAGATCTTAAACAAAATTCATCTTGGAGGAATGAGTGGTATAGAGGGTATAAATGGGTTTTGGTAATGGTGGAACTACTCATGACATAATGCAAACAAGAGGTTGGATAATAGGACCATTCATTGTAGTGGTTCCTCCAAGAAAGGGCAAACACCAAGTGAATATGGATAGTAGGCCAAGTAGCTGATGATGATGGAAAAAAGAAACCAAGGCTCAATCTGCTAAAATAGGTTGATAAAAGTGGTAATCACAAGGGATGAAATGGTGGAATCCTCTTAGGGTATATCCAGAAAAGAGATGAAGAAGAGGACATGTGGCTCAGATTCTAGGTCATGGAAGATCAGAAGGAGGAATTCCAAAAAAGGGGTAAAAAATGCCTGCATGGACACCAACTCGGAAAAAAGGTGCTAACTAGGGTATCCATGAACAAGTAAGATCTACAGCCAAGCTACGACATGCATAAATGAAAGAGGTTGAAATCGAAACTTGATGGGGTCAGACTTAAGGCATAAATATTGCACTAACAGTAAAAATGCAATGAGGACAGTGAAAATGACCTACCCCTATATGCCAAGTTCAGAGAAATGCACCAAAGGTCCATTGGATTTTGCAATAAGATGCCACCCTATCCTATAAAAACCATCTAGAACCACTAGACCCATGGTTAAATCACAAAATGAATGACATAAAACATGGATGTGGTAAAACCAGGACCATATATTTTTTTTTTTTTTTTTTTTTTGATATAAATAAGGCATGACAAATACTCGCATCACACAACAAACCAAATTTAAAGAGATAAATCATCACACTCCTATTTACAATATGTACAAGTGCAAAATTTTTTAGTAGGTCACACTAAAGAGTGCCCACAGTTGGGCACAAGCCAAGGGATTTTATACACAAATTTATTGAGGGTGAGGGAACCATATAGCTCACCAATGTCGGTCCATGCCAAAGGCAGCAAAACTTCCCAATCCAGAAAGGTTGACCATGTCAGTGACATTCTAACATAGTCATGCTTTCGAAATTAACTTGAGGACATACGGGAGGATCAAGACATAAAGGGGGTACAAGATGCTTGTCAACAAATGGAAAGGATTTGGACAATTCATTGGAAATTTTGATAATAAAATCCCAGGACTTGACACGATCCAAGGGTGGCACTTCCAAAAAGGGCCGAGGAGATTCCCCCTGGGTCGATTCAAGATTTTGTTTTTCGAGCTCTACTTGTTCCATATCATGGAAACTAGATGCAGGAAGAGGCATAACCTCCCTAATATTATTAATACATAGATCGATGAGCTCCAAGTTGACTAGTTGCGGGTTTTGCCATCGAGGGATTCATGTGGAACAGGTGGAGGGGCGGCTTGTGTGTTAAAAGGAACCTTGTCATATTCCATTTTGGGATGGAGTTTCTGAACATCATTAGGAGGTATTGACGGGACTTCCAAGGAGGAAATCTCTTCCACACTAGGTGACGAAGGGTTCTGTTAGGTCCCTATATTACTAGTATAGTCCCTTATTGTTATTAGTGTAACCCCCTTATTGTTATTATTGTACCCTTGCAACCCCCATTTTGTTATTATTGTGCCCTTAAATTATTATTGTTAGATCGGCTAGGATTACATTGTGGCCCACTAGGATTACATTATGGCCACATGGACTCCTATATATAGAAAGGAGGTTTTGTAAATTGTATCATCCAATAATTGTTCATTTATGTAATGTATTGGAGGTTTCCCCCTTGAATTTTCTTATTTCTAAGGCATTGATATCTCTTTTCTTCTATTTTTGGAGCTGGTTACACAACATTTGGTATCAGAGCTTTGGATTCTAGGGTTTCGCTGCTCCAAATAGGTCATCGTGGAATTTTCGCTAGAAATTTTATTCTACAAAGTTTCAGAAGCTGAAAGTTTTAGGGTGCGAAGCCGAAATCTCAAGGAAGGTCGTCTAAAAATTCCAGAGCTTGGTTCGCAATATTTTCGGAGATATGATCTGTGGAAGTTAGGTCTTTTTTCAGGCTCCTAATCAGGTCATCGTGGCATTTGCGCTATAATGTTTGTTCTACGAAGTCTCAGAAGCTGAAATTCATAGGGTACGAAGAAAAAATCCTGAGGAACATTTGTCAAAAAATTTCAGATCTTGGTTCACAATATTTTTGTAGATATGAGCTGTGGAAGGTAGTGATTTTTCAGGCTCCTGAATTTCATCTCAAAGAGGTGATCGTGGGAAAATATTCATAACTTTCTCTATGAGCATCGGATTGGAGTGCCGTAAAAATTGGTCACCATTAAACGGACTGTAGTTTCTTTTATATCAATTTTAGATCCGAAGGACGAAACAATGACACATGGCAAGTTGTACAAGTTCGCTGTACTGAACCAGTCCATAATTAGGTCATTGTGGGAGATTAGACACAACTTTGTTTTGGAGAATCCAAATCAAGTCAGACCTGTGGCATCAAAAAGATAATTTAGAGGGCTACATCAGTACCAAAATTAAAATATTGAAGTGCTTTAATTACAGAGATAATCCAATTTCAATATCGAGCTCCTCAAAAGCAAGAAAAATGTGTGTATTTTTTTTGCTAATTGCATAATTCTTGTTTGAAGAATCAATTTGAATTGATTCCAAGGGCATATTGTAGAATAGATATTAGTATTGGGTTATAAAAGATGCCCCATAAAAATAATTCAACACCCATTAAGCCTTCAGAAGGCTCTACTATGACTCATGAAGATGAAGAATTGCAACATGATCTATCAAAATTACAAGAGCAAGTGCAACAAATTTCACTCTCGCAAAGAGCAACAAAAAATGAACTGGAAGTTTTGAAGAAAAGCGTGGAAGCGAAGATGGACAGTTTAAAGAAAGGCGTGGAAGATAAGATGGATGGCATGGAAGGCGCATGGAATATAAGATTGATGAAAACATGAAAGACAACATGGAAAACATGAAGGATGATCTAAAAGCAGACATGGAAGGTTTGGTGACAAGGTTAATACAAGAAATGATTCATAATGGTGGAAATATAGTAGAGGAAACTAATGATGAGAAAAAAATAAATGTTAATCGTGATTTGATAAACTCTAATGTTGGCGAGAAGAACCACCATATTCCAAAAATGGATATGAGGAAGTTTGATGGAAAGGATCCTGTAACATGGATACTACGGATGGAGCAATATTTTGATCTCAATAATGTGAAAAACACACAAAAGGTACGCATTGCAACTTTACATTTTGAACAAAATACATTTGTATGGTATCGACGGCTTTTCTCCCGTAAAAAAAATTTCACTTGGTCAATTTTTACAGAGGAAATGATAGCACATTATGAGGATACAAAGAGCAACACCTTCTTTATCCAATTGATAAATCTCAAACAAAAGGGTTTAGTGGGGCAACACATTGAGGACTTCCAAAAATTGAATATAAGGGTAATTGATATTCCAGAGGAACACAGGATCGATCTCTTCATAGGCACTCTAAAGGATAACATCCAACATGAAGTTCGTGTTTTGGAACTGGACTCATTGGAGAAGGCATTCAGGTTGGCAAGAAAAGTTGAATGTAAAATAATGGCGACAAGGAAGCCTACCACTCAATTCTATAAAGAAGGAAGTGTTACTATGCCTAGATCTCCACAACCTACAAGGTTGACACCACAAAAATTGGAAGAAAAAAGAGCAAAAGGGCTTTGCTACAGTTGTGATAGCAAATACACTAAAGGTCATAAGTGTGCTGAGAAGAAATTATTTTACATAGATTATGAAGAGGAAGAAGAAAATGAACAAGAAGAGGATATACACTAGGAACCAGCCCTAGAAGAGGGATAAATGAATCCGACCATATCGTGTAATGCACTGGCAGGAATTACCACTCCTCAAACTCTCAATATGGAAGGACATATCAAGAAGAAAAAAGGTAATAGTGTTGATTGATTCAGGTAGCACCCATAATTTTATTCATTGTAAGGTAGCCAAGGAATTAAATTGTTTCCTATACCCAGCACCCGAATGTCAAGTGATGGTTGCAAATGGAGGAACTATAAATTGCTCTGGAAAATGCCATAATATCAAGCTAACCATGGGGGAATATGTATTGACTAGTCCAGTGCTTTCCATTCCTATGGGAGGTGTTGATGTTGTACTAGGAGTACAATGGTTACAATCTTTGGGGACGGTAGCTTTTAATTTTCAAGAACTTTTCTTGAAATTTTTTTCAGAAGGAAAGGAAGTTGAATTACGGGGTATTGCGGGGAAGCCAGGAAGGATAATAAGCTCTAATGTCATGACAAAGCTTCTAAAGAAAAAACAACGAGGCGTAATTGCACAATTATGCTCACTAGAAGTTCCAACATCAAAATCATCTATTCCTGCAGATCTCCAACAAGTCTTGGACAATCATTCCAAGGTGTTTGAAACTCCCAAAGGACTCCCACCTATTAGTGATCATGATCATGCTATTCATTTGATTCCAGGAAGTGTTCCTCCAAACATCAGGCCTTATAGATATCCTTATGTCCAAAAGAGCGAAATTGAACGTATGATTGGAGAAATGTTAGAGGCGGGTATAATTCAACCTAGTCAAAGTTCTTTCTCTACTCCTGTAGTATTGGTACACAAGAAGGATGGATCATGGCGAATGTGTCTAGATTATAGGGAGCTCAATAAGCTCACCATTAAAGATAAATTTCCCATTCCTGTGATTGATGAATTATTGGATGAATTACATGGAACAATTTATTTTACCAAGTTGGATCTTCGTTCAGGATATCATCAAATTAGAATGAAGAGTGAAGATATTCCAAAAACAACATTTCGAACTCATGAGGGTCATTATGAATTTTTGGTCATGCCTTTTGGCCTTACCAATGCACCTTCTACATTTCAAGGGTTGATGAATTCCATTTTCAAACCCTTCCTTAGAAAATTGTGCTAGTATTTTTTGATGATATACTAATCTACAGCAGGTCTTGGAAGGATCATGTTGAACATGTTGACAGGGTGCTCAAACTATTGCAGGAGAAACAATTATATGCAAAAAAATCCAAATGTTTCTTTGGAGTACAAGAGGTGGAATATCTGGGTCATATTGTATCTCACGAAGGTGTTAAAGTAGACCCTAACAAAATTAAAGCCATTAAGGAATGGAAAGTCCCCACAACCATAAAGAAGTTGCGAGGATTTCTCGGGTTAACAGGGTATTATCGGAAGTTTGTTAAGAATTATGGGAGAATAGCAGCACCTCTAACAACATTATTGAAGAAAGATGCATTTTCATGGACTCCTGAAGCAACTAAGGCCTTTGAACATCTTGAAGAGGCAATGTGCCTAGCACCGGTCTTAGCTACGCCAGACTTCACAAAAACCTTTATTGTGGAATGTGATGCCTCAGGAAATGGAATTGGTGTTGTTTTAATGCGGGAAGGAAGACCCATTGCTTTTGAAATTCGTCCAATCAAAGGAAAGTATTTACAGAAACCTATTTATGAGAAGGAAATGTTAGCAATACTGCATGCACTAAAGAAATGGCGAACTTACCTAATGGGAAGACACTTCAAGGTAAAAATTGATCATGATAGTCTTAAACACTTTTTGGAACAAAGACTATCTTCAAAAGAGCAGCAAAAATTGGTCACAAAGATGTTGGGTTATGACTTTGAAATAATCTACAAAAAAGGAAAGCTTAATGTTGTTGCAGATGCACTCTCAAGAAAGAATGAAGAGGTGGAAGCATTGCTTTGTGCCATTTCTATTATCCAACCAGATTGGATAACTGAAGCAAGAGATGAATGGAAGAAGAAAAAAGATGTATGGACACTCATTCAAAATTTGCAGCAAGATCCTAGTACATCTGATACATTTAGTTGGAAAAATGATTCCTTATGGTACAAAGATCGTTTATATCTTTGTAATAATTCCCAACTAAAACAAAAGATTCTTCTGGAATTGCACACTTCTCCTTTAGGAGGACACTCGGGATTTTTAAAAACTTACCACAGGGTGAAGAAAGAATTTTTTTGGGATGGCCTTAAATCTGATATTCAAAAGTTTGTGGCGGAATGTTTGTTTTGCCAGCAGAATAAAGTGGAAACAATTAAGACCTAGGGACTTCTACAACCTTTATCCATTCCAAGTCAACGTTGGGAGGAGATTTCAATGGATTTTATCACAGGTTTACCTAAGTCCGAAGGAAAGAGTGTCATCATGGTGGTAGTTGATAGACTTACCAAGTATGCACACTTTTGTGCATTATCTCATCCATTTAAAGCAAGTACAGTTGCTACTACATTTATGGACAGAATTCCAAAGCTACATGGAAGCCCAAGGGTTATTGTGAGCGACAGAGATCCCATTTTTACTGGAAATTTTTGGACGGAGTTATTTTCTTGTTTGGGTACCTCAATTAGCTCATAGCTCGTCTTATCATCCTCAATCTGATGGTCAAACTGAGATAGTAAATAAATGTTTGGAAGGATATCTTCGTTGTTTTGTATCTGATAAACAAACACAATGGGTCAAGTGGTTACCTCTCACCGAATGGTGGTATAACACTTCCTTCCATACTGCAGCAAAAATGACCCCATTTATGGCACTTTATGGATATCATCCACCATCCATCACATCATCTTTAAGGGAAAATTCGAAGGTTCAAGCACTGGAAGATCACATCGAGCATCAGCAAGAAGTTCTCCAACTCTTAAAGGATAACCTGAATTTGGCACAAAATCGAATGAAACAACAGGCAGATCAACATCGTAGCGAGAGAAGTTTTGATGTAGGAGATTGGGTATTTTTACGGCTACAACGATACAAACAAATGTCCCTCAAGCAAGCAAAGAAGGATAATAAATTATCGCCAAAGTACTATGGTCCTTACAAGGTGTTGCAAAAGATTGGTACTATGGCATACAAATTGGAGCTTCCTGCTTCTTCGCGAGTGCATCTAGTTTTCCATGTTTCATGTTTAAAGAAGGTTATAGGTGAAAATCTTCCAGTTCAAACAATATTGCCAGAACTTGATGAGGAAGGAAAAATCATATTGGAACCTGAAGTGGTCACAGAAACAAGAACTCGACAACTACGGAATCGATCAATTTCAGAGTATCTCATCAAGTGGAAGAACTTACCCACTAAAGATTCTACATGGGAGGATGAGAATTTTATACAGAAGCACCCAGAGCTACTCAAGCGTTGAGGACAACACTTTTTTGGAGGAGAGGGGCATGTTAGGTCCCTATATTACTAGTATAGTCCCTTATTGTTATTAGTGTAACCCCCTTATTGTTATTATTGTACCCTTGTAACCCCCATTTTGTTATTATTGTGCCCTTAAATTATTATTGTTAGGTCGGCTAGGATTACATCGTGGCCCACTAGGATTACATTATGGCCCCATGGACTCCTATATATAGAAAGGAGGTTTTGTAAATTGTATCATCCAAGAATTGTTCATTTATGTAATGTATTGGAGGTTGCCCCCTCGAAGTGGCTTATTTCTAAGGTGTTGATATCTCTTTTCTTCTATTTTTGGAGTTGGTTACACAACAGGTTCTCACTAGCTTTATCAACTTCCATAATAAGAGGATACACCACCCAAGGATCCAAAGGACTACGGGGTCCATAGATGTCAGAAGCAATCATATGCATAGGAGCTTTCGAAGAGGAAGATATTTCGGGTGGTGGTAATTGAGGAAATACCCCAATAAGAGATGAGCTTTTAAAAAGGCCTACACCAACACTCTCATATTGTCCTGCGATATTTCCAACAAGTGGGACAGAATTCCCCATAGTGGTAAGTTGGGTTGATGGCACACAATATTCTAGTTGATAAATGTTCACAATCTTTCCTTCGTTCAGAAATCAAAGTACAATAAATACGGACAATACCATTATGGTCATGGCATAGAACCAACTGTGGCCAAGGAGCAGGTTATAATCCAATGAGGAATCGACAACTTCAACATCAACATACACAGTTTTCCCCCTAACTCGATGGAAAAAATTAGAAGAACCCCCTTTGGTATAAAGTTGTGTTCGTTAAAGGCTTGGAGAGTGGTGTTGGATGTAGTGAGCATTGGAGATCCAAGAGCCTTTTAGCATGATGCTGACGTGACACAAGTGAAAGAGCCTTCATCCACCAAAGTGCGATGAATATTCCTATGGAAGACACACATGATGATTTGAAAAGAAATATTATGGGAAAGGTGAGGAGCAGCCTTGTTAGCATTAAATGCAATGAGACTTGAGTCAAATAGATCTACTTCACCAATCACAAACAACAAGGACTTGCGCTACTGAGGACAACTTTGAAAACCCACCAAGGAAGGCATGGCAGAAGGATCCTAGGAAAAATCTTCAACAATATTGTAATTTTGAGTGGCCCAGGTGGAAAGATTCTGTGTTGGCTTATGAAGAACACCCTTGGGAGGGTGATAGATAGGTTCCACGGGCTTATCCAAAGTGAGAGGTCCAGTGGAAGTAGGTGGAGTTGGTGAGTCCTTAGTAGAATAACGTGGGTTAAGAACATCATATGATTTAGCTCTCATGGTCACATTCACATCTTCCTTGCACATGAAGACGGAATAATTATGGGTGGGATGAGAAAATCACCCCTCATTTCCCCCTTGCAGAGGTAGAGGAGGTTGAGCAACCATTTTTTGTTGAGGTTGTGCAGGGAATGGATGAGTCAAAACAATAGGGTGTTGAGTAGATGGTGGTGAAAGGAGCCTATGGACTTCATCCATCTGAGGGCACTCATGGGTGAGGTGGTCACCTTGATAGATTTTACAAGGTAATTTGACTTTACGGCGACACTCGCTAGTGCCACCTCCATAACACTAAGGATTTGGTTGAGTATCCTGAGTAGTTTGATTCTTTTTTTATTCTTCTTACTATTATTTTTACCACCATATGTTTGGTTTTTCTTCGGTTGAGTGGACTTCACTGTAATAACATCAGTGGACTACTTAGGAGAGGGTGATTTAGCAGAGATAGATGCACTTGCTGGGGCTTGAGATGTAACAATCAATTTCCCAAGTTGGGAAGCAAGTTGGCTCATAGAATCGGAAACAGACCTAATCACGCCATCAACATGTGGGCTAGTAACAGGTTTAGGAGGATCAATGGATGGCCTAGGGGCATTAGGAAACACTTCATATAGTGTAACCAACTGTGAATAGATAATATCCAAGTGTTGGGAAGCTAAAATGGCTTGTTCCTTGGTAAAGGCTCGAAACATGGACACATTCTTGGAAATATGAGGTTAAAGAGAGCGAATGAACCATTTACGTAATATTTCATCAGGTAACTTGGTTCTCACTAACCTCGTGTGGCAACGACACTCATGAATGTGATCATAAATTAATGTGGCATCATCTTGTTTGAAATTGAACAAGAGATCAGAGTCGATATCATACTGAGTAGGAAACTAGAAATGTGTCAAAGAGGTTTGAGCTAAAGAGGCAAAGTCATTGTAGGATGTAGTATCTAACTCGATATACTACTTTGCGGCATCCCCAATTGACGTACGTTGGAACAAGCTAAGTATAATAGAATAATCCACCAAACAATTAGATGAGCACCATAATTGATAGGTGGTAATGTGGGTGGATGGATTCTCCCCAAAATTCCCTTCAAACTTGGGAATATTGGACGGTAATTTAGCAGGCATGGGTGGCCACCAAGGATATTGACGGATGGGGTCATTACTCAACTTCGTCAAATCCATTAAATCAAGAGAAGGTAAGAATGGCCTATGGAGTTGTCTAAATGGATCATAGGCAGGATAATCCCCTAACCAATCTTTTGTTCCCCCCATATAAGGATTAGAATGATGCACTTTCTGGTGAAGGAAAGGGTTAGCCCCGACATAAGATAGTTGCAGGCTAGAATTACTAGTGAATGGATGTTTCCCCCAAGGGGATATCCCGATAGAGAGAAAAGGACCCCCAAGATAATGGTTGATCATGGGGTTGTACCTAGGAGTAAAATAAGGACCAATCTGCATATTAGGACCGATATAAGAATGATAACCTGTGTGGGAGATGGTATTGGCAACAGGGTTTCCCTAAGGTAAAATAACCCCCCCAGGAAAGGTGTTCGTGGGTGGCATCCCTCCAAAAACCAAAGTACACTAGGCTTGTGGCATGCTAGAAGCCACATTACCTCCGGGATGACTAGGGACAGCTGATGATTTCCCCCACATATTTCCAAAAGTAACCATGGCTAACTAAGGAACAGGAATCGTTGGTTGAGAAAATTTGTGTGAAAATACTCATGATCCTACCAGCTGACTAGGATAAGGAACCATGGTCGGCATAGAATATGGTGTGGGCATGGAAACATTCGAGACATTTGCAAGAGCTATAGATGAGATTGGTGGAATGCTCCAAGAAGAAGTGAGAGGTGTATACAGAGGAGTAGATATGGCCCCACTAAGAGGTGGAAAAGATGACATGGCAATAGCCACTATTGATGCAAAATGTAAGGAGGTCTCAGACTCCTCCATAGAGTAGACAATTGAAAAAGGCACAAAATTATAAGCAAGTGTGGAATCATTTGGGTTCAGACGCAATAACATAGCTCCTAGTGTATCAGTCAAAGGTGGATTGGCAGGAGCAGCAGAATTGGCTGCCAAAGTCTCAATAGAGATTATATCACTACCAAAAGGACTAGGTACAGAATCCAAGACTATGTGTTGGTTTAATTCTTGAGCACTGACATTCTCCGAGTAGGAATGATAAGTCCACTTCATTCAAGAGGAAAACCATGAAGACGACATGACCATTGATGAAAAATTCATCCAGGGTGATCAATTATAAATTAATACAACGATGTTAGTGCAAAAACCCTATGACCAAAACTACTAACATGGACCAAACAACACACACTAGAAACATCTTAAAAGATAGCACATGTAAACCAAAATAAAAAGAAGCTAGAGGTGGAGAAGTTATACTAATGACCTGCTTCCCAGCCCTTTTAGCTGTGAACTCGGTCCAAGTGCCCTCACTAAGAGTGGAATACTCCCCGAGAGGACTAAGAGAGTATGGATAATATATGTCTTAGGTACAAAGAAGACAACCCCAACCCTGCACCTATGTATGATCCCTAAGATATAGGCCACTATGGTTACCACTGACAATAACACGACCTAGGGGGACAATCGGAGGAAAAATATACACGCAAGGGTAGGAAACTTAACTCAAAGAGCTAAGGCTGAAACCCCCTTGAGATTGTCCTCCCAATTGGTCCCCAAGTGCTACAAAAAATACTAATAACAACATTTTTATGCGTGCAAATTCCTTTATATTGCACCAACCAAAACTAAGAGAAATGGGTCATGTCACCCTGCCTAGCCCAAGTGTGACCTCATGCTTGACCCTCTTGGTAGAAGGGCTTCCCATACCGTATTAGTCCAAATGGATTTATCTCCCTACCACAAGTTGCTAATTTGATTTTGTATTCTTGGAGCAATTAACTCACTCTCCTATCTCCAAGACCTTAGCCTAAACTAGTTTTGGTGTGCTACCAGTAAAATCAAAAGAAAAATCTAGCTACTTTTATTATTGTGTTGCTTTTAAGTGATTGTTATTTACATAGTTATGATGTGGTGTGAAATTGAAATGGTGTGAATGACTCTTGTTAGTCACCCAAATGCAACTATAAGCAATTTTTTCTTTTTCCTTCAATGAAATCTAACTACAAGAGGGTAAGAATTTTCACAACACATCAATGCCTATTGTCATGCACCTCTCACTAAATTATCTTAAACGCAAATCATCCCAAATTTATAATATTTTTGACCCAAAAACAAACCAAAAAATAAAATCAAAGTAACAGAGAAGATACCAAAGAAAATTTCCCAAGCAAGAATGCAAAGCACTCCAAAAGTGTCACAACTAGGAAAACAAAGTCAAAAAAACAAACACACTCAAAGTGATCAAACCAAAATCCAAAAGTGAAAGAAGGAAGACAATGTCAAAAATTCTAGGGTTGTAGCACATTTGTCCATTCATAAATACAGTCATATTTTGATGATGATGTATCATTGCATGGAGACATTTTTCCAAGGAGACCACTGGATCAGCAGATGATGAGAGATACTTCACATTTTGAGGCACCATTCAGTGATTTTAGAGGAGTGGAGACCTTGGGAGGTAATTTTACAGTGCTGAGAGTATTGGGTAGACTCAAGGAGGAGAGAGGCATTCTCTCAACATTATCTTTACCCACTCTCATTTCAGATTCTGCGTTGTGGCAGAAGCAGCAAGGGGAGGATAGCAGTCTTCCAACTTGCATATTTGGAATAGGACATGTCAAAGGAAAGGATGACCATATGACAGATGTTATTCATGAGAGATCATCAACGCTGTCACTATGGAGGATAGATCCATATTGGAACTCCTAGCTGTTGGTGGAGTATTCCAAGGATATTTTCACTTGCATGATAGTGGATGATTAGTTACATGAGGAGGGATATTCAGACAGAGATGGGGTCATCTAATATCATGGTAGGATCTTCTTACCTAGAGCTTCCAAGCTCGAGGAGAAGTTTCTACAAGCAGCTCATGATGATTTCCTTTTCAGCCCCACTTGTTCTATGAGAGCATACCACACCATCATGGAGGGGTATTTTTGGGAGGATTTTGAGGAGGAGATATACCAGCATATGAGTAGATGCATGGATCATATGGATATGGAGGAGTTAGCACAGCCATGTCTATTCTCTTTGAGGATGAGAGGGGACTCATTTATGATCCACTTCCTTTGTATGAGCAGAATATATGGTAAGGGTATTCATTGTTGTTTACATGATTATTTGTACAATGTATATATGCATCCCTTAACCATACATGTGCAGGATAATGCTCCAAGGAGGAGCATTCTTTTTTCTAGACCTCATGGTTTAGTTGAGGCCATAAGCATGATTGATGGCCATTCCCTAGGAGGACTTGGGGAAGAGAGATATTACGGAGGACATGCTCATTGTACACCTTGCATTATTCACTTCCTCCATACTTATGAGGAGATTGGAGCAGCAGGAAAGTGGTTAAGAAGCCACTCATTTTATCAGTCTCTATTGCACTTGAGGGTCAAGCTTCGTTGGTTACATTTGAGGGACCATTGTCCTTCTCATTTATTACATATGGCAGCAAGAATAATTCTCATTTTTTCTCCCTATGGTTCTATTGTTTTTGTCTTCATGAGGAGCATGGTTGGGAGAAACACACATTGGGTGAATGTGTCCTTTGAGGGAGAATCCTCCCACACTTTTTGCACTACATGTTATAAGGGGAGCATGGGAGATGGTATGGCCACTAAAGCAACACATTTTTTTCTATATGAGGTGAGCCATATGATGTATATGACGCCATATGATGATGACTTCCAACTCATCATATGTGGGGATGTTTGGGCTAGCATGATTTGCAGCATTGGAGGAGAGGTCTTTGGAGATCTAGTCCTCATCTTGCCACTTGAGGGCAACCTTATTGCAGCCCAGGATTAGCAGACACTCTACACTTATCTTAAGTGGAGAGGAGGACAGCATGGGGTAGACTATTTTGTCTACCATGTGCAGATTTTCATCCCACCTACTTTGCCAGAGCCAAAGGTGGATGACAGTTTTCAAGAGTTGCCTAGTTGGGAGGTGACTCATTTTTCATGGCTAATAGCTTGGGGATGGAGGATCCATATGGGAGAGATAGTTCCCATTATACTTCAGATCCCATTCCTCAAGGGGACCTCTAGACATCACTTTGCTATCCTCTTAAGTATTTCACCTTTACATGATGATAGCTTGATAGCTGACTTGCATGCTAAGGAGGAGCAATGTGGAGGCCTAATTGATGAGATAGCATCACTTCACTTGGAAGAGAACATCATACAAGGATGTTACAGGGAGAGGAGGAGAAATAAATCAGTTCTATCCTTGCATTTGCTTGAGGACAAGAAATCTTTGAGAGGGGAGGACTGTAATGTTCCAAAATTAGCATGAAGCTAATTTGAACATTAATTTTTCTCATGCCATCTAGGAGGTGAATAAAATGGGTGAGGATACCCATGAGTAGGAACAAAATCCATCATAGTGTGAAATGGATCAATGGAGTAGCTTTATTTTTCACTTTCCAGTGTGAAAAGGGGGCAAATGCATGAGGAAAAGGTCAAGTTTGACCAAGTCAACATCGCTACCTAAGAGGGTGTGGCTTGCTTGGTAAGACAGCGCAGTTTGAGAGGGAGAAAGATTCCTTGTGGAATAAACCATAATGTGTGGGGTCCAGTGAAAAGAGACATTCACTTGCATAAAAGGAGGAAGAGGTAGCCATAGTGAGACATGTTTTTGAGTATTTGATTATTGGTCTAGTAGACTATTTGCAGTCTCCGGCTGTTCAGCTGAGTTATAGTGTTGTTTAGCATGATGGATTCTTGTTTAGGATTTCCTCTCCTTCTTGAGAGGCCTCTTGAAGGATTGCACTTCATTTCTCCACATCCAGGGTCAAGGCCAAAGCCACTTCCTTCAGTCACTATGTTATTTCTACTGAAGTATAACGTAGTGTTGCTGGGTGTTGCAGTGGAGGGTTCCACAACACCATTCCTTGGCTCATCTTTCAGAGGAGGGAGATCCTATTCCTCGGGAAGGTTAGTGAGGGAGGTTTCAGAGCTGATTTTCATATCTTGGCATCAGGCCAAGCATCTCCCATCATCAACAGTGCAGTCCCTTCTCTAGACTGCATTATTTCAGTGAGTACTTGCAGTGGGGGTTTGCACCATCATCTTGGAGGAAGAGATCTTCAGGGATAGGATCAGCCTATCACTTGAGAGATCTATTGAAGGAGGTTTATTTTAGAATTTACATTATCTTAAACCATATCCAGTTATTTTCTAAGTTGCAGCTGCTGCCCAGCAACTCCGGCATTTCTGCAGACTTGCCATTTGTACATATATTTCACCCAATCCTCTTAAGGATTGTTGTATTGTTGTTTCCAGGGGTTGAGAACTTGCTCCCCCACCTTTCTTGAGCTTATATTGCCATTACATTGTATTATCTATTATTATTTTGTAGTGTCTCCTATAAACTGCGCTGATATAGCCATGGCTTCCTTCATGTAGTAGTGTTTTCCATTTATCATGTACATGTTCCATTGAGGCTCTCATTGCCTAGCTTGAGTGATTGATTCCTCAAATCATTGTACTCTTTTGCTGCTATATTATACATTGGTTGGATATTTTTATCTTCATGTGTTCATGGCTATAAAATAATGTTTTTATTCCATTGTATGCTCATACATTTTTGCAGCCCCTCATCGGGCACTTTCTGAAGACAACTAGGTGTGGGAGATATATTTAACCCACCTAAAGGGATTTATTTTGAGCTACCTCTTGGATTTCAGTCTTAGATGCATTAATCTAAGGGATCCAGGTCCTGGTTTCAAATCCGGTAGCATCCATTCCTGGAAAATGCGTTTTCCATCCATTCCTTGCTAGCTATTCCAAATTTGGAATATTACATAAACATGACAAGTATATCATCAATGTATGGAAGAAAAAGTACATATAAACAAACATAAATTTGAGCATGAGGAGGTGGTTCATAGTCCCACATATGGTACCAACGCAGTGCATCTCCTGCCTGCATCATATCAAGGTGTATTAAGTGGTTTCCCCACCACTTACTTACTGCCCATGTCATCTCACTATGGCTGAAAGTGTGAGATATGTTCGGTGCCTTTGGGAAGCACCCATCATGAAATAAAATCTCCCTTTGCACATCAAGGGAGTGGCCAAGTTTAGAAATTTTAGTGGCCCAATTTTTTCCATGAGATTTACATGATACATTACTCCTTCTAGGAGTCATGGCCTGCATAAAAATGGTGAAATAACATGTACAATCAGAAAAATAAACTTTCTTTACATGATCATATTCTTCACCAAAAATATTCCTCATACACATGGAGTTGTGCATGGATATTTCTCCTCTTTCAAAAGAAGGAAGAGATGGCTGAAATGACTCTTGCATAGAGTCCCATGGATGTCCCAACTCCACATAGTTCATGCATTCTCGAAAATGATAATGTAGTTCCTCCTTCAAGCCTTCCCAATCAATGCTCCTCATGATGATGTTATAGATCCTCATGGAATGCATGTGGCTGAAACAGAACTCCTTAAATGCTCCTTGTAGTATCTTCCACTTGAGATTCGAAGCTCTAGGAAAAAATATTCTACCATGATGATAGATGACTCCTCCTTGGACTAAGTAGCCTTCTTCATGTAGCTGGTCATCAAGTATCATACATGTGTGAAGATCTTTGGAATAATCCACTAGCAGTTTGGATTTCCAATACAGATCTACACTGCTCAATAATGACAACGATGATGATACATCTACAAAAATGTCTGTCATGTTGTTGATCTCCTCCTTGACATCTCCTATGCCAAAGGTGTGTGTTGGAAGGCCGATCCTTCCATTCTTCTCCTGCCACAGCGCAGATCCAGAAATGAGAGTGGGTGATGATGATAAGAGAAAAATATTTCCCTCCTCCTTTAGCTTGCCCAAGCCTCCCAACGTTGTAGCTTTGTCTTCAAGTGCTCCAATCCCTCCTGGATCTAAGTTTGGAGCAGCAAGCTATGAGATATTCCCCACAAAATCTGAATCATGTTGCCTCCTAGGTGGTTTGCCACTAGATAAGAGTGTCCCATGCAGAAATATCATGAACATAATAGATGGGACAGTGAGGTCCTTGCTTCCACTGTGCAAATCCATCTCTATTTTTTGTGTGGAAGTGTTAAGTGAGGGGTAAGTATGCATGCCTTTGATGATTTTAGATTTACCACTCTCCTTGTCCACCCATTCCATTTGCAAAGCCTCCCAATCAATGGTGACTTTCCCCAATGTAATCAACCATTGAACACCCAAAATCACCTTGGTGTCTGGTATGTCAACTACAAAGAAGTGATCTACCAAAGTGTAGGATCCCATGGTGACTAAAAGTTATGGGACATATGCATGCATTGCATTATTCTATCTCATGGGACCAAAATAGAAAATCCCTCAAAATTATCAGTGGGTATGGCCCTCCTTTGCACAAGATGGGCATCAATGAAGTTATGGGTAGCCCCACTGTCAACCAATACAGACACCCTCTGATTCATGATTTAACTTTGAACTCTTAAGGTCAGGTACTTAGGTACTCCTCTCAAAGATGCAAGAGTTCCTCCAATAGGAGAAAATTCTCCATTTCCATCACCTGATGGTGTAGGATCTCCCTCAACATTGTCAGCGTTGTGACCTCCTCTTGGTTCATCATCTTCATATTCTTCAAGATCTGAGAAAACCTCTATGTAGTGTGTTTTTCCAGCAGCACATCTATGTCCAGGCACCGATGGTTCTTGGAAAGTGAAGCATAGCTTCTTTCTTCTTAGATCTCTACAAACTTCAATATCAAGAGGCTTCTTGAATGAGCTCTCCTTGGAAGGAGCCACTTTCTCTTCCTTTCCTTTAGAAGGAAAAGAGGGTTTGTGCTGAAAGTTTGCCCTTGCTTTTGGCAAGGCATATTGAAGGTCTCTAGCCCTCTCAATGGCATAATTAAAGGTAATGGGCTTGGTATAATTAACCAACCCATGAAGAGGTTCATCTAGACCATCGATGAACATATACACCCTTCTTGCTGCAGACATGTCAGGAACCATAACAGATAATCTCAAAAATTCAGAAATATAAGACTCTGTATTACTTGATTTCTTCAACTTTGCAAGGCTCATGAAAGGTGCCTCTAGATCTCTTCTGTCAAATATTTCCACCACCCTTCTAGTGAACTCATAGTAAGCAGTCACATTGGCATGACCCAATGTAGACAAGCCATGGAACCACCAGTCATGTGCTTCACCTTTAAAGTGCAGCGCTGCAATCTTGATAGCTTCCATTTCAAGGACTTTGTTCAGCTAGAAGTAGATGTCAAGCTTTTCTACCCATGCCTTAGCAGAACATTTGGATGACCCATCAAAATTGGGTAGGAAGAATCTGCCCACAGAGTGATGTCGATCATGATTCTGAGTGAATCCACCATCTCTATGATGATGCCTTGGTCTTCTTTTGTCCTTCAGGTGACAGAACTCTTGAAAACCCAAGTGATCTTTGAATCTATGATTTTGAGACTCATATTCTTCAAATTAGTCTTCAAGGGATGCTTGTTCTTGTGACCCTTCATTTCCCACAGCCAAAAAGGTAGGCATGGTAGAGCATTGGGAAACTTATGGTTGATTCACTGGTTGATCATTCCAATGCTGAGATATGCCAAAGCTTTCTCCAAGATGAAATCTCTTAGGAGATTCTTTGATTATGTCCATTCTCATCACTTTGATCTCTCTAGCAAGATATTGCATAGCTTTCAAAAGATTTTTTGCAAACTCCTTTCCATCTTCATCACTTCCAGATTCAGGGGCTTTACCCTTGTCTTTGTCATCATTTGTGTAATCAAATTTCTTTTATATTCTTCTTAGATACCTCTTCTCTCTGTCAGTAAGAGGCTCATATTCTTCTGTAGACATATTGGCTTCTCAAGAAAAGCACAGGTCGTGCCAAGATGACAGCTCTAATACCACTATAATATCCCAAAAGGGAACAAGCAGCAATAGAGAATAATACTACTTTGGAAATAACGCAGTTTAGCTAAATAGCAGTAGGAGGAAAATATGGAGGCTCAAAATTTATTCATGCATCAGAAAATCAGATCTATAATGAGTCCCATACAGTATATAACAGGAAATAGAAGACAATTATGGGAGAAATCCCTCAAAAAGAGGTGTTGCAACACATGTATTTACTGCAAAAATGCTTGACAACGTTATTTTATAGAGAATACAGTAGTTGTAGATTACAACTTAGATCTAAAGCAAGATAATGCATGAACAGTTAGATTTATGACAGATCCATACACTATAGAGTCTCTACTTTACATACCCCTTGGGTTTTTTAGCAATACATGAAGCACATGGAGTAGATCTAAGATTTTCTACAACAGATCTGCAGAATGATTCAAAATTTATGAAGCATATATAGGAGTATTCAGATCATATCTGAATATGACATGGAATAGATCAGAAATCCATGGAGCACCACAGTGAAGGGCAGGTCCCCAACACTAGAGATCACTCCTCAAAGGTTTCCAAAACACCCTGCAACTTTCCTCTTCGGAGATAACGTAGTCCTGGAAGATAAAATGCATTGTAGACTTGATGGATAGTTTAGCCTATTGCCAAGATGTAGATCTGAAGCTCTAATGATCCTATACACTCTTGCCAATGAGATAGAAGACTCTCCCACTGAAAAGAGGCACTAGATTGGCCTAGATCTGAGTAGATATAGCCTCCACTTGCTGCAGGTTACAAGGACAACCAAACCCTCAACAGGATCTGTGTTGTATTTGGAAGATGAAGCTTGGCCAAATGCCTGATAGTGGACAAGATAAGCAAGACTCCTCCAAGAGCTACTCAATGGAAGAGGTGGGATTCCCGATCAGGAACACCCAGTGCTAAACAACACTATTCTCTGCTAAACAACCAAGAGAATGATATATGTCTAAACAGACAATATATTCAGAAATAGAATACAATCAACAACCCTTCTCTTTTTTTCCTCCTCTTCCTTTTATAAGATTGAGATCTTGAAAAACCCTAAACCATCTCAACGATTTAGCTTCTTTCACATGTGTAGCCTCCATCTAAAACTACGTTGTGCATCTAGGAGGTTCACTACATCTAGACAGGGTTGTTGATTTGGTCATGGTTGACCTAATTAAACAGCTCAATCCCTTTAACACATAAGGGTGTTTTATTAAGTTAGCCCAGATTTAACCTTGTTCACATGGGGTATTGATTTATTCTCTGTTTTCAGAAGTTTTTATTGTCCTCCTTTACACATTTATTCATGCAATAGAAAAATGAAACAAAATTGGATATTCCCATTAGCTTGGGCTAATTTGGAATATTACACACTCTTAGCTAGAACGGTACGATCAAATAAAGGTGAACAACAAGATGAGGTGTACCTAGAATCCTTCACAAGCTTAACTCTCTTCTTGGCTTATATGCTCCAATCCTAGCTTTGATCGCTATAATTATAACGTGCATAATTAAACAACACAACCCAATGATCTATGACATATATGTAGCATCATCCAATCACTTCATTCAATGGATCAGGATAACATTGAAACATATGAACATCAACATTATATACAAGAAAAAATGTACTCATTGTATTAATAGAAATGGAGAGAGTTACAACCAAATATAGGGGCTGATCATGTAGAGAAACTCCCCAAGTTGACTTTTCCTTACTTTCCACAAAGAGAACCTCTTATGTCACATCAATGCTTGGAATGATGACTCTCCTTAGATTTAGGGCAGCAACATGAGGGTAATCAATCTCCAAAATCCAACCCCTAGCTTGTAGATGGTGGTAAATATACAGGAGAGGATGGTAGGTTAGGAATTCTTATCCATTTACCAATCTAGGCTTGAGATCCACTCTTGATGGGAGGAGGAGCTCAAGGGATAAGGGGTGAAATATCCAAGGTAATATAGGATAGGATTTGAGACTACCATCCAAGGTAAATAGTTATAACAAATCCTGGAATCTTCTGGAAGACGAAGTTTCAGGATTCTTTTTATTTTTCTCAGATTTCTAGAATCAGTGCACCCCCATCAAGGGGCAACCTCATGGTGATCAACTCAGGTCCAAAGAGGACCAACCTGTTGGTGAACACTGATCTTTAAAGGGCCAAGGTGCGTTGGGGAAAAAATTCACTGAAATGAAGAAGTTAAAGGCATAAATTCAAGTTTTTGAGAGAGTCATGCTTAGGGATTTGTGTAGGTATGATGAAAAAGTGTTCAAGGATTTTAATGATATTTTTTAAATTCCTATCAACCATATGCAACAAAATATCCTATAATAGTGAGCACCTCTTTCACTCACAAATATGGGTGAAAGGTGCTCCACTGAATTTTCGTTATCAATAGCGAGAGCCAAAATAATCTCATATCAACATAGGTCACTAAGCAATTGGGCTTGTCGAAAACACTGCACCCAAAACCATATAACATTGAGTGGCTCCACCAAGTGATCTTTTCATCATCCAAACATGTTTCTTTCCTTACAACATCAAGCCTTTCAAGGACGAGGTATTATGTGATGTTTCTCCCCTTGAAATTTGTGATGTCTTGTTAGGCTAACCATCCTTGTGGAAGCATCATGTTGTATTGAAATTTGTGATGTCTTGTTAGGCTAACCATTCTTGTGGAAGAATCATGTTGTATATGAGTCTATACCTCATATTACTATTATTACTTTGGGTAGACGAATATACAGGAAACCATAGGTAACTCCGCATACTGCCATTTATTTAATCTCTACTAAGAAATGCAGTAAGTTCATCTCCTAGACTAGGAAATATGTCTTCTTCCTTATTTTCTCTCAAATTAAGGAGAATATTTTGTTCACATCCATGGCCTCCACACAGGGATCCTCCATGTAGCAGAGGCAAGTGGATAAGTTCGTGAAAGAATACATAAATTTCTTCCTTGTCGATGGGGGTACCTCTGCACTATTCGATCAAGCATTCAATTGATATAACCCCAAGTGAACCTCTACCAAATGGGTTAATATACCACCACTCTCTTCTGGAAAATGGGGAAATAAAGAAACATATCCAAGAGCTACTGCAAAAATGGAACATATGACTAAGTTCCTCACCTTGTGGAAGCCCAATTTTACTCGTGCAGAAGAAAAATGGGACTTGGAAACTCTGCATTGATTATCAATCTCTAGAGACAATAACAGTCAAAAATAGGTACCCAATTCCCTAGATTGATTACCTTATTGACGAGCTAAATGTGGCCAAGTACATTAGTAACATTGATTTGAAGTCTGGTTATCACCAAGTCCCAATAGAACCAACTAATGTGTGGAATATTGATTTCAAGTTTGGGGAGGGTCTTTTTAAATGGTTGGTCATGCCCTTTGGTTTGAAAAATTCCCTAGAAAATTTCATGAATATAATGGATTATATCTTTTAAACTCTCACCAACTCCTTCGTGGATGTATATCTGGATTATATCCTCGTCTTAAACAAGAGTTGGGAAGAGAACTTACAACATATTTGGTGTGTCCTTCACCCTTTTTGGTGGCACAAGATATGTGATAATTTGGAAAATTTCTCCTTTGGCATGGAAAAATTCTAATTTCTAGGTTACATTATTGATGAGCAAGGTGTGCATGTGGATCCATCCAATATCCAACTCATTTTGGATTGTTTGGCACTGATGAATCTAACATAGCTTCACATTTTCTTGGGCCTTGCCAATTTATATCAAAGATTTGTGTTGTGGTTCTATTATATTTCTTGGCCCTTGTTAGCACCCTGTAATTAACCTCTAGGCTACAAAAAGGATCACAGGGGTAACCACAAACAACTTGCAGAATTGTAAACTATCCCTTCCAACACCATAGAGGGCTCTCTCTTTCAACTCAGTCACTAAAGATTTGTTTCAATGAAGAAAAATGGCTAGATATTTGGAAAATAACAGAATTTATAGGTGTGGTGGCAGGGCAAAGATAAACCCATTGAGCATGGATTTAATACAAATTTAGATCAATGATGTGGTGGATTCTTGGTGAATTGGGAAAAGTTTTTTAGAGTCAAGATAGAAACACTTACTTATGCCAATTAATAGTTGCAAATGTGAGAAGAATAAAGAAATTAGATAACCATCTCGAGGCATCAAACAATCGATGAATCTTAAAATAAAACTAAATTCACAATAACTATGATAAATACTTACCTTGATGGCTTTGGTGGGCCCTTTCTGAGCTACCAAGGAAATCTAAGGAAATTTACATGACTAAATAATATACTAACACATCAAATTCATCAATTGTTGCTTATATTATTGATTTCAAAAAGAAATATTACAGAATCAAGTCTCCAGCATAACAATAAAGTTAAAACTAGGTCTCTGCTTAATAACTTTTTTCTTTGTAAATAAACTTCATTTATATTCCTTTATTAACACCTATCATCTACAAGCCTTCTCTTATAGAAGAATGGTCATTACATTCAATGTTAAAATATGTGATCAAATTGTTAAAAAATATTAGAGTTCACTCTCCTTTACATATTTATCTTCATCCTCATGACACACAGTGCATGAGGATAATGTGTATCTCGAGTTGCCATAAAAATTTAATGCTTTGACCATTCATTCCCTTGGTCTCATCGAAGGCATCTCACTCAAACCGTCAAATTTGAAGAGTCGTATCTAGTACTGGAATAATATAGTCAGTGCAAGAACGTAGATACTAGACGAGCATAGTTGGTACCGAATGAGCATAGGTACCAGATGAGCAAGAACATCGATACCAAAATCACACAGATACTGGATCATGCGTATCGTAATCACACAAGTTCTGGAACGAACACAGGTGTTGTTGTTGGTGTCGGATGGGCGCAATAGTATGGAGAACGCAGGTACATGATAGACAAAAACACAGCAGCTGGTCAGCACATACACAGGTACTGGATGAGGACACGAGTACCTGAACGATAACGTTGGTACCAGTTAAGTAGGAGAACAAGTACCAAATCAATATACTAGTACCATATGAATAGTAGCATGAGTATCGAATTGTTTCATGGGTACCGGATGAGTAGGAGAACAAGTCTTGACATCCATGTGAGCGAATCCAAATAATTAGAGAGTATAAAGAATCACTTATTTCATTCCTACAAACAAGAAATCATAAAAACCATGATTTAAAATATAAATTACCACATATATGCACAAATATTCTAAAATTCATGTTTTTGAAGAAAGTATACAAGTGGTGAGTAGGTTTTGAGGTAAATTTGGTCAAAAATAGAGGACAATATAGGGTATTAAAGGCATCAAAACAGAGACCCAACATTATCCCATGCCTAAGTTTTGCATTTCCTCATGAAAAAAGTGTTGGACCATTCCTCAAAATTTAAACAATGGAGCCACTCTTACATCTCCTTGTTAATATTTACACCCTTGAAGTATTTCTCCCTTGCAGCCAGTAATCCTATAGCTTCAGTTATAGTATATTTGGTGATATATAACTACATACCTCTTTCTGAACATGTTTTCCATCTTAAATTTGATTGAAGGCATGAGAAACACTCTCATGGTATCTTTAAACTTTTTTTAGAAACAGAATCCAGCTATCGTGCTCGAATATTTCTTTTCATAATTGATATTCCTTTGTTTTTCGATAAAACTAGAACACTAGTTCGTGTCGATCTGCCCCCATGCCAGCTTTAAGAAAAAGTCTTGGAAAAATTCTAAGGATAATGCTCAGACAGGATTGAGTACCAGAAATAACAGAGTACTAGAAACGACGGAGTACTAGAAGTGACACAATATCGGAAATGTTGGGTTATGGCATCAATGCAACAGAGATAGCGCTGGATGAATCAATGAGGATAAGTGGAATGAAGGTTGAATGGTATTCAAGGGAGAAGTGATTCTCATCTAGAATAAAGGTGAGTAATTTTAGGATAGGTACTTAACACTAATGGTAATAAAATTTTATGAGGGTAATTATATATTCATCACATCATTAATATGAATCTCAATAACAGAAAATAAAATATTGACCTCATACCTCCATTACTGGATCAATATAAGAAATATTGTTTTTTAGTACTGGATGAAAATTGTTTTCCAATATCAAATGAAAACTATTCCCAGTACCAAATGAACATAGGAGATTGTTATTCCAGTATCGGATGAACACATGAGATGGATTTTCCAGTACTGGATGCACACGGGAGACTTCTTTTCTAGTACTAAATTCATAGTCTTAAAATTGGAATTATGTAGGCTTTCTATTTGTATCTTATCATGTTCTAAGTGTCAAGATGAAGTAAGTGCTAGTGATTACTTATGTTTCATGTGAATTTGTTCTATTGGAAGAACTACATACAACACTCTGGTACAGGAACTTTCTAATTGCAGTGGAAGCGTTAGAAAATGAGAAAAATAAGGTTGAGGGTCGTATTGAAGAGACAAAGTTGATGAGTGCCAATATGATATGCTAAAGGAGGCTGAAAATAATGAAATGAATATGTTGAAAAACTTTCCCAACCACCACTCCCCCATTCTTGAGGTTGTGCATCTTCTCACACAAGCAAGGTGAGGCACTGAAGAAGTGAGGAGGGTGGTTGAGATGACTTAGTACAAATGACCCAGAAAAACAAAACAATGGAGCTAATGAGATGAATACTTAACACAAATAATTCATCTCAAATTTATTAAAATGATGCTAAATTAACACGAGCATAAAAGAAATTTCAAATCACTCATTACATAAGATTTCATCAATCTTCAACAGTCTTATGCTCAAGAAAATAAAAATTTTATAAATTTAAGGGGCTCTCCTTCTTTGTAGGTAGAAGGATTTTTATGATCATAATAAATGATGAACCAATGAAAAATTAGTTATTACTAACCAAATACCAAAGTATTATAGTCATCCAAGTATTATAGATAAGCTTTGTATTTGATTTTTATTAATTCTCAATGATCATAGGTCTAAGATAATTAGATCTTAGAAATAGTATGAAAAACTAATGATACATGTCTTGAGGTTACCTTAAGACCATTCTTCAACAGAAAATTTATGGAGTTGGTTTTTACCCTTGACTTCATCCACGCATGTTTCCTTTTTATTGTAACACTATAAAGTAACCATCATACATGTAGAAAAAATCCTTAGTTTGGTTGACACTTATTTAGGAAGAATGCCCCATTTCCTGCGAGGTTCCAAAACCTTGACGGGTTTACCTAATGATATCACAATTCAGTACCCACTTCCAACAGGCATCCATAGTCTCGACGGGTTAACCTTGTTAGCCACCTATAAAAAAATTTCATATCAAATGGTGGCTAAAATTTTTTTGTAGCCTTCAAGAAACAATTTTATGGCCAAATTTTGAGTTCTTGAAGTCTTATGATGATCTTTATCCTTTAAGATAATCTTCACTGTTGTTTCCCTCATTAATCCAGAAAAAAAAAAAAAAAAAAAAAAAAAACTATTGTTAGCCAAAATAAGACTGCTTAAAAACCCATTTTTCCCTTCATTTTACCCCTCATTTCACTCATGAATAACCCCATTTTTCATCCCCTTTTTCTTCATAAAACCCCTCCATAAGCCTCCATTTAACCTTCAAATTCACTCAAAGACCCTTTTAAAACCATTTGGTCTCCTTCCATTTGGTATTAAAAACTCCTTTTCCTTCTACCAAAACCCTCAAATTGGCTTAAAAACCCTGTTTTTAAGCCTAAAAACACTTATATTACATTTTATAGAACTTTAGCCCCTGAGGGCTTAACTCCTATAACCCCCACTTCTCATAAGACCGACAACCCCGCAACTGGGCGCTAAGGGCCTAAAAATCATTCCCAAACCCTTATTTCCTTACTTTCCTTTGGTATTTCATAAACTCGTCGGTTTAATGTTTTGTCGAATATCAACCGTTGATCTAAATATATCAACAGCCCTCACTCCTCCTCCCGCCCATTTTATTTCTCCCATACCTTTCCTCCTTTTTAATTTCCGCCCCGAGATCTTATCTCAACCGTCCATTTAATAGATCTAACAGACAAGATCAAACCCGACAATATTTTTGCCTTTCCCTCAGTTTATATAACTCTGCCCGATCGTTAAATCTCGACCATTCATGATTCAGATCCTACGGTTGGGATCTAACTCGATAATGCCCCCGCCTTGCAAAGCACCCGCCCAATCTAGACACGACACCTGGACTCCACTAACTCCCCAACATGCATCTTCCTCCGTCGCGTGCGATCCACACCATCGGATCTCTGGTCCCCCATTCGACGGCTCACAATCGTTTTCGCATTTTTTTTTTTGCATCTGAGGTTTAACACCAAGAAAAAACGTGAAAAAGTGGTTTTAGGAGGACATGCATCGGGCAGTAAGGCGTATCGCGTTTTTTTTTAGAATTTTCAAAACCACTTCGGAGCAGCGCGAAACCAACAGTTTTTTCCACTAAAACCACCTTTCCCCATTACATTGATTTTCCTCCTTTTAATCGTAGCCGTCCATCATTTCAAATCAACGACTCTCCTTACACCACATCTCCATTCTGTTTTCCCTCCACCTATTCTCCAAAAGCCTTCATCGCTAAATCTCTGTCATTCGTCATTGTGATCCGACGGCTTACATTACGTCACGATCACTTCTCATCTCCCTCCATATTATTTCCCGAGTGCCCCTTTAGATTGATCTCGGCCATCCATTGTTTCAATCTAACGACCCAGATTGCTTTGAAACCTCATATCCTTGCCCCTTCTTTTTCTCCCCGAACAATTCACCAGTACTTCTCCACCGTCGATCTCTGAATATCAACGGTTCTGATTAATTTTCCTCACCAAGCCATCACCTATCTCCTCTGCTCCCAAATTTTCTACCAATTCATACTGACCGTTGATCATTCTAGATCAATGGCTCCTATTCATTTCACGTCCAAACTTCACTCCAACCCTTTTTTTCGCTCCCGATAAATATTTTCTCCCTTTTTCTCACATTTCCTCCATTTCGCTATGAATTTTCCCCCTCCGCATTATAAAAACCCCCGATCAATCTCAGATGTTGATCAATCTAGATCAACGGCCCAGACATAATCTTCCCACCGTTTATCCAACCGCCCCCCGATTGACCCCAACAAGTGATCTAGACCGTTGGATATTTTCATCCAACGACCACGATTAAATTTCGCCTCCAAAACAACCTCTGACCTATTGTCACCGGATTTTCTTAATTTTGTTCGTTTTTTGCAGGTTTTAAAGCTTTTCCATAGTTTTTTAAAATGAAATCAAGGGTCGTGGATGACGATCCCCCAGGCCATTATCCATGAAGAAAAGGAATCTACAGGGTTCATATCATGATTTTACCCATGTCTCATGAACATTGGTAATGTTATAAAACCCTCTACGTGCCTGCAAAGCACAAAACACAGTAAACCTTAATCATACAAAGAGTATCAGTTTTACAGCGTAGAATCAAAGTAGAAATCAATTTTTAAAGGTTTCAAAACAGTTTTGAAGGATTAAGGCATAAATTCGACTATCAAAGGCCTAATCCACACAGTTAAAGACAGTATGAAGATCAGAAAAGAAGATCTAGGCCTAATTAGGCATAAAACACAGGATCAAAGCAAATTAACAGTGTTTTAGGGAAAAACAAGAAGATCTATCAGTCAGAGAAGCCTCCACTGCCACATCAGAGGCTAATTGAATCCTCTCCAGCTACCAGCAGCCTCAAAGCAATCAAAGAAGGCATAGTTAATGCCTAATTCAAAGATATTTTCCTAAAGACAGCTGAACAGTTAATACAACCACATAAATTTATTACAACTGTCAGCAGAGTTATTATAAAGATAAGAAACAACCCTGAAGTCAATTTTCTCGTCCATTAAGCCTCAAAAAGCATAACAGAGTTATGAAACAAAGATATAGATAGAATTCATTCCTGCCTTATGCCTTGCATGGTTTTCAAGGCTAGGAATTACATTAATTGTGGAACTAATGATACTTGAACCCTAGGAACTATTCCACCTCCTCATTTTCTTATAAAATCTCATTGAGGAGAAAATTGTAAAAGGTTGGTTATTGGATTTCTGATGTAATAGTTGCTATATCGAATCATTGTTGAATGTAAATAAACTCTGAAGCTCTGAAGCTCTGTTAAGTTATTGAAGAAGTTAGGCTGAGAAGAGAAGTTGTTGTTGTAATGAAACATTGGACTTGAAGTGTGTAACTAGATTGTCAATCAATATACAAGCTGGTTTTTGGGATCCTAGTCTATATCATTGGTGAAGTACCTCTTACTGTTATTTGTTTTCCTTTCATGTATGCCATTTTGTTCATCTTTCTCTGATAAATAATAGCAATTATAGAGCTAGGATTTACTGTTAAATGTACCCTACTCTTACTGATAAGATTTATCTTTATGTTTTCTTCCAATTGTGTGTTTAAGAATGACTTAATTTAGGTATAAACATATCAGGGAATGTTGGTTAGTCCATGTCCTGATGTGAAAAACTTGAAAGGAATTTCTTGAATGATATTTTCAATACATGCTAAGTAGAGTTAAACTAGAAAAGTTTATGGTTTACCCTGTCTTCTAGTTCTTTCTCCAAAGGTTGTTTTGAAGGTTTCCCTAAGAGTATGCTGAAAGCAGGCCTAGATTTTGATGCATCTGACTTGATCTTTAGCTGCACTTTGTTTTCTTATCTGTTTTCATCCCCTCTGAAAGTAGTCATGTGGATTACTGGATTGTTTTTCTAATAAGTTAGCTTTAATACAAGCTTGTCCAAAGAATTTTATGGTTAGCCCTGTCTTTGGTTGGTTTTAAACAGTTACTTAAAAAGGATTTTCTTGTTTGGAAATTTAACAAATCCTCGTTGAAATTGTTGGCTTTTTCCACCTTCACAACACTTTACTGTTCCATTCCATCATTTAATCTAAAGGATCTTTTTATATAGATGAATTCCCCCTTGGACCACTCTTGTAATTGTTGCACAGTTAAACCCTTTTATGACTCCATTGCCCAATGGTTTTAAGTTGTTTCATGCTAATCCTATTTGTTGAATACTTCTCAATATACTTGCATCTTCACCTTTTGAACTCTTTCATTTTTTGATATTCCATCCAATCAAAGATCATGTCCTTACCCAACCAAAAATAAACAAACACCCTTGTTCTTCATAACTAGCCTAATATCACACTAAAAGAACTTAAAAGATAAATCAATCTTTGCACTTATAGAGAGATCCCTCTCTGGATTCAGGAGGGCTAGATCCTAGAATCCCAAAGTGGTTCATATGTAGGCTTTGTAGTTTGTATTTTCCAATCTTGCAAATTATAGAGACCTAACAAACCTCTTAAACCTATTTTACACTGAAGGCTCTAGTCCCATGGTTCCTACCATTTTAGGTTTATATTGTGAACATTGCTTTTGCAATTGGTAAATGGGGGAGCGGCTTCAGAAATCCCCTTAAAGGCATAGGATGATACCTTTGAGAGTGACTTAGATTACCTATATAATTTCTTAGACGCATAAGGTACTTATAGGTACTCAAAGGACATAGCATGAATGAGCCATTTTTAATGTGAGATGGATGGGGCTAACCAAAGAATAACCAAAAGACACCTAAAGTCCTATTGTTCATAGTTTTCATGTATGATTTCACTTTTAAAAATAATGTTCCACTATGAACAAAGACTTCAATAACTCTCTTGCAAGGCTTAATAAAGATTCTCGGAGATCATGCTTTAGTGTAATGGTTATAGTATTCAAGTTTATTTTTCATCGATATCATTGTATGGACCTCTTAACTTTGTTTTAATCCCCTTTGTATACATTGGTAACTATATTTTGAGAAATGGTTTTGTATTGATAATCAGAAATCTATAGGAATAAGAAAAATGAAATTCCAAAAACAAAAATAGAAACTATGAATAGTTTGGAATTATCCTTAAATTAAAATTTTATGAAAATGACTACTTATATCATATTTGTGAAATAATAGATAAAGCATGAATGCATCCTTATTAACTTAAGGAAAAAGTAAATATGTCTTCAAATACTTCCCTAAGCATTCCATTTAGTTGATGAAGATGTATTTTCTGCTTCTTCTTTTTAAATGTTCTTTCAATATTTAAGCATCCCAAAATGAACAATACCCTTGGATCCTACTTTTTCTTGCAACATAACAAATTGGTATGGCAAAATTATGGGTACCGATTAGCTGAAAAAAGGTACCATACAACTACTATGCAACGCCAGATGATGTTGTAATCAATCATTTCACATAATATTCCAAACATAATGTTCATAGCTTACTTTATTAAAAATAAAACTCTTAACAAATTTAAATATCATATGCATCAATTATTCATTTATTTATTATCTTATTCTACTTGAGAAAAAGAAATTCCCCCCCCCCCTCAAGCATAGGAGTATTTCCAATGTAACCATGTGTGCAATAGGTGTAATAATACATTCATACTGAAGCTCATAGTATAATCCTCAATGCATATCTGAGTATGAAGTACCAGCAGTTGTAATGATGATGTCAAGAAGTAAGGAAAAATTAAGTGGTATGGCCTTATAGTTCATTGAAACCAAATTTCAATAAAATAAAAATGATCATGGTTTGCCTCTTTGTTTGACTCATTTAGCATATCCTCCTTTACCATTGCATGCAAATCTTCTATTGTGGGATGACTATCCTCTTGTGTTCTTATAGGTTCCACGATAGGTCGTTCAAAAATTATTCAATCTCACGTTTTAACAGTTGCTCTCCATTGGATGTGTTCTATGATTCTTTAGTTTCCTTGACAATATTGCAAGGGTGGAGATCTTCCTGTGGATGTGGTTCAGGATTTTTTTTTCTTCTATCACTTCTGGAGAGGAAGATAAGTTCTTGACTATTCAAGATTTTTTCTTCCTACGAATCATATATCCCAACTGCTACTAGAATTTGAGATATTTATTCCAAACTCTTAATCATCCTTGAATATCGATTTGTCGGTTGCTAATCCCTGTCCTGCACATGGATTAGTGTATGGAGTTCTTAAAGTACCAAAAATTTAAAAATCTTAAAGAATTGAAAAAGGAAACACACTTAAAACAAATCCAAGCAAACCAATCATGTACTCCAAGCGCCACCATGCTACTAAGACCCTGTTGCCACCAAGTTATTTGTTCACACTAGTTAGGCTTCTCTTCTTTCCATGAATCCAAAACATCAAAATTGAACTACTTACCAAAAGAGAGGACCACTTAACTTTGGAGCAACCCCACCAAAGTGGATGCGCAGGTTCTTACCTCTTGTATTATCATCTTCTCTCCACCCTTAAGTCATCCTCATTTAAAAAAAAACATTACCTATTACCATTTAAATCTCCCGGAAATGGAGCCAAAAAAGTTGGGGAAATTATATGAATGACATATCGCCACAAATTAAATTGTCAACTAGGGAGTCGTAATCAGTAGATTTGATCCACTATATGTGTCGGTAACAGGTAATTTCCTATGTATGTTGAGTATAGCCTAGATAAGAGGCTTCCACTTTATAATTAATATAATTTCATCACACAATTTAAAGATCAAAAAATCATAAATAAAATATCAATAAGCATGTAATCTAAAGGGTTCTTTCTCAGGAAATAAGTTTGTCCATTTATAGGCTCATGAAATATAAATATGGATTCAACTTTGTTTTCCTATAGAAACTCATTAAAATCAAATTACTTCACTTAAATATTAAACAAAGCAATCATTCCTAATTTAACTAGTTCTGAAGGAAACTTTGCATTCTAGTACAGGAAATGTATGACAAGAGTCTTCACTAACAGCACATGTAGGTGAATGGTGAGATCTATGTTCTTCACTCTTCCTTCTCTCTAAAATAGAAATCAATACTTAAACCCACAACC
Source organism: Pinus albicaulis (assembly GCA_034641835.2). NCBI lineage: Eukaryota > Viridiplantae > Streptophyta > Pinopsida > Pinales > Pinaceae > Pinus > Pinus albicaulis. The sequence continues at coordinate 718,072,955 of CM076573.1, forward strand.
TGATAAATAAAATAGATTACTTACATAGAACAAAATTGTAATCACACCAAATGTTTTGAAGCTAAACTATAAAACCAAACTAAATTCACAATAACTATGATAAATACTTACCTTGATGGCTTCGATGGGCCCTTACTGAACTACAAAGGAAATTTTAGGAAACTTACATAACTAAATAATCTACTAACACATCGAATTCATCAATTACTTCTTATATTATTGATTTCAAAAGGAAATATTACAGAATTAAGTCTCCAGCATAACAATAAAGTTAAAACTTTGTCTCTCCTTACTAACTTTTGTCTTTGTAAATAAAATTCATTGTTATTCTTGGCTTAACACCTATCATCTACGAGCCTTTTCTTATAGAATAATGGTCGTTGAATTCAATGTTAAAAAATGTGATCAAATCGTTACAAAAATATTACAGTTTTCTCTCCTTTAAATATTTGGCTTCATCCTCATGATACACACTGCGTGAGGATAAAGTGTATCTTGAGTTTCCATAAAAATTTAAGGCTTTGACCATCCGTTCCCTTGGTCTCATCGAAGGCATATCACTCGAACTGTCGAAGATGAAGAGTCATATCTGGTACCGAAATAATATATTCAGTGCAAGAACGCAGGTACCGGATGATCACAGGTACCAGACGAGCAAGAACATGGGTACCAGAATCACAAGATGTTGGAATGCAGGTACCAAAATCATACATGTGTTGGAACGAACATATGTGTTTTTTTTGGTGTCAGATGGGCGCTTGAGTATGGTGAACACAGGTACACGGTAGACAAAAATATGGCAGTTTATCAACAAATACGTGGGCACTAGACAAGGATACGAGTATCAGATCGATAACATTGGTACTGGATAAGTAGGATCACGAGTACTGTATATATATAATGGTACCGGATGAGTAGAAGCTTGAGTACCGGATCATTGACCTGGTACTGGATGAGTAGGAGCACGAGTCTAAAAATATGTGTGAGCCAATCCAAATAATTAGAGAGTATAAAGAATCACTTATTTCATTCCTACTAACAAGAAATCATAAAAATCATGCTTTGAAATATAAATTACCTCATATATACACAAATATGCTAAAAATCATGTTTTTGAAGAAGGTAAACAAGTGGTGAGTAGGTTTCGAGGTAAAGTTGGTCAAAAATAGAGGACAATATAAGGTACTAAAGGCATCAAAATGTTGGGTCAATTATATGAATGATATATTGTCAAAAATTAAATTATCAACTAGGGAGTTGTAATCAGTAGATCTGATGCACTATATGTGTCGATAATAGATAAGTTCATATCTCTGTCGAGTATAGCCTAGATAAGGAGCTCAAATTTTATAATTAATCTAATTTCATCGCACAATTTAAAGATCAAAAGCTCATAAATAAAATCTTAATAATCATTTAATCTAAAAGGTTCTTGCTCAGGTAATAAGGTTTTCCATTTAAAGGCTCGTGAAATATAAATATGGATTCAACTCTATTTTCCTATAGCAACTTGTTAAAATCAACTTACTGCACTTAAACATTAAACAAATAACTCATTCCTAATTTTACTAGTTCTAAAGGAAACTATGCATTCTAGTACAAGAAATGTATGACAAGAGGCTTCACTAACAACAAATGTAGTATGTTGTACGTGTTTTCCTTGATGGCAACCTACTTGATGAAATAAGATTGTTGGCAATATGATGCAATGTGTTGTCTTTGATGGCAACCTACTAGATGAAGTTGTCCTTGATGAAAATTGACTTGATGAGTTGTCTTTGGATGGCAACCTACTTGATGTAGTTGTTCTTGATGGAAACCTGCTTGATGAGCTGCCTATGATAAGCAACCCTTGTGTTAAATATGTAAGGATGATGTATATATGTGTTAAAAGTAAGGATGATATATTTACAGATTAGCTCAGAAGTAACAAAAGAAAGGAGTTCCAGTAAAGTGCTAGAGAAATGATAAATAAGTCATGTCACAACGCATACGTGGGTTTGTTAAGGAGAAGTAGCGTATGCACGCGGAAAAGTATGTGCCAAGTCGCGTATGCCAATTTGTGCTCTAAATTTTTAAAACTAGGGGACATTACCATGGTATTGGCCCACAGTATTGAGCACTAGATTATCTATTTGATACCATCCAGGAATACCATCGGAAGTAGTGTGGTTTTGGATCATGGTATTAACAAAGGCTAAATCTATATAAGGAGAAGAAAATCATGGTGCAAAGGTGTGCAAGTCTGGGTATTGAATGAATACTTCACTATGAAGCATATCTGCATGGAATGAATTGATTGATCTAAATTACTAATGCACCTATGAAGAAAATGATGAAGAGGGATCTCTAGATCTGAAATGTATATGTATTTTCTAGATCTGTTTATGGAATGTTTAGATCTGAGATGAGGCGAAATACTTTCTGAAGTAAAGGATGAAATCTGAGTTGTTTATCTAATCTGAAGAGCTGCACAGTCCTGAAAAGTTACAGATGTATACGCAGGTTCGCTTCAGTAAAAGTGTGTGTATACGCGGGTCTGCTTAAGGAAAAGCGCGTATGGGTAGATAGGGTTTTCTGAAGAATGCACAGAAATATACACGGGTTGGTCTGCATGAAAGCGCGTACATACGCAGGTTCAGTGAAGTAAAAGCGCGTATGGAATCTAGGGTTTGCTGAAGTAAGTGGAATGAAATGCCTGATCTGTTTTGTTGTTCTACTGTTATCTGTCAATGATGTATTCATACAGAACTGGGTTGTTTGAATGATGAATATGTTGCTGATTATGTTAATTGAAGATCAAGTCATTGGTTGATTGGTTGATGATTCAATGAATGAATTGATGGGGTTATAAGTTTCAGTTTGATGAATGTTGAGCTTAAATGTGTGGAGTGGGTCCAATCTGAAAATATGATGAAAAGTGGCCTACAAGTTGTGTTGTATGGAAGCTGTTGGATCCAGTATGAAAATTGATGAAACATGGTCCATGGTGGTGCTGAGGGTCGAAGCCTTCAGTGAGGGGGTTGTAGCTCCCTTCCAGTGGTAGCTGGTAAACGAGTGCAGGGGGTAGTGGCTCCCTTCCAGGAGAGGCTGGTAAACAAGAGTTAGGGTAAAGGGCTAAGTTCCAGAGAGGTCAAACGAGAGCAGGGGGTTGTGGCTCCCTTCCAGGAGAGGCTGGTAAACGAGAGAAGGTTGTAGCCTTCTGCAGTTGGGTGCCTACGTGCTGGTATGAGTCTACGCCAGTACATGGTTGTACGATGTTTTCTTTATAATACAATATTGAAGACTGAGACGACAGCAGCAGTGGTTTTCTCCTGACTTGGGTTTCCACCTTAAATCCCGGTGTTCATGTGTGTTGCTTATGTGTCATGGTTTATTCTATTATTACTACACATGCTTACTGCTAACTAAACATCTGATGAATAAATGATGCATAGATCCAAGTAAATAATTAAATGCATAATAAGATCTCTGTGTATACGTGAGTTTTATAAAGGATATCAACATGTATACGCGAGTTGGCCTCACTAAAGTAGCGTATGGGTTTTAGAAAAAGAAAAGTAAAAAAATTTCAGTCCGCCCTAAATACCGATTCACCCCCCCCCCCCCCCTCTCAGTATTTTTCCCAACATAGTTGAATGGTGAGATCTATGTTCTTAACTCTTCCTGCTCTCTAAAATAGAAATAAATACTTAAACCTACAACTTGAGAAATCAAACAGATTACTTGCATTGAACAAAATTGTAATCACACCAAATGTTTTGAATTTAAACTATAAAACCAAACTAAATTTACAATAACTATGAGAAATACTTAACTTGATGGCTTCGATGGGCCCTTGTTGAGCTACCAGGGAAAGCTGAGGAAACTTACAAAACTAAATGATTTTCTAGCACATTGAATTCATCAATTTTTGCTTATATTATTGATTTCAAAAGGAAATATTACATAATCAAGTCTCCAGCAAAACAATAAAGTTAAAACTCTATCTCTCCTTACTAAATTTTGCCTCTGTAAATAAACTTCACTGCTATTCCTTTCTTAACACCTATCATCTATGAGCCTTTTATTATAGAAGAATCGTCGTTACATTCAATGTTAAAAGATGTGTGATCAAATTGTTACAAAAATATTACAATTCTCTCTCCTTTACGTATTTGGCTTCATCCTCATGACACACAGTGAATGAGGATAAATTTTACCTTGAGTTGACATAAAAATGTAAGGCTATGACCATCCATTCCCTTGGTCTCATCGAAGGAAGCTCACTCGAACCATCGAAGTTGAAGAGTCGGATCTGGTACCGGAATAATATATTTAGTGTAGGAATGCAAGTACCGAACGAGCAGAGTTGGTACCAGATGAGAAAAGGTGTTGGGCGAGCAGGAACATGGGTATTGGAATCACACAAGTGTTGGAATGCGGGTACCAGAATCACACAGGTGCTGGAATGAACACACATGAGTATGGTGAACACATGTACACAGTAGACAAAAACATGGTTGCTGGTCAGCAAATACGTGGGTACTGGACGAGGACACGAGTATCAGATCAATAATGTTGGTACCGGATAATTAGGATCACTGGAACCGTATGAGTATGAGCACGTGTATTGGATTTTTTCACTGGTACTGAATGAGTAGGAGCACGATTCTAGACATATATGTGATCCAATCCAAATAATTAGAGAGTATAAATAATCACTTATTTCATTCCTACTAACAATAAATCATAAAAACCATGATTTAAAAAATAAATTACCTCATATATACACAAAGACTCTAAAATTCATGTTTTTAAAGAAGGTAAACAAGTGGTGAGTAGTTTTTGAGGTAAATTTTGTCAAAAATAAAGGATAATATAGGTAATTAAAGGCATCAAAAGAGAGACCCAACAACTATCATCTAATTCAAATTAGAACACTAGTATCCATCATGAGTAAGAACCAAGAAGCTATGTTGATGCTCCTTGCAATCATCCTAAAAGTGAGAAGCTATTTGACACACCAAAGGGACCTCTTCACAATAATCCAAGGAATGAGAAGTTACCTTATCCAAAAAGGAATGTCACATCAATCTAAGCTTTATACTAACATGTATCAAACTATTTTCCTTGTTCATTGTTTTCTTTGTAAAAAATTTGGTCATAAGGCAAAGAATTGCAAGGCTTATGAAGGTAATAATTTTGACTCAAGAAAGTATGGGAAAAAATACCAAAATAATATTTTTGATTCAACGAGACAAAACCAGGTCAGTACTTACAATTTATTTTCTCCTCTTTCAAAATACAGTGTAGAATTCTCCAAATGCAATAATCCATGTCATGAACACAAACTTGTCCACTAAAACCAAGAGAAAGGGCATGGATAAGGAAGACTAGAGAATCCACCCCTGAAAAGTGTGGCCTACCTCTATGTGCACAAAATTAGGAAAAGAAATGGTTTGTAGACAATGGATGTTCTAGGCACATGACCAGTGATCAAAATAAGTTCATCTCATTAAACACAAAGGATGGAAATGTGACTTTTGGTAGTAGATTTTCTAAAATTATTGGTAAAGGCATAATGTTTTTCATCAATGGCAAGGGAAAAGCACAAAATGCACTGTATGCAAAAGGATTCAAGTATAATATTCTAAGTGTTAGCCAAATATGTGATCAAGTTCATGATCTCATCTTTTGTTCCGAGCACTATGTGATAAGGAGATCGACTTCAAGAAAATTGGTAGGAATAGGAGTAATAATAGCAAATAATGTATACATTCTTTGTGAAATTCAAGAAGAAAAATGTTATATGAGTCAAGTAGAAGAAATTTGGTTATGGCACAAGCAATTAGAACATCTAAACTTTGATAATTTGGTGAATATTAGCAAAACACAAACAGTGAGAGATATCCCCATAATTTCAAAACTTGAAAAGGCTATTTTTGCACCATGCAAACATGAAAAGAAAACAAGGACCAACTTCAAGACTTTTAGGTCCCTATAATACTAGTGTAGCCCCTTATTTTTATTTTTAGTGTAGTATCCCCATTATTTTTATTTTTGTGCCCATGTAATCCCCATATTTTTATTATTGTGCCCCATAGGTATAGCCCCATTATTTTTATTTTTGTGCCCATGTGGTCCCCATATTTTTATATTGTGGCCCCTTAGAATCCTATATATAGAAGGTAGGTTTTTTCATTTGTATCATCCAATAATTTTGTATTTATGTAATGTAAAGGAGGTTTCCCCCTCGAAGAGGTTGATTTCTAAGCCATTTATCTATCTTTTCTTCTATTTTGTGAGTTGGTTTCAAAACATTTGTATCAGAGCTTTTGATTCTAGGGTTTCGCTACTAGAAATAGGTCATCTTGGAATTTTCACTATAACGTCCTTTCCACAAAGGATCAGAAGCTTAAATTTTTATCACAAGAATCTGAAATCCTGAGGAACTTCATGTAAAAATTCCAGATCTTGGTTCGCTATATTTTCAAATATATGTGTTATCACAAAATTAGACCTGATAGGCTGCTAATCAAATCAATCTCATGTAACTATTTCAAACCAATCTTTTGATTGAGGCTTAGCCTCCTCGACCTGAGAGGGCTCTCTCAAGGTTTAATGATTTTTTATAGAAATATAGATGGCTAACTCTACGTGGGGTAATAATCAGATAGATGATAAAAGTAGGTTGAAAATCACATCAGGAAGTACACATTGGGCTTATGGAGTCAAAATATTTTAAGTAAAACCAATCAATCTACTTAGCATGTAAGTTGAGGTATATCAGAGTTTTAGTCAAGAGATACACATGTGAAACTGTAAAAAACACAGTCAGTTTGTCTATATAGGAAGTCAGAGCATCAAAGATGAATTCTGAGTAACATAAACAAACACCACTACATTAGGATAGTAAAAATATGCAATTAGAACAAGAACACACTAGAACTCTTTATGAATCTCAAGTTGGCTAAGTAGAAATGTTTGTATTTAGCTGAAAACCAGTCACTTACAATAAACACAGTCTTTTGCTAAAAATTTCCAACACTTATCATATTCGACTTCTTGATATTTTATAGACCATTTACAACATTAGATAACCTTATATTATGCTATATACATCGAACTCTTGACTCTTGACACCTTGCCTAACCATATGACATGGTATTTATTACAACAAGACAGCTAATCTACTAAACAGTCCTATTACAAATAGGATTCAAAATCTTAATCACCTATCTATAACAACCTTATCTTAATTAAATTACATCATTTTCCAAGTGTACTAACACATTGTCGAATCTAGATGATAGGCTTCAAATCTTTATGACCATAATTCCGACCTCCATTCAAGTAGGAAACAGTCCCCTGTTTTCTAGGCATAAGGTCCTTTGCACTCTTGAGACACTCTGACCATCATGAATTGATCATTTCGAGGTCTTTTGTTGTTATAAATTGAAGTAACACCTGCCCAAAATCCCCCCTAAGCTCCAGCTGTCCAAAACCATCATCAAGTTGTTCAAATTAGCTGAAATAGACCTGCACTATGAAAACAACACAGTTTCGTAGCGTCTTTCGTAGCGCTGCTCTTTTATCCTTTTTTCTTCAAAATCTTGACCTCTTTCCTCCAAAACTAACTTAATTAGCTTTAAATACATCTTCCTCAACATTTTCAGTTCTTAATTCATGTTTTTACCCCACAAAATTGGATGAGAAAGGGCAAGAAAAGCTACTACAACATTTTCGTAGCTCTTTTCTCCCTTTTTACACTGTACGAAACTGCTGAGTGAGCAGTTTTGTTCAAAAATTTTCCAAAATGAAAACTGTAAATGCACTAAAACTCAAAATTCAACTGATTTCATCATATCAAAAGCCATATGAACTTAAAACACAGTCATTTCAGCCTTCATGAGGTCCCTTCTTTATTTTTACTTGATTTGGATTTTGACTCTTTAATGGTTGTCATTTTGCACCTTTGTTCTTTAACTCATCCTGAATCACTTTCAGCTGCTTCTCTAAGTATTCCACTTGATATTTAAGTTTCCTATTACTAGCTCTCAAGTGAGTATTTATTACTCTAACAAATTTGGCTTCCTTGATTGTTGGGACTGTCCATGTAAAAAACTGCTCTGCACTGCTTGGAGTTTCAGAAATAGAACCACTTTGACCTTCCCACAGTGCCTTCATTCTTTTGAACTCTACTTTTTCAACTTGTTTCCTTGGCTTCAGTTTTACAAATTCCTTTGTTTTTGCAACCACAGGTTAACTAGACTCTGCTGCTAGTGGTTATGGAGTTCCTTTAGTTGTAGGGTTTCTATTTTGGGTTAGGGTTTCCAACTTAAAACCATTTATAAAAAGAAAGGATGACCAATACCTACCTATCTTCTGAAGCTCATTCAAAATCAATAACTTCATCAAACCATGATGAAACAAGGATGTTTCACAACCATCAAATTTGGCTTGTACTTTATCAGCCATTTTGGCAAGACTCCTGTGCAGATAAAAGGGAAAATCGAGTGCAATCTTACAAGTGAATTGCAGAAGCAGCTTGAAATGATATGTGTAAACCTTATGATATCTGCCTTCACATGTAAAGTATCTCTGAATTTTGAGTAGCAGTTTTGCATAAGTGTCTTTGATGCAACTTCTAGGTATGGCATTATTGAGGTCCATATTTGCATACTCGGGTTTCATGAATTCCTTGCATGGCTCCATATCAAATTTGAAACTTTTGAACCAATTTTCTTGTCCTATTGGTATCTCTATAACAATATAAATGATTTCTAGTGTAATTGGCACACTTAGCATCCCAACCTTGGTAGTTGTTCCATTGAAGTTCAAGGCAAATTCTTTGGAAACTTGTGTGTGGCAACCTTGCAACTTTTTACAAAACCGAAGACAACCTACTCTGTTGAATGCCTCCATCACTGCTGGGTCTTCAATTATGGCCTTCATATTTTTAGGCTCATGTCTTAAGCAATGTCCCCCTTTGTGGATTTTCTTTTCCTCTGCCATGCTTCACATAAAACTTGTCAGCCTCGCTTGATAAATTGAATCAGCCTCGCTTGAAAATATAAAACAATAGCCTCACTTGATTAGGATGAATACAACCTTTGTATGGAATAGCCATAGGTTTGGCTTGATACTTCAGAGCTCAGACACTCGAATGGAGGCAAATGAAACGAGAATAACCAAATTAGGCAAGATTTTGAATTTGAAATGTCATCTCATAACTGAATGATGCCTCATTCATACCCTATCATGACAATGATGACTGCAAGATGGGTAAGTACATTGAATCTCATCACTAACTGACTCATCATACCACTAACCTATCATTTCCCAACGGATTCTGAAAAATTTCAGCTCAAATGACAAGACAATTTAGAAATCGTGCTTCCGTAGCGCCGATAAAGTATTTTTTCTTATTTGCGCTACGAAACTATTAGCGCTTTCGTAGCGCAAAACAACTTTTTTGAACTAGTGGTGCTATGAAAATGTGGATTCTTGGCTAATTGCATAGTTTTGACCCAAAACCTTATGGAATGACTCCCAAATGGAAAATATGGATATTTGACAATGAATGGACCTTTAAAAGACTTTATTTGAACTTAATGATGACCATTGAACTTATAAAAATATAACCTACCCTTAACCAAATCCTAAATTGACTTTCTAAACCCAATTTAGAACCATGACCAAAAACAAACTTGACACAATGATGTTTTGAAAATTTTTAGGTGATAAAAATATGATTTGAGGAAGTTAGGTTTTTTGTAGGCTCCAGAATTTCATCTCAAATAGGTGACTAAGGGAAAATAGTCATAACTTTTGTTTCAGAAATTGGATTTGAACTCTGTAAAAATTGGTCAAAATTGCATAGATTTTAGTTTCTTTTTTATCAATTTCATAGCCAAAAATCGAAACAGTGACACCTGGCATGTCGTACAAGTTCGCTCTACTAAACCAGTCCATAATTAGGTCATTGTGGGAGATCAAACATAACTTTACCTTGAAGAATACAAATTAGGTCTAACATGTGGCATTGGAAAGAAGACTCAGAGGGCTACTACATGACCAAATTTCAAATCTTAGGGATTTGAAATCATAGAGATACATCAGGTTCAATATTGAGCTCCTCAAAAGCAAGAAAAATGTGTGTATTCTTTTAAAATTTCATAACTTTTGTTTAAAAAATCAGTTGAAGTGATTCCAAGGGCACATTGAAGCATTGATATCAATATTGGGTTCTAAAATTCCTCCCAAAAATAATTCGACACCCAATAAGCCCTCAAAAATCTCTACTATGACACATGAAGAGGAAGAAGTGAATATCGAAATTACGAGACCAAGTGCAACAAATTTTTTTCTCACAAATGAAATGGAAGCTAAGATGGATGGTTTGAAGGATGGTTTAAAATAATATATGGATGGTTTGAAGAATGGTTTAAAATCATACATGGATGCTTTGAAGAATGGCATGGAAGCTATGATCAATGGTATAGAAGAAAAATTGAAAGGAACCATGGAATACTTGAAGAATGGTCTAAAAGCATACATGGAGGGTTTGATGAAGTTGCTACAAGAAATTATTCCTAATGGCCAAAAGATAGTAGATGAAACTCATGATGAGGAAAAAAGAAATGTTAATCATGATTTCATGGACTCTAATGTTGGATTGAAGATCCACCATATTCCAAAGATCGATATGAGGAATTTTAATGGCAAGGTCTGATAACATGGATACTACAGATGGAGCAATATTTTGATATCCATAATGTGAAAAACACACAAAAGGTATGCATTGTAACCTTATATTTAGAACCAAATCAGTTTGTATGGTATTGATGCCTTTGTTATTATAAAATACTTGTCACTTGGTCAATTTTTACGGAGGAAATGATAGCACATTTTGAGGATACAAAAAGCAACACCTTCTTTATCCAATTGATAAATCTCAAACAAAAGGGTTCATTGATGGAGCACATTGAGGACTTCCAAAATTTGAATATAAGGTTAAATGATATTCCAAAGGAACATAGGATTGATGTCTTCATAGGGACTTTAAAGGATAACATCCAACATGAGGTTCACCTTGTTAGAAAATTATATATTACAGAGCAATGCAACACATAAAATATGCCGAAAACACAAGCACACAAAACACATAAAACCAGAGAGACACAAATATACGTGGTTCACCCAGTTTGGGCTACGTCCACCCCGAACAGCTAGCCCTTCCTTTCTATTATCCAGCAAAATGAAGAGACACAACCTACAACAAATCCGCTGTAATATCCTCTGTTCTCTCTCACAGTATCCCTATCTGTTTCTCACTCTGATAATACACATAAAATACACAGCTGCAATACAATACCCTCATACATGTGAGTGGTTGCCTTCTAGGGAAAAAAACCATAAACTAAACACAAATTATACCATCAGATTATTCGCCTAATCAACAGCCTAGATTGACTAGCAATTACTATACTTTTACAAGGCAATTTTACATATGTTTTTAGCTTTTGGGGCGCTGCCCCCGAAACCCTCCACCACCGGGGGGGGCTCCATAAACTGCAATCGCCCCTCCCCCCTGGACACCCCAAGCAACATACAATTACGGGCGGTGTTTCTGCCCCATTAAGGTATACGGGTCCAATGATGTGATACAAAATAAACAATATAATCAGGCTCCACACCCAACAATCTCCCACTTAGATATTGATTGTAGAAACTCCACTGCTGCTTCATTTGCTGGACAATGACTCCACTTTGAACCTCGTTGTTTCTCATCTCCATCATGATACTTGAAGACCAATTGAAACTAAGCACATTCTTAGTTTCTCCCTGGTTACAACTTAAATTGTTAGCATATCTGCAGGATTATGTCTAGTATGTATCTTTTCCAGCTTCAAATGTCCATCTTCCAGCACTAACCGTATGAAATGGTAATTGAGTTGTATGTGTTTAGTCCTGGAATGAAATGTTGAGTTCTTTGCAATGTGAATGGAACTTTGGCTATCACTGTATAACGTGCCCATGTCATGCTTCTTACCCAATTCATCCATAAACCTTCGTAACCAAATCATTCCCTTACTAGCCTCTGTAGCAACAACATACTCTACTTCTGTTGTTGAAAGTGCAACAACACTTTAAATTTTTGAAACCCAACTGACCATTGTTCCACGTACAGTAAATACATACCCTGTAGTGCTCCTCCTGTTATCTCTGTCACCTACCATATCTGCATCAACATATCCCTGTAGAGAAATGTTTGAACCACCAAAGCATAATGCTTGATTTTTGGTACCTCTCAAATATCTGAGAATCCATTTCACTACCATCCAATGTTATTTTCCTAGATTTTTCATGTACTTGCGTACAACTCCCACTACATGTGCAATATCAAGCCTTCTGCAGACCATTGCATACATTAAGCTTCCAACTGCTAATGCATATGGAACTTTAGACATATAGTCCATTTCTTCTTGGGTTTTGGGGCACATCTCCTTACTAAGTTTGAAATGGCTAGCAAAAGGTGTACTAATGGGTTTTGCATTATGCATATTAAAACTTTTCAACACCTTTTGTATGTACTCATTCTGAGATAGTGTTAATTTGCAATTTTTCATGTCTCTAGTTATTCTCATACCAAGGATTTACTTTGCAGCTCCCAAATCCTTCATTGCAAAGGAATTTTCCAATTTTCTTTTGAGCACATTTATTTCCCGCATGTTAGACCCTGAAACAAGCATGTCATCTACATAGTATAACAATATAATATAGTTTCCATCATTTTTCTTTTTCATATAAACACAATGATTAGAGTGGCATCTAGTATAACCTTGTTCAGACATAAACCTGTCAAATTTTAGATGCCACTACCTTGGAGCCTGTTTTAAGCCATACAAGCTCTTCTTTAACCTGCACACTAATTTTTCTTTCCCTTTGACCTCATATCCTTCTGGTTGCTCCATATAGATCTCTTCCTCCAAATCTCCATGGAGAAATGTTGTTTTTACATATAACTGTTCAAGATGTAAATCTTCCGCTGCTACAAGACTTAAAATAGTTCTGATTGAAGTCATCTTAACAACAGGAGAAAATATTTCATCAAAATCAATACCTTTATTTTGTGCAAACCCCTTCACCACAAGTGTAGCTTTGTACATTTGTTTTCCTCCATCTTCTTCCTTCAACGTGTAAACCGATTTATTATATAATGTAGTTTTACCTGTAGGCAACCTGACTAAGTCCTAAGTCTGGTTATGCATTAAGGAGTCCATCTCTTCTTTCATGGCTAGCTCCCACTTCTTCCTGGTTTCAACCTACATTGCTTCTTCATAACATTCAAGTTCACCAGAATCAGTCAACAATAAATAATATAATGAAGGAGAGTATCGTTCAAGGGGTCTACTTATCCTGGTAGATCTTCTGACGCCACTTTCAGGTGTTTGAGGTGCCTGTTAATGTTGTGGTGGTTGTTGTTGTTGTGGCTGTTGATTATTATTATTTTCAAGCACCTTTAATTTTTCTGTGATCTTATCAAGAATTGTGTATTATTTGTTTTTTTTTTCCTGTTTCTTTTCCTGCAACTGATTCTTATACAACACCTTTTCATTCAATATTACATCTCTACTCCTAATTCTTTTGTGATTTTCATAATTATATAAGTGATAACCAAAATCATTAACACCATATCGAATAAAGGTACATTTATTTGATTTTTCCTCAAGCTTTGTTCTGTTTTATTTATTAATGTGGACAAAGCCCTCACAGCCAAAAGGCTTTAAAAAAGAGTAGTTTATCTTTTTACTTATCCATGCTTCCTCTGGAATACCACCATCCAAGGAACTTGAAGGGCCTCTGTTTCTTAGATAAACAGTAGTATCTACAACATCTTCCCAAAATTGTAAAGGCAATCCTGCATGCAATTTCATGCACCTTGCACGCTCCATGATTGTTCTGTTCATCCTTTCTGGCACACCATTCTCTTGTGGTGTTCTTGGAACTGTATTCTCTCTGTGAATTCCATGTTCTGAATAGTACCTATCAAACTCTTTGCTGCAATATTCACCTCCATTGTCTGATCTGAGACACTTCAACTTCTTTCTTGTCTCAATATCAACCAAAGCTTTCCATTTCTTGAAAGTATCAAATACATCAGATTTATTCTGAATATAATAAATCCAATTTTTTCTAGTTGCATCATCAATAAAAGTAACAAAATAAAGAGAGCGAATGAGATACGATACCTAAGCAGGTCCCCATACATCTGTATGCACAAGCTCTAATTTTTCGCTCTTCTTTTCTTTCCCAACACTGAGAAATCTGACTCTCTTCTGTTTTCCATAAATACAATTCTCACATAAATCCAAATCAACATTCTTCAAACCCGATAACAAATTTCTTGAGTGAAGAATCTTCATCCCCTTCTCACTCATGTGTCCAAACCTATGATGCCATAATGTTGCATCTGCTCCTTTGGAATTTAAAGCATTAACAGAGTTTAAAATACCATTGCATAAATACAATGTACCAATCTTTTCACCTTTTTCTATTTCCAGGGCTCCTTTGGTGACCTTCCAAGTTTCGTCTGTGGAAGTTGTCACACAACCTTCACCACCTAACCGCCCTATTGAAATCAGATTTTTCTTCAGATCTGAAACATGCCTTACCTCCTTTAATATTCATTGGTTTCCATTTTATTTTTTTTCAAGAACTTTACCCATTCCAACAATTTTATAGGGTTTATCATCACCCAAACGAACTTGTCCAAAATATCCTTGAACATAGTCATGAAAATATTTCTTATCAAGTGTGGCATGAAATGAGGCCCCTGAATCTACCACCCAGGAATCAGTAACATTTTCAAAAGAAATAATCAAAGCATATTGCAACACATCACCTGTCACATTTGCTTCATGATTTTTTTCTTGTTGTGTGTCTCCTTCTTTTCCCTTCCGAGATCTACAGCCTTTCCTCAGGTGTCCTTTATTTCTGCATTTCCAGCACACTATCCCCGATCTAGACTTGGATCTGCCTTTCCTTGATTTACTGCGATATCCCGAGCTCTTTCCTCTTTCCATTTTTCTTCCTTAGGACTCTGCACTCAAGGGATTACCCGATGTCTCACTGGAGATTTTCCGTCGCATATCCTCGCTAAGGATAGCACCGACAACATCATCAAACTTTAAAGTACTAGATCCAGAGACAAAGTTACTAATGGCCATAACTAAACCATTCCATCTTTTTGGAAATGAGAACATAAATAAAAGAGCCCTAAATTCATCATCAAAGTTTACCCCTACAGAACTTAACTGACTGGTGACCATATTAAAATCATTTAAATGGTCTACAATAGATCCACCTTCCGACATCTTCATATTAAATAAACGTTTCATAAGAAATACCTTGTTTGAGGCCAAGGGTTTTTCATATAGTTTCGCCAATGCGTTAATCAAACCCTCTATTGTTGTTTCCTTAGAAATATTGAAGGCTACTGATGCTGCGAGGCACAACCGTACTGTTCTGAGTGCCTTTCTATCGAGAATCTCCCAATATTCGTCTATCATAGTCATCGGCTTCTTTGTTTTTCCTCTCAATGGTAGGTACATATCTTTCTGATATAGATAATCTTCCATCTGCATCTTCCACAGCGGGAAGTTTTGGCCATTAAATTTCTCAACCGTAAACTTACCATCTTCTGCCATTGCTCCCACTTGAACCAGGAACCCTTCTTTCCTATGAGTTTATCAGCCAAATAGACCTTTGGCTATGATACCATATGTTATAAAATTATATATTATAGAGAAATGCAACACATAAAATATGCGAAAAACACAAGCACACAAAACACATAAAACTAGAGAGACACAGATATACATGGTTCACCCAGTTTGGGCTACATCCACCCTGAACAACTAGTCCTTCCTTTCTATTATCTAGCAAAATGAAGAGACACAACCTACAAAAGATCCACTGTAATATCCTTTGTTCTCTCTCACAGTCTCCCTATCGGTTTCTCGCTCTTAGAATACACATACAATACACAGCCGCAATACAATACCCTCATACATGTGAAGGGTTTCCTTCTAGGGAAAAAAACCCTAAACTAAAGATAACTTCTACCATCATATCATCTGCCTAATGAATGGTCCAGATTTACTATAAATTACTATACTTTTACAAGGAAATTTTACATCTGTTTTTAGCTTCAGGGGCACTGCCCCCGAAATGCCCCACTAGGGGGGGGCTCCATAAACCATATTTTCCCCCCCTGAACCCCCCAAGCAGCGTACAGTTACGAGCAGCGTTTCTGTCCCATTAAGGTACAAGGTTCCAACGCTGTGATACAAAATAAACAAGATAATTAGGCTCCACACCCAACACGCCTTTGGGAACCTGATACATTGGAGAAGGAATTTAGGTTGGAAAGAAAAATTGAAAGAAAAATAATTGCGACAAGGAAGCCTACCACTCACAACTATATATATGGAAGTGTTGTTACTCCTAGCCTTCCACAACCTACAAGGTTGAAACCACAACATTTGGAAGAAAAAAGAGAAAAACGACTTTGTTACAGTTGTGATAGAGAATACACTAAAGGTAATAAGTGTGTTGAGAATAAATTAGTTTACATATATTGTGAAGAGGAGGAACAAAAGGAAAAATAAAATTCAAAAGAAGAGGATATACACCAGGAAACGACCTTAGAGAAAGAATAAATGAATCTTACCATATCTTGTAATGCATTGGCACGAATTTTGATGATGGATCAAGTGACTGAGGAGAGACGAGTCATGGAAACCTAGGGTTTTCCTCACCCCTGCAGTGAGCATCGATAAGGCTCTTGATCCCTCCCACCTACCTCTCTGAGCATGCTCCTTTTCGTATTCTGATGATTAACGGTATGGAAAAACAACAGGGGGGGAAACGCTACCCCCCCCACTAATGGAGGCGTTGATGATTTAGTCAATAAAAGCAAAGCTGGTTAGCCTGAAATGCCTCAAAGTGATCCAAGATGCCCTTCCAAGCCTGGAGAGATCCCTGCAACTCCAGCAAATGACGACCAAGACAGCAACGTTTAGCACAATGCTTCGTCCTCAACCTGTATCCCAATAGCGCCCAAGCGGCCCGAGATCCATTTCCCAGCTGAAAGGATCAATGGCAAGATACAATACATGCATGATCACGCCCTCATTGGGAAGTTCATAGGCTTTTCACCAACAGAGAAAGCCCTCTATGGTTGGATAAATGCTAAATGGAAGCCCAAAGGCCAGGTCACTCTCCAGCTTGGTCCCAAAGGATTCTTCAACATAATCTTTACCTGCCTTGAGGACAAAAACAGAGTTATGGATGGGGGCCCATACTTCTTTAATGTTTCAGGCATGTTCCTTAGGGACTAGATCAAACATTTCAACCCTAAAAAAGAGGATTTCAACTGGGCGATGGTGTGGATCTGTCTCTACTCCCTCCGCAAGAATACTGGGAAGAAATCACCCTCAAAGAAATTGGCAACAGCCTGGGATCTTTTATCAAGATCGCCGAGGAAACCAAACACAACCATTATACTGCCTATTCCAAGATTTGTGTCTACATGCATCTTGCCAAAGCTCTCCCAGACTTGGTAAGTCTATGTAATGATGATTTTGAGTGGATTCAAACCATTGATTATGAGCATGTTCCCTTCCGCTCTTGCAAATTCCACAAGCATGGCCATATTTTTAGGGGTTGCCCTCTTAATACCCCCCATAAGCCATCCTCTAGCGCTAACTCCTCTGGCACTGATGGCTTCACCAAAGTCTCATCCCGTAAATGGCATGCAAAAAAACCTATCCCCAATCTCGGACCCTCTCAACCTTCCTCCAATGACAGCTTTCACCTCCTGGCCAGCCAAACCCTGGAGAAGGATCCCCCTACCACCTCCCTTAGCAACCCCTTCGCTCTCCATCTATCCCCCCAACATATCCTTTGCATCTAGTTTGAACCCTTCTCAAAGCGCTAAACCCTCAGAAGAAAAAATCAGCAAGAAAAGACTCAAGGACCCAAGAAGAAAGATAAGCAAAAGGAGATCTGGCCCTCATCCTCCATCCAGATCCAAAATATAACCCTGAAGCCTAATTATAATATGGAAATTGACACTCGGGCTATCCCCCCACAGAAGGAAGCTCGAGAGGAAGGAAATAATCATACCCCTATCATCTTCGTGGATGAAGAACCAGAATCCATAGAATTTGGCGATCTGGACATCACCGGCCTTGAAATCGCTTGCAAAACCAACGAATACCACACCATACCAGCCAGACATATCGACAGCCTGGAGGAATAATTTCTCAAATCTCAGCTTCTAAAAGAAAGTGAGCAACTGGGCATTCATGGAAAACACATTCCTCAGGAAAAAAACAACATAATCAGAGAATCCAGAAAATGTGGCAGACCCACAGATCTGCAAAGACTGATTATTTTGGGGGATAAATTAGTTGAATCTGGAAGATACCCTAAGCTGAAAAAGTTATATAAGCTCCTTCCCCACCATTATAAATGATTATGCTCACTTCATGGAACATCAGAGGGATCAATAGCCCAAAGCTATGTATGATAAAAAATAGAATCAGGCATGATAATCCCTCCATCTTCTTCATGCAGGAAACCAAATTCTCCAGCACCACCTTTCATTCTATCCTATCTAGGCTCTGGCCTGGCTATAATACAGTAGTTTTCGATGCCCTTGGAGCCTCCGGGGGGGCTTGCCATAGCTTGGAACCCTTCCATCCTATCCCTCTCTGACCTCCATGCCTCTCTCAACTTCATCCAAGCCTCCTTCCATATGTTAGGCACCAGTATTCGAGGCCATCTCACCAATGTCTACTTCCCCCAAGCCTCTGCTTGAAAAATCTAGCTCTTGGATGACATTGCCTCCCTTAATGCTTCACGAGACCAGCCCCTTTGGATTCTGGGAGGCGATTTCAACATGATCACCAGCCTCAGTGAAAAGCGTGGAGACCGCATGCACCTAGATAATGACAACCACCACTTTAAGGACTTCATCCTTCAGAATTAGCTGATCAATCTGCCCACGTCTAATGGGCTTCACACCTGGAACAACCAAAGAAGAGGTTCCCAACATATTTCTTCACACCTGGACCACTTTCTTATCTCGGATGCCTTAATTCAGGCAAGGGGCGAAATTTTTTCCACTATCCTGCCAGCAGCAGGGTCTGATCATTGGCCCACCCAGTTGCATTGGACGCATCCCAGCAGAGTTCACAACAAACCCTTCCTGTTTGAGCAGTTATGGCTTCCCCATCCAGGATTCAAAGAAATGGTCATTCAATGGTGGTGCAATATCATCCCCCCGGAAGTATCCAAGATGTACCAAATTCAACAAAAGTTAAAGATCCTAAAATCCAGATTAAATCACTGGAATCAGACCTCTTTTAGTGACATCTTCCAAAGCCAGAGGGACTTGGATACTTAGATGGCAACCCTCCAACAAAATATCATCTCGGAAGGATGCACGGAGGACTTGGAATCACCAGGAACAGAGCCTGAAGAACCAAATAGAAGAAAGAGGAGTGCAGGAAGAGATTCTCTGGAAGCAAAAATCTAGAATCTGTTGGCTCAAAGAGGGGGAGAAGAATACTAAATTTTTTCACCGCTCTACTATCCAACGAAGAATGATCAATCGAATCTCCATCCTTAAAAATGATCAAGGCATCAACCTGGAAACTCATGAGAACATTGAACAGGAACTCCTCAACTATTTCAATGATACCCTTGCAGAACCGCCTATGAATAGACAAGCTATCATCAACACCATCACTAAGCACATCCCAACTATCATAACGAATGATCATAATCAAATGCTTCTAAGACCAGTTCAGCTGCAAGAAGTGGATCACGCTATGGATCAACTAAAGGCTGGGAAGGCCCCTGGGTTGGATGGCTTCACTACCAATTTCTTCCATTTCTTCTCGGAAGACATTAAGATGGAAATATGGGAAATGGTTGAGGAATCCTGGAGTATGCACTAGATGCTCCCACCCCTCAATGCCACTTTCCTCACTCTTATCCCTAAGGAGGAGCATGCTACCACCCCGATAAAATATAGACCTATCTCCCTTTGCAACATCATGTACAAGTTAATTTCCAAAGTGATTGCCAATCGTCTCAAACCTCTGCTACCCCTCTTATTCTCCCCAGAGAAAACTGGCTATGTAGAGGGTAGGAAAATCCTTGATGGCAGCATTCTTACTCATGAGGTTACTCACTCTCTAAAGACCTGTAAAATCTCAAGTATGAGCCTTCTCAAGATCAAACTTTCCAAATATTTTGATAAACTAAGCTGGAACTATATCCACCAAATGTTGCTTGCCTTTGGCTTCAGTCCTACCTAGATTCGCTGGATCGTGAGCCTGATCCCCTCCACCATCTTCTCAATTCTTCTTAATGGCTCTCCCTCCTCTCCCTTTTCGCCCTCCAGAGGTATCCTTCAAGGTGATCCCCTTTCCCCTTTCCTCTTTATCTTGATGGCTGAAGGACTTGGAAGACTCATCACTCATTATGTTAGATCTGGCTCTCTCAAAGGGCTGAGTATTCATCATTTCCCTCCTATCTCCCACAAGAAATTTTTTGATGACAACATGCTCTTTGGTAATCCTTCCGTTCAGGAAACCAAATCCTTCAAAGCTATTCTAGAATGCTTCTCCCTAGCTGTTGGCCCTACTATTAATAATGAAAAATCCCAAATTTTCTTCTTCAATACTCCCGTCCTCACCCAGCACAACATTTCCAGAATTATGGGGCTCTCCATCTCCTCTCTCCCTTCAAAATATCTGGGGGCCCCCCTCATTGACTCAGCGATCAAGCATGCCTCTTGGAAATATCTCTTGGACAAACTGGAAAAAAGGCTTTCCCTCTGGACCCATCGTGCTCACAACTTAGCTAGCCGCCTGGTCCTTATTAAGTCTGTCCTCCAGTATATGCCTCTTTACCTCTTTTCAGACTTGGCCGCCACCAAGTGGGTCCTAGAAGCCATCAGAAACATTCAAAGAAATTTCCTTTGGGGAGGCAAGAAAGATAACAGGAAATGGGCACTGGTCAATTAGCATGATGTTTGCGTCCCCAAAAATTCAAGCAGGCTAGGGCTCAGAGATCCTCAGCACAACAATGCAATAATGGGATAAAAAATCTGGTGGCACTGGATCTCCAATCCTGAAGTCCCCTGGGCATAGCTTTGGCTCTCAAAATATGCAAATAATTGGCCAGCCAAGGATCTGATTCGCCTCGACATTGAATAGATGGCTCCCTCATATGGAAAGCAACCAAACAACTTAGGGCTCTCGTAAGGGACCATAGCTTCTGGGAGGTACGTTTAGGATCTCAGACTAAGTTCTGGGATGATTCTTGGTAGTAGATGCCCAAAATAGCTTCTCTCTTCCCTAATTCGGATTGGTAGGATATCCTAATCAATGAGAAGAATCCCCAAATCAAGTACTTCTTGAATCCTCATATCACTTCGAACTACCGACAATGGCTACCAACTGACTATTTGCAAGAGGATCAAGGGCTTCAGCTCACTAAGGACATCAAACAAGAACTTCTCAAAAGGAAAATATGCTTTGCAGAAGGGGATGACATCATGTGGTGGGGATATACTTCTTGAGGCACCTTCACCACTAAATAAGCCTACCACCTGATCCTCCCCAATCCTCAGACTCCACAAGTGTTATAGCATCATTTATCACCAGATTATACTTGATGACTTATGCATTGTCCTTGGGCAACCCTTCCCTTCAGACTTGGACATATCTTTCAAAAAATAGTATCTTAAAACCCATATGCAACTTTGCCTAGACTTTTCTGTGTGTATACGTGAGTCCATACATAGAGAAATGTGTATGCCATTTTAAACATTATATATATATATATATATATATATATATATATATATATCCCTATTTTAGAGGCGGGGTTTACGGTTGTTCCAGTAACTTAACCACCCCAGCCGGTGGCCTAACTATTCCCAACTGAAAAAACTAATTTAAGGGAGTATAAAATCTCCTTAAGGTAATGGCCTAAGGGAGGAAGAGAGCGAGAAATATAGATATTATACGATGTTGGAGCCCTATCCAAGTCTGATATATTCCTGTGCCTCCGGCACTTCCCAGATATTTGTAGGAAACCCTTGTTTCCTTGAGATGCTCACCACCCTATGTGACATCCATTGTACACTATTCTTGGAAGAAATATTGAGAGGCTAGGGCTGGACGGATCCAGAGGATGGTATGCTCGAAGGCCGTGGCAGATTTCAAGTGATCTCTCCATGTTTGTTTACTACACATGTCATTAATAATAGAAGTAACATATTTTTCCTGATGTTTACGTGTCAATAATATTTTATACATGTGTAATGATCGTTAATTTTTCATTTAATATTGTTTCTATGAGATTATGAATGCTTTTCACTAACATCTAGAACATATATATGTTGTACAACTAGGATTTTGTCTTCATTCTTTGTTGATTTACAAATTACGGAGCACAAAGTGTTGCAGGGGGTTTGCACCCCACGGGATCTAATTCAACCGAGGGATATCCAGGTAAGGTCTGCAACCTGTAGATTCTAGTTATTAGCATAAAAGTTGGTTAAGTGGTTCCTTCTTGTAATGACATGCCCTTGATATATGAAGGTTCATCAACCCAAGACCTTTAGGGTAACATTTCCCAAAACAGAAATGGCGACTCCACTGTGGATCACATTCTTGTGATTACCTATTTGGGCTGTTTTATCTATCTTATAGGTTCCTGAAAGGTTTTATCACTTTTACAGTCTATTAAGTCTTTTTTCAATCAAACAGAAGACCTGGTTTCTTAATCAGGCTTCACCTTTTTTTTTTCCTCATCTTTATTTCCATACGTAGCTTTTTCTTTGCACAGTCGCGTATACCTCCTGTATTTTCCAAAGGGACCCGTGTATACGCAAGTTTCCTTGGTTACAGTCACGTATGCACGCTAGTTGCACATTGAAAAATCGCATATGGCTGGAAAATTTTGAAAATTTAGGTTTTCAGTATCTATATTCTTTTCTGTCTGAGTTGAACCATTCCTATGGTGTCTTTAAGGTCTCTCGACTGTGTTTATGGTGATTTCATATCCATTTCTCTTCTATTTTTTTGAAAACCTAATAATTTGTGAATTTCTTGTTTTGTTTGTTTGCAATTGCGGATGAAGCACCAAGAGCTTTTCCTGAAGTTCTTGGTTGTTCTAACCATTCAGAACAGTGAGCCTCTACTCGTTTTCTCTTCTTGGCCCTATGCATTGCTTCACTTGTGGTTTTTTCCTCCTTGGTCTATTTCAGTTTTCTTGATTTCTTGGACTTGTCTTGCTACGAATATTGAAGAATCTCTTTTTGGTTTTTTGAGTTGTTGTTAGTTGCAAGATTGTGCTACTGTGCTGAATTAATTGATTGAGTTTCATGATTATTTTTGCTCATTTAAGTCCCACTACGAAAGTAGCACAGTTGGCTTGAGCACTTTGAAGCCTTTGGTGAGACTCACTTTGCTTGATTCCGGTTTTTCGGTAGTTTTTTCTTGTCTTCTTGAAATCTCTTTTCTTCCATTATAAGTTAAAAGCCCAAAAAACATTTTGTGTTTTCTGTAGCTTTTGCTTTGAGGTTTTTTTTACGGTTTCATTGTCTCTTTTGAAGATTTTTGGTTAGTTTCAAGTCTTTGGTTCTTGGCTTGATTTTGAAGGAAGTCTTCTCTAGATTTCTCTCTTTTGTATCAAGTGCATTTTGGTGTTCTTATGCATGGGAGTTCTGTTTGGAACTAGCCTTGTTTTTCTGTCAAAAAGTGATCAAACCATTGCCTTGCTAGGGACTCTTTTTTCTTCTTTAGAATTAGCATCTTAGGATTTGCATATCATTGGTAGTTTGCATTAAGTGCATTTGAGAATTTTAGTCCTTTTTGTAACTTTCTGGATAGTGTGAAGTGTAAGTGTCTGAAAAGAAAAAAAGAAAAAAAATTCGTATTAGTTTCATAGAACCCATGTAGAGATCACTTTTCATCGAAAGGAAATTGTTGCATTTGCATGTAACTAGGTTTTCATTGATTTATTTTGTGTCATAAAACACCGTCAGTTTCACTTCCATGTACCCTTGACTTATGTAATAGCCAATTTAAAAAAAGCGATATAATTAAAATCAACTAGAAGTTTTTGTATCATTGTCATTAATCATACACCAACTAGCTAGGTTGTAGGGTCTTGGATTAAGTGAGTGGAGATTTAACTCTCGAAGGCCGCTCAAATTGTTAAACATAGAAATTTTATTAATGAGTGAAATCCAACACCGTTAAGTGGACCGGGAAATCTCTCCTCCAGAGAGTCAAGTGCGAGGGATAGTGCAAGAAGAGAAGAGAGATACCTCCTCTCCTATTTTCTAAATCTTGACATAAGATCGTTCTACCTGGTTGCCGATATGGATTGGTGCCCTTAGTTTTCTATCCTAGATACCACACAGGTGACTACGGGGGGGAATACCCATGGTACCTGAGACATTCATTGCATCACTTCCATCAGTACTTCTGGAGGGTGCCCTTTCGAAGCTTGGGGACTTGCACCCACAAAGGCTGTTGTTAGGAGGTGAGCGTAGCTGTTTCGGTTACCTTCGCTAGTAGGCTTGGGGCGTAATTACCCCAGAATATTTTCAGAAGTTCCTATTATTTCACTTTCTTGTATTTTGGTGTCCGATCCTCATCACCTGGAGTGGAAATACCTAGCTGTATCTTAGGAAATTTTTAGAGTGTGCTCTTTGCTCCTAGATTTCTTAGCTTCATATATTTTTTTAGTCTAAAATTAATCTCTTAAAGTGGCTGACTGATCGCCTCGTCAATCGAGGAGGCTTTGTGGGTTATCTTCCGTGAGTGCCGAGCCTTCTTCAAGAAGGCATAGTAGTAATTCAAAGGGTGATTTTCACCCGGTGGTTTCGAACGCAGTGGAGAGAGATCCTCCGTCGGGACTTGTTGTTTTTGTGGGTGGTTCCGGTGTCGGTGTCAGTATAGAGAGGAGTGCTCCACTCATCTCTATAGTTTTATTTCCAGCAGAAGAAGTAGAAATAGAGGAAGTCCCTCAGCCTGTAGAGTCTCTCCCATCTCCTCTTCCTGCTAGTTATCCACACGTTATTCAATACATCGGGCCTGAGTCTTAGAGACCGGCTAGTCCCTTTCCGTCATATCCCTTTCTTTCAATGGCCATGACTGGGAATACAGTTTCGGCTGTGAACACTGCAAGTGTTCAAACTCCTCTTTCAGTCGAAGGAGGGGGCACTATTTCTATATTGACAATCACTTCTAGTGCTGTTGTGTTTGGCTATGGGAACACCCAAGCACATGTTTCTCAATCTAGTCCCTTTTCTTATGGAATTCCCACTAGTGGAATTCCTTCTTTCTCCTTTTCTGCTGCTTCAGCTGTCTCCACACCCATTCCTTCTATGGCTAGTGGATCAACTTCGTTTCAAGTTTTCCCCTTTGGAAGTGGGCATGTCCCTCATTCAACCCCTTCCTTAGGGTTCTTACCTTTTACCTCTCAGACTCAAGGGTTAAATCCTTTTTCGGGACGTCAAAGTTCTAATTTTTTTTGGGATGGAACCCTATTTTTACAGCGTTAGGAGCGGGGAGTCAGTTTCTCACTGGTCAGCAAGGGAATGTTCATTTCCCTTCATCAATTACTTCACAGGATTTTTATCCATTTGCAAATGCTTGGAACCCTTATCAAGGGGTTTCTTCTTCATTCACTACCTCAGTTGGAGGGAATGGTCCTTTGTATAGTAACTCTATGTTGGGGGGGGTCCTTCTCTGAATGTTGGGTTGCAAATCTTTTCTTATGGCCTAACATTCTCTACGAACAACATCTGGAAAACTGGTGCCTCAGCAAATCTAGGTTATTCTTTTCATAAAATGGGGAATCCTTCTTATGGGGGATGGAATTCCTAGGCTCCTCCTTGTTTACCATTTCTAGCAACGTTAAACTTGCTAGATCTATCGAAATTGACTAATGATCCTATTCGATATAGTCCGGGTTGGCCTCCGGTCCCCACTAAGCTCCCCTCAGACATTCCAAAGTTTGAAGGGAAAATTGGCGAGGATCCGGCAGATCATATGACCACTTTACATTTATGGTGTTCCTCGAACTCCCTAATCGACGATTCGATCAGGTTGAGATTATGTCAAAGAACCTTAACTAGAAATGTTGTCAAATTATACATTGAGTTAACTAGGGGCAGTTTTGCTACTTTTGGAGAATTGGCTACCATGTTCTTAAATCATTTTCAGTTACTTGTCCATTATGAGGCCGGGACTAACCTCCTAGCCAATTTTCAGCAGGATAAGGTAACTCACACTTCTGATCATATTCAGGAAAGGCGAAGAAGGAAGAGGCTCATTAAGGCCCAAATCCTGAATGAATTACTTCTTGAGGGGTTTTTGAAATCTTTACAGCCAGAAATTTCTAAGGATGTATCCCTTTCAGGGGTATTTTCTGAAGAGTGGGCTATTTTTAGGGCTCAGTAGTTAGAACTAATTTATTCTCAGTCTGGAGTCCTTAATAAAATTTTGTCGAATTATCCTCACTCCAAATTAGAATTAGCCAAAACTAAACCTGGTCCTCATGGTGATGGGATTATCGGTTCGATTGATAGCAGTACTACTAACTTGCTAAGTCAATTGCAGTATTTGTCTATACAATCTGCTTCTTCTAGTCAAGTTGTGCCTTCAATATCAACTCCTTCCCAGTCCTTGGCAATTAATGATGTCCAAAATTCCAACCCCAAAGGAAATAAACAATATGATGGGAATAAGAAGGGACGAAATAACAAGAAAAAGGAAAAGGATGGGAAGGGGAATGCAAACAAATATAACGATCATGTTGGAGAGGGTAAAAAGGATAATAAAAATAAAGTGAAGTTTCCATGAAAATTATGCACTGGAGATCATCTTACACACCTTTTCCCTGAAATTCAAGATGTGCAGCGCTTGTTAGCTCAACAGGTTTCTTCCAGTTCCCAGGTTGTTCTAACAAACCCTTTTCCCCAAGGGCAGAAATTAGTTTCTAGCATGAATTCAAATACTGGGGCTCCCTCTAGGGGCAGCCAGGAAGGGGAAAATACATCAAATATATACATGATGAGTGCTCATGGAGATATCGCTACAAGATCTCATGACTATGGAAAAGTTGAGTCTTTGAAAGCCAAGGGTATTCGTGATAGTACTGAGCCACTTCATATTACGAGGCCTATTGTTGATCCTATACCTTGGATGTGGAAAACATCCTCAAAACGTTAGAAGATCAATCCTAATGCCAAGGCTGCCCAGAACTACTCGATTGTAGAAGATCTGGCTCAAATTCCTTGTGCCATGTCTGCGTTAGAGGTGCTCTAGTATTTTACGGCTCAGCGGAGTGCTTTGCTCACTACTATTGGGGCTGTTGATCCAAATAATTCTCTTACGATCACATTTGATATGTCGAATTCTAAAAATAGACTTCCTCATCATATGGCCTTCCATATCAGATCGACTTATCAAAAATTAAATATCTTTCGACCAGTCGTAGATGAGGGTGCTTCCACATGTGTAATTTCTCTTGCATGCTGGAAGGATATTGGATCTCCCACAACTATTTCTCCAGCCACTATTTTGACAGCATTTGATGGTCATTCTCACAGGCCACATGGTATTGTTCTAGCCTTGCCCATCTGTGTTAGGGGAAAGACTGTTAATATCGAAGTTGAGATATTTGATGCAAGCTTACACTATAACCTTTCGTTGGGGTGAAACTGGATCTATGAGATGGATGCCATAGCATCCTCATTATTTCGTATTTTTTGTTTCCCTCACGAAGGGATAATTATCACAGTTGACCAACTGGATTGTTCTCCTGTAGATCTGAATGCATCTTCTGACTCAACCATTCCATTGGTGAAGGATACCAAGCCACCTGTTGAGAATCTGGGGGTTGGAATGTACACTTCTGTTATGCGAAATTATGGATTACGAATAAAACATTCTTCTCTAGATGTGGTGCTCATATATAACAACAGATTAAAGACTTTGCAGCTACTTTTCCTAATAGTAAATAGACACACATAACAGATCAAGAAACTTACTTGTAGTCCAGGCGCTTCCAATTCTCCTTCTGTTGCTCTTGCTGTAGCTTCAAATCCAAGCTAGATCGCCAAAATATTTCCTGCAAGAATGAACACTAAACAGCAAATATATAGCAATATACATATGCCTATTCAATTTATTCAGTTAAATCAATGAATCATGAACCATATACATCATATAAGAATTCATAATATGAAAGACAGAAGCTTATACAGATACATATGTGGGAAAGTAAGCAGCAATATTTATCAATAGATAGAAGGGGAGGTTACAACCCAGAGATTGATTTGATGTCACCAACTCCAATAGCATCCCAGCCTCACCACAATGTACATCTCTCCAGCACCATGTTACACAAATCAACTCCTCAATTGAAATTCCACCAGCATTTCTCTACTCAAATTCTTCCTTTTTAAGCACTAGGATCTGTGCTCAATTTATAGAGGAGCTAAAGGTATTTTTGCAATCAATGACTTTCTAATAATAGGAAATACATGTTCCCGGTCTCATAGGTATCAAATGGACACATGGATTCGAAGTTTGACACATATGCACTCTTCTAGAAGACATTGGCCAAGTGGAGATTCTGGAACAATGCGAATTTCGCTCCCAAATGACAAATGCACCCTTGAGTGTCGGGAAGTGCTTTGTAGAGCACCTTTGAATGGAGGTACCTACATATGCAATGCACTGAGCCCCTTAAGAGACTACGTTGGTGAGCTCATAGGTGTTATAATATAAAATTAAAATCTCAGAAACCTTGCAGATGGAAGTCATAGATGATTTTTTCTTGTTCTTTCTCTTAGGGCATGTAGCAACTAAAATGATAGGGGATGATAGACCCTATTCATCGGTCCTGGGGATGATGTACAACTAACCAGGTTATTGGGAATGGTGCCCAAATTGACCTATAAAAAATTCCCCTTAAAGCATGAAGTCAAAATAATAATAAAAATATTTTGATTGAGATGCTTTACACTATGATGGGTTGGAGATGAAGCAGAGTGGCAACCTGCATCAATCTTATAATACATTACATAATGATATATCCTCTTGATCATAAATTTCTAAGGGAAGGCATTACCATGCTCAGCCCATAAATTATCTAATAACGTGTACATAATTCAGAAAGACGTCTACATTGGAATGTTGCCCAATACATACATGCCTACAGATATAGGCCCATGTTCGAATGGCGATCTGTATGTAAGGTCACCATAAAAATGATGTGTACAACAATCCTGAAATCACAGTCCGGATGGATGAAATTAGATCCAGGGTCTTCTTATCTTGTTCACTCGATCATTCGGGTACAATTCTAGCCATGCGAATATATTATTTGTAGTCGAACATGGAAAGACATCGTTTGATTACCAGCCAATAATGTGAGTTGTTAAAAAACGCAAGAGAACCACCATTGATGTCAATGGCCCTCAAGGTACTGCAGTACATTTCATAAGGCGTGAATAGATGATTTTATGTCGAATTCAAAACAAAATATTTCGGTCAAAAGTCCGGAATCGAGGATCGTGTCGATGTTGTAACAAATCTCATGGTAATAGAATATGATGTTTCTAAGTGAACTTCCTGGATAATGATTTCTCGTTGACAGGAAGCCACCTTATTCCGAAACGAGAGTTCCTGATTTCAGAGACAAAGGTATGACTTGATATAGCAATGGTAAGGGATGCCTTTAATGATAATGAAGGTTTATGAGTATTGCAGAAGGACGAGCATTCACTGGATGACTTCTCTTGAACATATCGACGACACTAAGATGATTTGGTAGCATTGACCCAAAACCGAAGTGAAGGTATGATGAACCATAGGTATGAATGAACCTTCAAGAAGATTACCCAAACCAAACAGTCACAGTGATGGAGTGAAGTTTCATGTTCAAGAGTGACATGCTACCGTAAAAATTTATGTTCACTTTCCCAAATTTTCCCCGGCAATTTGTCGACGAGTACCTCTTTATTTTTTAACAAGCTTGAGGAGGATAACATATGCTTGATCTATAATTCAACCCTTCGGGCGAACAATGTATCGCTATTTAAAAATTTAACGAGTCTACCAATGAATGAAACTCGATTCTTGCCATGATCGACAAGTCTGTTGCTATTTTATGTTTTAACGAGCCTAACGACAGTGACAGCCCAGTCATTTTTCATATTTTTAGAGTTTGAAAAAGAGGATGAAAGAAAACTCCATAAGTACTTTTTCATAAAGTTGTCACTAAGATCCGAAAAAGTGTAAAATAATATCTGAGAGAACCTCTTTAGTCATGTTTGACCAAGGTATTCCTTTTTCGTAAATAATCTATCTCAGTCCGGAAAAGGGTTAAACTTATACTTAGTAGATATCAATTCATTTACTTTTACGAGCTTGAAAAGACAAGTGCTCGGAAATCTTTTCACATTATCGCAGTCTGAAAAGAGCTGAAAGAAGACTCCAGGGGTTCCTTTTTTGTTGTTATCGAGGCTCGAAAAAGAGATAAAAGTGCGCTTCAAATCCTTTTTCGTTTTTAACAAAGATCAAAAAATAAGGATAAAAACTATGCTTTGTGGTCAAATCATTATTGAAATAAATCTGCACAACTAATTTGTTCATCAATGGTAAAACCTATTTAGAACAACATCAAATGGATTAAAATTACTTGTTTTATGATAAAAACATAATAAAACCATATTCATAGCAATAAATATTATTTGCAAATAATTAAATGACTATTAAAAAGAGTTTTGCTATTCATTTTTACCATTCACTAGTTACCATTTTCATTTCGGAGCTCTAAACCTGTTTTTGCCCCCGAACTTCAATTGTTGATTACATGCAATTAGTAAGAATGTTTTGAATGCCCCCTGCAAGAGATCATGCCCCCCAAACTTCATTTCATTCACCTAAGTAAACTTCTAGTTACTAATAGCTAGATGGAATGAATGTTCATTTACGAGATCAGATGGAAGACTCATCGTAATTAGGAGAGGATTTGTTTCATTTTTTAACAAACTTGACACAGGAAAAGAACTATGCTCATGGTCTGTTTAATTTTTTAACGAGGTTGACACAATAAAATAACTATCCTCAACACATGTTTCATTTTTTAACGAGGTTGACACAGTAAAAAGAACTATCCTCATAAGCACTTGTTTCATTTTTTAATGAGGTTGACACAAGAAAAAAGAACTATCCTAATAACCTATTTCATTTTTTAACGAGGTTGACAGAGTAAAAGAACCATCCTCATAGCCTGTTTCATTTTTTAACGAGGTTGACACAGTAAATAACCATCCTCATCACCTATTTCATTTTTTAACGAGGTTGACACAGGAAAAGAACCATCCTCATGGCTCTATTTCATTTTTAACGAGGTTGACACAGAAAAAGAACCATCCTCATTGTGCAGTTGGACTAGTGAGTCAGTGCTGAAAAAGACGTAGTCTGATGAAATCATCATTCAAGGAGTTTGATGAACACCACAAATGATAATTCATAACATGAGTCGGCGAGTCTTCCCCAGGGTTTTCATTGAATTTTGGAATTTCAGAGGGTAATTTCTGTGAAATCACTGGCCACCAAGGGGAGTAACTATTGGGACCAGCTTGATATTGCACTGAAGATGTGAATAAAGGATCAATACGTTTAGTACTCATAAGGGAGGAACCAAATAGGATTTTAGATGATGACATGGGTGAATTTAATGGAAAAAACATCGAAGATGAAGCAACAGTAGATGTTCTCATAGCTGAAATAAATGGTTCAGTCTGTGATGTTATCTCAGCCATGGTCAAATGACCTAGTGTATACCTTATATAATCTACAGGAACTCGAAGTGAAATAGGATCAACAAAAGCAGAGGGTGGTGATTGAGGAAAATACTCGTACAGGTAAAGATCCTCCCCAAAATGGGTTGGAGTTGAAGGTGTCTCGTCTTGTGGGATATCTTCAATTGAAATCAAACCAGGGGGAAGTATTTCACTATTAGGCCCAAAGTATATTTCAAGAAGTTGACTGTGTGATATGGGAGACTCAATGGCTACAAAAAATTGTGGGATGACATATGGATGAACAACTTCTGGTTGTTCGACTTCAGGATTCAGATTTTCTGGCAAAGAAGAGACAGGATCTGGATCAACTTCTGATTGAACAACGTTGGGTTCAGGAGGAATGGTATCACTGATTGGATGGATCATGACCACGAGTAATTGTGAGGACTCTGTCTTGACAACTGTAAACGAATCAGGATGTGTATAAACAAATTTTTCCAACTCTGGTATATAGGAAGATGATGCTTCACCAAAGGTACTGATAGTACCGGTTTCGATAGAGTGACTTCGTCTTCGTTGTCTAGAAGTAACTTCTGGTGGTAAAGGTGGTTTCAATGCTATTCTATGCGAACAATGGGGAAAAGGATTTTGTTCTTACACGATGACTGACTTATTTTAACCAAAAACAAATAAACAAAATAAAATGGTATTACTGGGCAAAAGGTTTACCAAGAAACTATGAACTGTAGAATACCTCCTGGAAAACCAAGAAGTACAGGCAGGCAATCTCCCCGAATGTTGTGTTCAGTGTATCACAATTTACAAGGCAGTCGACTCGGTTCACTATGGATGGATAGCAACCTAAATTTGTCCTCCCAAATATACCCGAAGGTATGTGGAGGACCAAGTCCGTATTAGCGATGTCTAATGCGAAACCTCACAGTGATAGCATCCCTTTACACTTTTCATACTGTAACACTGCCTGATATACCTGAAAGTACATGGATGAGCTATGATATACTTACGTACGTGGAGTGAGGTATCACACTCTGAATGCATCACAGACAATTCACGACAGCTGCTATGTTTTATGATGCCGGAACACGTATCTAGCCTAGACCTTCTAAATGTTATCGTTATGGTTCCAATGCTTTGTTAGGTAAATTGAGATAAATTTTAAGTTGATCGTGTTTATCAATTTTCCTTTCAAGGTTCACTGCGATGATGTATTGGAAATTCCTAAAATGCAAACTAAAATGATAAGAAATCTTTCACTTTTTGTTTTTCAATGAAAATCCTAGCTACTAGAGGGAAAGAGCAATCAATTTGAGAGAAAACAATCAAAGAGCACAAACTAAAATGCAACTTTCCCAATTGTTCCTATGCAAAACACACAATCCACTACATGCAAATGCAGTTTTTTCTTTTCAGTCCCTTTAATGTGAATGCAGAAAAGGAAACTAAGTGCATCAAATCAATAAAAACAAATCCCCTTTACTTTGAGAAATGAGGAATAGAACAACAATTTCTCTTTAATAGGAAAAATGAAGAATAGAACAACAATTTCTCCTACAAGAAATGAAGAATTTAATGAAAATTTCCTTTTTTAAAAGAAAATGGATCTAATGCAGCAATGAAAATACTTTGAAATTAATTCGTCAATGATACAGAAAATAACTTTAAATAAACATTGAACAAACTTTTCTTTCAAAGGAGGAAGAGGTAGATAGAATCACTGGTCAATATGAGGTATCAAGCTCTTTAAAACACAACAAACAACAAACTGAAAGAAAATGCAACGACAAAATCAATGGAATTTGGTTGATTTTAGGGGGCAACATAGTCTCTAAGGGGATACAGTACGTTGCAATTCACCCCTAAGTGGGAGACAGTGCTCTGCAAAGCACTATGTCCTGTTCAACAGTGTGTTGGGCGCGACAGAGAACAAAAAATCTACTGTAAAACATACTTCTAATGCAAATTTTGATTTCAAAAAGCATAATCTTTGAGAGTAAATGCTACTGGGTAAACAAACAGAGATAAAGAGAGGAAAATACACCAAGGATGAAGGGTCATTAGGGGAATTTTGAGGTCTAAAATGGGCCTCCTAAGAAAAATGTACAACAAAAATAAACTTTATAACAGCCAATAGGATTCAAGATGATGATGTCATCCATACTGGATGATTCACCATTTTTGGAGTAAAAGGGTAAAAATATTAAAAAATAATAAAAATGAAAAAACTACTTTTTCAACTCATATTTTAAACTTATCTCCCAAAGCTTTTACTCAAATTTCGAGCAGGAGTACTCGTTGGATGCAAAATTTAATTCCTCATCCAAGGAGTACCCATGTTGCATACTTTCGATGGGTCCTACTACACGAAAAAAGAGAAATACATAAAAAATGTGATTGTAATCACGTTTTTTTATGTATTTCCCATTTTTTAATTAATCTTAAGACCCCATCAAAGTATTCAGTATATGGATGAGTCAATTTACGCATCCAACAAGTTCTCATTTCGAAAATTTGGTAAAAGCAGGAGATAAGTTAGTTGAAAAAGTAGTTTTTTCATTTTTCTCTCTAAAATTTGATGATGTCATCAAATCTTATTTGATTTTTTCCACTATTATTTTATAATTTCCTTAGGAGGCCCATTTTAGACCTCAAAATTCCCCTAATGAAACTCCCCAGCAGAGTCACTAATTTGTTATGCGGAATTATGGATACGGATAAAACATTCTTCCCTAGATGTGGTGCTCATCTAGAACAACATATTAAAGACTTTGCAGCTACTTTTCCTAACATTAAATAGACACACAGAACAGATCAAGAAACTTACTTGGAATCCAAGCACTTCCAATTCTCCTTTTGTCGCTCTTGTTGTAGCTTCAAATCCAAGCTAGATCACCAAAATATTTCCTGCAAGAATGAACACTAAACAGCAAAGAGAGAGCAATATATAGATGTCTATTCAAGTTATTCAGTTAGATAAATGAAACATGAACCATATACATCAGATAATAATTCATAATATGAAATACAGAAGCTTATACAGATACATATGTGAGAAAGTAAGTAGCAATCTTTATTAATGGATAGAAGGGGAGGTTACAACCCAGTGATTGATTTGATGTCACCATGTCCAGCAGCATCCCGGCCTCATCACAATGCACATCTCTCCAGTAGCATGTTACACAAATTAACTCCTCAATTGAAATTCCACTAGCATTTCTCTACTCAAATTCTTCCTTTTCAAGCACTAGGATCTGTGCTCAATTTATAGAGGAGCTTAAGGTAGTTTTACAATCAATGACTTTCTAATAATAGGCAAGACATGTTCCCAGTCTCATACGTATCAAATGGATACATGGATTCGAATTTTGACACATATGCACTCTCTTAGAAGACACTGGCCAAGTGGATATTTTGGAACAATGAGAATTTTTCTCCCAAATGACCAACGCACCCTTGAGTGTCGGGAATTACTTTGCAGAGCACCTTTGAATGGAGGTCCCTGCTTATGCAACGCACTTAGCCCCTTAAGAGACTGTGTTGGTGAGCTCATAGGTGTTATTATATAAACTTCAAATCTTGGAAACCTTGCAGATGGAAGTCATAGATGATTTGTTCTTGTTCTTTTTCTTATGCCATGTAGCAATTGAAATGATAGGGGATGATATACCCTATTCATCGGTCCTAAGGATGATTTCTAGTTAACCAGGTCATTGGGAATGGTGCCCAAATTGACCTATAACAATTGCCCCCTAAAGCATGAAGTCAAAATAATAATAACAATATTTTGATTGAGATGCTTTACACTGTGATGGGATGGAGATGAAGAAGAGTGGCAACCTGCATCAATCTTACAATAAATTACATCATGATATATCCTCTTGATCATAATTTTTTTAGGGAAGGCATTCCCATGCTCAAAACATAAACTATCTAATAACATGTACATAATTAAGAAATTCGTCTACATTGGAATGTTTCCCAATATAGACATGCCTACAGATATAGGCCCATGTTCAGATGACGATCTGTATGTAAGGTCACCATAGAAATGATGTGTACAACAATCCTGAAATCACAGCCCAGATGGATGAAATTAAATCCAAGGTCTTCTTATCTCGTTCACTCGATCATTCGGGTACAATTCTAGCCATGCAAATATATGATTTGTAGTCAAACATGGAAAGACATCGTTTGATTACCAACCAATAACGTGAGTTTTTAACAAATGTGAGAGAACCACCATTGATTTCAATGGCCCTCAAGGTATTGCAGTAAATTTCATAAGGCGTGAATAGATGATTTGATGTCGAACGCCCAAAAAAAATATTTCAGTCAAAATTCTGGAAGCAAGGATCTTGTCGATGCTATAACAATTCTCATGGTACTAGAATATTATGTTTCTAAGTGAACTTTCGAGATAATGATTTGTCATTGACAGGAAGCCACCTTATTGCGAAATGGGAGTTACTGATTTTGGAGACAAAGGTATGACTTGATATAGCAATGTTCAGGGATGACTTTCATGAGAATGAACGTTTATGAGTATTGCAGAATGTTGAGTATTCATTGGATGACTTCTCTTGAACATATCGGAGACACTGAGATGAGTTGGCATCATTGAGCCAAAACCAAAGTGAAGGTATGAGGAACCATAGGTATGAATGATCCGTCAAGAAGATTACCCAACCCAAACAGTCACAGTGATGGAGTGAAGTTTCATGTTCAAGAGCGACCTGCTACCGTAAAAATTTCTGTTCACTTTCCCAAATTTTCCTCGGTGATTTTTTGACCAGTACCTCTTTATTTTTTAACAAGCTTAAGGAGGATAATATATGCTTGATCTATAATTCAACTCTTCGGGCGAACAATGCATCGCTATTTAATAATTTAATGATTCTAGCGATGAATGAAACTCGATTCTTGCCATGATCGACAAGTCCATCGCTATTTTAGGTTTTAACGAGTCTAAGGACAGTGACAACCCTGTCCTTTTTCACATTTAGAGAGTTTGAAAAAGAGGACGAAAGAAAACTCCATAAGTAATTTTTCGTAAATTTGTCACTAAGATCCAAAAAAGTGTAAAATAATATCTAAGAGAAACTCTTTAGTCATGTTTGACCAAGGTATTCATTTTTCATAAATAATCTATCTTAGTCCGGAAAAGGGTTAAACTTATACTGAGTAGATATCAATTCATTTACTTTTACGAGCTCAAAAATACAAGTGCTCGGCAATATTTTCACATTATCGGAGTCTAAAAAGAGCTGAAAGAAGACTCCAGGGGTTCCTTTTTTTCTATTATCGAAGCTCGAAAAAGAGATGAAAGTGTGCTTCAAATCCTTTTTCGTTTTTAACAAAGATCGAAAAATAAGGATAAAAACTATGCTTTGTGGTCAAATCATTCTTGAAATAAATCTACACGACTAACTTCATCAGTTGTAAAACCTATTCAGAACAACATCAAATGGATTAAAAATAATTGTTTCATGATAAAAACATCATAAAACCATATTTATAGCAATAAATATGATTTGAAAATAATTAAATGACTATTAAAAAGAGTTTTACTATTCATTTTTACCATTCACTAGTTACCATTTTCATTTCGGAGCTCTAAACCTATTTTTTCCCCTGAACTTCAACTGTTGATTGCATGCAATTAGTAAGAATGTTTTGAATGCCCCCTGCAAGAGAAGATTCCCCCCAAGCTTCATTTCATTCACCTAAGTATACTACTGGTTACTAATAGATGGATGGAATGAAGGTTCATTTACGAGATCATATGGAAGACTCGTCATAATTAGGAGAGGATTTGTTTCATTTTTTAGTGAGCTTGACACTAGAAAAGAACTATGTTCATGGTCTGTTTAATTTTTTAATGAGGTTGAGACAATAAAATAACTATCCTCAACACATGTTTCATTTTTTAACGAGGTTGACACAGTAAAAGGAACTATCCTCGTAAGCACTTGTTTCATTTTTTAACAAGGTTGACACAAGAAAAAAGAACTATCCTCATAACCTATTTCATTTTTTAACGAGGTTGACACAGTAAAAGAACCATCCTCATAGCATGTTTCATTTTTTAACGAGGTTGAAACAGTAAAAGAACCATCCTCATCACCTATTTCATTTTTTAACGAGGTTGACAAAGGAAAAGAACCATCCTCATGGCTTTGTTTCATTTTTTAATGAGGTTGACACAGAAAAAGAACCATCCTCATTGTGCAGTTGGACTAGTGAGTGTGTGATGGAAAATACTTAGTCTGACGGAATCATCATTCAGGGAGTTTGATGAACACTACAAATGATAAGTCATAACATGATTCGACTGGTCTTCCCCAGGGTTTTCATTGAATTTTGGAATTTCAGAGGGTAATTTCTGTGAAATCACTGGCCACCAAGGGGAGTAACTGTTGGGAACAGCGTGATATTGCACTAAAGATGTAAATAAAGGATCAAGCTGTTTAGTACTCATAAGGGAGGAACCAGATAGGATTCCAGATGATGACATGGGTGAATTTAATGGACAAAACATCGAAAATGAAGCAACAATAGATGTTGTCGCATCTGAAATAAATGGTTCAGTCTGGGATGTTATCTCAACCATGGTCAAATGACCCAGTGTATACCCTATAGAATCTACGGGAACTTGAAGTGAAATAGGATCAACAAAAGTAGAGGGTGGTGATTGAGGAAAATACTCGTACAAGTAAAGATCCTCCCCATAATGGGTTGGAGTTAAAGGTGTCTTGTCTTGTGGGATTTCTTCAATCGAAATCAAACTAGGGGGAAGTATTTCGTCGTCAAGTCCAAAGTATATTTCAGGAGCTTTACTATGTGATATGGGAGACTCAATGGCTACAGAAAATTGTGGGATGACCAATGGATGAAAAACTTATGGTTGTTCGACTTCGGGATTCATATTTTCTGGCAAAGAAGAGACAGGATCTAGATCAACTTTCGATTGAACAACTTCGGGTTCAGGAGGAATGGTCTCACTGATTGGATGGATCGTGACCACGAGTAACTGTGAGGATTTTGTCTCGAAAACAATAGATGAACCAGGATGTGTAGAAACAACTTGTGCCAACTCTGGTATATGGGAAGATGATGCTTCACCAGAGCTACTGATAGTATTGGTTTCAGTAGAGTGATGTCGTCTTCGTCGTCCAGAAGTAACTTCTGGTGGTAAAGGTGGTTTCAATGCTAGTCTACACGAACGACGGGGAAAAGGATTTTGTTCTTCCATGATGACTGATTTATTTTAACCAAAAAAAAATAAAAAAAATAAAAGGGTGTTACTAGGCAAAAGGTTTACCAAGAAACTGTGAACTGCAGAATACCTCCTGGCGAACCAAGAAGTATGGGCAGGCAATCTCCCCAAATTCTATGTTCAGTGTATCACAATTTACAAGGAAGCCGGCTTGGTTCACTATGGATGGATAGCAACCTAAATTTTTCCTCCCAAATATACCCGAAGGTACATGGAGGCCCAAGTATTTATTAGCGTTGTCTAATGTGAAACTGCACAGTGAGAGCACCCCTTTATACTTTTCGTACTGTAACACCACCCGATATACCCAAAAGTACATGGATGAGCTACGATATACTTACGTACGTGGAGTGAGGTATCACACTCGGAATGTATCACAGATAATTAATGATAG
Organism: Pinus albicaulis; assembly: GCA_034641835.2. NCBI lineage: Eukaryota > Viridiplantae > Streptophyta > Pinopsida > Pinales > Pinaceae > Pinus > Pinus albicaulis. The sequence continues at coordinate 718,112,555 of CM076573.1, forward strand.
CTGCTATGTTTTACGACGCAGAAACACATCTCTAGCCTAGACCTTCGAAATGTTATCATTATGGTTCCAATTCTTTGTTAAGTAAATTGAGATAAATTTTAAGTTGATCTTTTTTATCAATTTTCCTTTCAAGGTTCACCACGATGATGTATTGGAAATTCCTAAAATGAAAACTAAAATGATAAGAAATCTTTCACTTTTAGTTTTTCAATGAAAATCCTATCTACTAGAGGAAAAGAGAAAACAATTTGAGAGCAAACAGTCAAAGAGCACAAACTAAAATGCAGCTTTCCTAATTGTTCCTATGCAAAACACACAATCCACTACATGCAAATGCAGGTTTTTCTTTTCAGTCCCTTTAATGTGAATGTAGAAAATGAAACTAAGTGCATCAAATAAATAAAAATAATGCTCCTTACTTTGAGAAATGAGGAATAGAACAACAATTTCTTTTTAATAGGAAAAATGAAGAATAGAACAACAATTTCTCCTACAAGAAACGAAGAATTTAACGAAAAAAACTTTTTTAAAAGCAAATGGATCTAATGCAGCAATGAAAATACTTTGAAATTAATTCATCAATGATAAAGAAAAACACTTTAAATAAAAATTGAACAAAATTTTCTTTCAAAGGAGGAAGAGGTAGATAGAATCACTGGTCAATATGAGGTATCAGGCTCTTTAAAACATAGCAAATAACAAACTGAAAGAAAATGCAATGACAAACTCAATGGAATTTGGTTGATTTTAGGGGGAAACGCAGTCTCTAAGGGGAGACAGTGCATTACAATGCATCCCTAAGTGGGAGACAGTGCTCTACAAAGCACTGTGTCCCGTTCAACAGTGTGTTGGGCATAGCAAAGAACAAAATATCAACTGTAAAACACACTTCTAATGCAAATTTTGATTTCAAAAAGCCTAATCTTTTAGAGTAAATTCTACTGGGTAAAAAAACAGAGATAAACAGAGGCAAATACACCAAGGATGAAGGGTAAACTCCCCAATGGAGTCGCCAATTTGTTATGCGAAATTATGGACTACGGATAAAACATTCTTCCCTAGATGTGGTGCTCATCTAGAACAACAGATTAAAGACTTTGCAGCTACTTTTCCTAACAGTAAATAGACACAAAGAATAGATCAAGAAACTTACTTGGAGTCCAACATCTTCCAACTCTCCTTCTATCGCTCTTGTTGTAGCTTCAAATCCAAGCTAGATCGCCAAAATATTTCCTGCAAGAATGAACACTAAATAGCAAAGAGATAGCAATATAAAGATGCCTATTCAATTTATTCAGTTAAATCAATGAAACATGAACCATATACATCATATAATAATTCATAATATGAAAGACAAAAGCTTATACAGATACATATGTGGGAAAGTAAGTAGCAATCTTTATTAATGGATAGAAGGGGAGGTTACAACCCAGTGATTGGTTTGATGTCACCATCTCCAGCAACATCCTAGCCTCATCACAATGCACATCTCTCCAGCAACATGTTACACAAATCAACTCCTCAATTGAAATTCCACCAGCATTTCTCTACTCAAATTCTTCCTTTTCAAGCACTAGGATCTGTGCTCAATTTATAGAGGAGCTAAAGGTAGTTTTACAATCAATGACTTTCTAATAATACGTAAGACATGTTCCTAGTCTTAAAGGTATCAAATGGACACATGGATTCAAATTTTAACACATGGACACATGGAATCAAATTTTAACACATATACACTCTTCTAGAAGACACTGGCCAAGTGGAGATTCTAGAACAATGAGAATTTCGCTCCCAAATGACCAACGCACCCTTGAGTGTTGAGAAGTGCTTTGCAGAGCACCTTTGAATGGAGGTACCTGCATATGTAATGCACTTTGCCCCTTAAGAGACTGCTTTGGTGAGCTCATAGTTGTTATAATATAAACTCAAAATCTTGGAAACCTTACAGATGGAAGTCATAGATGATTTGTTCTTGTTCTTTGTCTTAGGGCATGTAGCAACTAAAATGATAAGGGATGATAGACCCTATTCATTGGTCCTGAGGATGATGTCCAGTTAACCAGGTCATTGGGAATGGTGCAAAAATTGACCTATAACAACTTCCTTGATGGGTACTTTTGATCTTCCGCCTCCTTCGGTTCATATTAATGCTATTTCATCCTCCAGGGCTCCTAGTCAAAGAGAGTTTTTCAAAACTCATTATTTTTCGAACCCCTGGACCTTTCCTTCTCCTACCTCCACATTAGAAGAAGGTCAAGTGGGTGGAATGGAATTTCCTATGTCTTTAGTTGAGATTGCTTATAGCTCTATTGTAGACTCTGCAGATTCCATTCCAGTTTCTCTTTCATTAGAGGAATTTTATGGAGATGTGGCTTCGGCTTGGACTCTTAGTTCATCTTCGGCTCAGGATTGCCTTGATACCACTCTTCCATCTGAAGAGGCCATCCTTGAAGCAATGACTGGTGTAGAGAGACAGTGGGATGATTTGCATCATCAGTCTTACTTTCTCCCGGACTTGATCGAAGTTGAATCAATTTTTCCTAGCCCTCAGTCTTCTGGTCCTGTTCACCTAGTCTTGAACCCTTTAGCACCAGCACAGGTTTTTGCTGAAGGGAACATGGATGTTATTTCTCCTACTATACCAGTGAACGTCTCTAGAGATCCCAACATTATAGAGAATGTATTCATCGGAGCTGAATGTTCCCCTGAAGAGATTCAAACTTATACCGATATCTTTTGAGAGTTTAGAGATGTGTTTGCCTGGTCTTATGAGTAAATGCATGGTATAGATCCATCTATTGTCCAGCACGAGATCAAGGTATACGAAAATTCTAAGCCTATCAGGAAAAATCTTCATCCAGTCAACCCTATGAAGGTTGCAACAATCAAAGCTGAGGTGGAGAAGCTGATAAAGGCAGGGTTCATTTACCCGGTTCCTTTGACTAAGTGGGTTTCAAATCCAGTTCTTGTGGGAAAGAAACAAGGAACAGTTCGAGTTTGCATCAATTTAAGGGACCTAAATAAAGCATGTCCTGAATATAACTACCCCACAACATTTATAGATCATATTATCGATGAGTGTGCAGGGAATGATATTTTCTCCTTCATGGACGGTTTCTCTGGATATAATAAAATTACTATCCATCCTGAAGATCAACATAAGACTGCATTTATTTGTCCCTGGGGTACCTTTTCTTACAAGAAAATGCCTTTTGGCCTCAAAAATGCTGGAGCTACTTTTCAACGGGCCATGTCTTATGACTTCCATGACATCGAACATATTATCGAGGAATATTTGGATGATTTAGCTTCTCGTTCTCGCAAGAGAATTGATCATCCTTATCACCTCCGTCAAGTTTTTGAACGATGTCGACATTATAAAATCTGGTTGAACTCAAACAAGTGTGTTCATTAGGGGAATTTTGAGGTCTAAAATGGGCCTCCTAAGGAAATTATAAAATAATAGTGGAAAAAATCTAATAAGATTTGATGACATCATCAAATTTTAGAGGGAAAAATGAAAAAACTACTTTTTCAATTCATATTTTCAACTTATCTCCCAAAGTTTTTACTCAAATTTTGATAAAATTTTCGTTGGATCACGATAAAGAGTCCCCCATCAGATGCCAATTTCATGTTTTCGATGGAATTCACACTACACGAAAAATGAGAAATACATAAAAAAAACGTGATTACAATCACGTTTTTTATGTATTTCTCATTTTTCGTGTAGAAGAGTTCATCGAAAGTATGAAACATAGGTACTCCTTGGATGAGGAATTAAATTCCGCATCCAACGAGTACTCCTGCTCGAAATTTGAGTAGAAATTTTGGGAGATAAGTTTAAAATACGAGTTGAAAAAGTAGTTTTATTATTTTATTATTTTTTAATATTTTTACTTTTTTACTCCAAAAATGGTGAATCATCCATTATGGATGACAGCATCATCTTGAATCCTATTGGTTGTTATAAAGTTTATTTTTGTTGTACATTTTTCTTATGAGGCCCATTTTAGACCTCAAAATTCCCCTAATGTTTGCTATCACATCTGGTCGTTTGTTGGGATTCATCATGTGTACGGAAGGAACTCGGGTAGATCCCTTCAAGTTTGAGGCAATACTTCAGTTGCCTCCCCCGTCTTCAATTCGTCAACTTCAAAGTCTGCAAGGAAAAGCTAATTTTCTGCAGATATTTATTGTAAATTATGATGATATTACGAAAGGATTTATGAGATTATTAAAGAAAGGAGTTCCATTCTTTTGGGATGACTTTGCTCAACACTCATTCGATGTTTTGAAAAAAGCATGACCTCTACTCCCTTACTAAGTCTACTCGATTATAGCAGGTATTTCCTCTTGTATCGCACAGTAGCAGAATCTACCATTGGTATGGTTCTGGTTCAGGAGGATGACGCTCTTTCCGAGCATGTTATATGCTACCTTATTCAAGGCTTGGTAGGACCTGAACTCCGTTATTCTCCGATAGAGAAGCTTGCTTTAGCAGTTGTTCATGTTGTTCAGTGACTCAAACATTAAATTCTTCTTCGCAAAAATTATGTTTTGGCAGTAGTCAATCCATTTCAGTTTGTTCTCAGTAGGTGAGTGATTGGGGGAAAATACAATCGATGGATTGTGATTTTGCAGGAATTTGGTCTTGAGTTTATGTCTGCCCAGTCCAAGAAATCATTAGTTTTTGCGGGATTGATTTCTGAGTTGCCCTAAGGAGAAGAGATTGTTTACAACGAATCATTTCCTGATGAACATATTTTTCACATATCTTCACAGGATCCTTGGTGTGGAGATCTCATAGTTTATCTCCAGACTGCGAATTTTCCCTCAACTTTTTCGAAAGATGAGCGTCAAAATTTACGTCACTTAGCCAAAAGTTATTTTATTATTAGTGACACTTTATATCATCATGGGGTTTATTCAATCATTAGACATTTCTTAACTCTCGAAGAAGCTGAGGTTGTGCTAAAAGATTGCCACAGTGGAGCTTGTGGTTGTCATTTATCTGGGCTTGCTACAACCCAAAAAATATTGCGTGCAGGATACTTTTGGACTTCGATTTTCAAATAATGTATGGAATCAGTCAAAAGGTGTCATCCATGTCAGGTTTATACTCGAAATATGCGCACTCATCCAACTCTGCTCTTTCCTGTCATTACTGTCATACCCTTTACAAAGTGGAGTATTGAGTTTACTACTTGTAACCCACCTTCGGCTAAAGGTCAAAAGTACATATCGTAGCTGTAGACTACTTCACAAAGTGGGTTGAGGCTATGCCTACTTTTGGGAATGATTGTGAGACAACAACTCTTTTCCTCTTCAATCAAGTCATTTCTCGTTTCAGTATTCCCAAAGAGATTTTCACTAATCATGGCATTCATTTTCAAAATAGCATGATGGCTGAATTGGCTCTGAAATTAGGTTTCTGGCAGGAGCATTCGTCTCCTTATTATCCTCAGGCCAATGGGCAAGTTGAAGCCTGAACAAATCCTTGAAGATAATTCTTCAACGAACGATTGATAAAGCCAGATCCAATTGGAATATTATGTTGTAACCTACACTTTGGGCATACCGGATGTCAGTCAAAACTGCAACCGGTTTTACTCTGTTTCAACTGGCTTATGGGTTGGAATCTATATTTCCTATTGAGTGCGAAATTCCCTCTCTTAAGTTAGTTGTTGAGATTCTTCCTGACACTTCTAGTCTTGAAGAACACCTCCTTCATCTAGAACATCTCGATGAGCAGCGTCGAGATGCAGCTACGATTAATGAGGCACATAAGAAACAGGTAAAGGTTTAGTATGATAAGGCGTTCAAACCTAGGGTTTTCTCTAAAGGTGACCTTGTCTTGGTTTATGCCCAAAAGAAGGATGCCTTGGGGGCAGGTAAGTTTCGATCCATGTGGTATGGCCCCTTCATCATTAAAAAGTTCCTGAAGAAAGGAGCTTATGCCTTGATTGATTTTGATGGAAATGAGTTGGCGGAGCCCAGAAATGGGCTCTATTTGAAAAAGTATTATGCCTAGGCTTTGGCCTAGCATCTTGATTTGTTGTATATATTTTATTTTTGTACATATCTGGGTTTTCGATTTTTGATGTGATTTTGATGAATTTGATCTGCTTTGGTAGGTATTATTGGATGACATGAGTCACTTTGGTCTCGTGGATGGTGCTAGTAGACATACCTAGAACTTGGCTTCCGCGGCTTGGGTACTCCATTATCCATCCGGTCAGTTGTAAGTTTCAAGAGGTGTTTGCATTGGTCCTGCTTCGAACAACATAGCAGAATACATTGTAGTGATTAATCTACTCTCGAAGGTAATATCCTTGGGTGTTGATTCGTTAGTAGTTTTCTTGGATTCAGAGCTGGTGGTTTCGCAATTGAACAACACATATCGGGTTTTACAATGATTATTTCAATTTATAACATTCATTCATATTCCTCGAGCTGACAATTGGATGGCAGACTTATTGGCTAATAAAGAAATTGATTGGCATATTAATCATTCAATACTTTAAATAATATATCAAATACATCAATCATTTTCATACATTTGAGTCATCACATCATATAAATCGCTATATATATATATATATATATATATATATATATATATATATATATATATATATATATATATATATATATATATATATATATATAGTCAGAGTGTTCAAAAATATACAAAATTTGGACCATCCTATCGTACAAAATTAGGGCTTATGCCTGATCATGTCTATCATCAAAAAATATTACAGTCATCTGATCATATCTATAAATCTAATCCTGAGGTCCCTGACAAACATTTATGTTCCTATAGAACACAATGGCAATTGCTACACAGTAGAATAACCACACCTAGTCTCTTGGTACTCCTACCACCCGTCTCTGGATATCCTCTAGTAGGTCCTCTATAGCGGCCATAGGCACCTAGCGAGTCAAACTCTCTAAGTTCCTCTGTACTGCATGGAGTGTCCTGCCAAGGTCTTCAGCATCTGCCTCACCTCTGCAGTGCTTGTGCCTTGGGTACCCCTCAGGCCTGACTGGTCCCATGTCTGCATCATGATCATCATAATTTTGTAAGTCATTTAGTCCAATAAAAACCATTTTTTCATTTTCATACTTTGAAAAAATCATTAAAAAAATCACATAATCAAAAAATAAAAAATGCAATCTTACCGATTGTGCCCCATGATGCACCGGGTGGCAGGACTAGATCTAGATCAACATGAAATTACATCCCAGCATATGGATAATCTTCCACTGCGATGACTTGTTCCTCCCACCATTGGAAGTACTCATCATCCCAAGTTCTTCGAGGAACTTCACTTCCCCATAATCTCTTCATCAGATCTGCCCATCGGGCTATTCTTGGATCTCTCGGGCTGCTGATAGTTGAGATGACCTTAGGCCAAAGCCCTGGGACCCTCTTGAAGAATAATGTTAGCAATATTGTACCATACCCAAAAAAATTTCTCTTTGCTTTCCGAATTGAATTCAACTATTTTTTCATATTTCTCAGCAAGATTGTGTACCAATCAAAGAGATGAATCAGGAATTCTACTGTTATGCTCATTTGTGTCCATGAAGCCTGATGCAGAGAGGCAGAACCTGCTACTCTACCAATGGTAAAGAGAAGGATCTTAATGTATAAATCCTTCAAGTCTCTGATATGAATCTGAGTTCCTACCTTTTGTGCATCCTCTACATAGTAGACTCGGACATAATCCTCTACGGTAAGCCCTCCACCAAGCTTTCCGTGTAAGTCTACTGGGTCTCCTCTCTAAGAGAGTCCAGTGATGAAGTATATATCTTCCACTTCTATGTGTAGTGGCATCTGATAAATTATAAAACAGTCTTCTTATGGTTCCCAATGATCAACCAACATTTGAAGCAACCATACATTGCTTTTCATATTGGGAATTTTGAAAAAATTGAGCAATCCACAATTTCGGAGAACATCTAGCGAAGTTTGATCTTCCATCACTTCATTGTTAATTGAAATATGCTCATGCTCTCTCTCTAGCTGATGGAAATCCTGAGAAAAATCATTAAATGGTTGATTAGATTCATGTTTTAAATTTTCGCTCTACGCATACGCGACCTCGTTTGTACACAGTCGCATAGGATAGGTAGGTCCGTCCACACGAACCTGCGTATGTGCAGAGGGTTTCACTAAAAAATCTCTTTTGTATGGTCAAATTTCAAAACTTTTGCCTTAAACAAGAACGAAATTGATGAAAAGGATGATTTTAGAGCTTACTTGAATGATTTGGAGCGATTTGATGGTTGATTGCTCTGGTTTTGAGAAAAGGAATTTTTTCCCCAAAAGCTCCTTCTCCACTTCTGCAATGTGAAAATGATCCAAATGTGAGTCAAATGGTGTATTTACACCCATAATTTGAAAAAAAACTTGCAAATTTTCATTGTGCTTATTTTTCAAATTTGACTAAGGTTGTATAACCGTTTAGCTTGTAAGTGTTGGGAAAGGTATTTTTTCAGGTACATGTTGTTGAATTCGAGATTTTTCTAGTTTTGCTTCGGATCCATGACCGCTGCCCTGTCATGGCAGGTATCTGATTTTGAACTAGCATATAGGTTAGGGAATTCACTTTCCGTTTCATTTTGCATACTAGCCTCCATTCTGATCACTTGCGATAGGGTTGGTCCCACCATGTCATGAGTACTTAACCCATTTCACTCACTGATTTTCTAATCATGACTTAGTGGTAGAGCCTTCCTTTACATGGGCTTCCTAGTTAGTTCCTCACTAGCATTTGTCGCCCATGCTACAATTCTTGTAGGCTCGGGAGTCCTCTTTAGTCCCGCCATACCTTATGCGTTGAAGCTTCATTCTTCTTCTTCTTCAATAACATTTTTCTGGCCATTACCCTAGAGGCTCCCTTATGTTGTCAAGTTGTATTACTGCATTGCATATTGACTACTTGTTTATCTTGGCCTTTAGCTGGTTTCATATGGACTCGTGTTTAAGTCATATTTTGACCATGTCTTTCTGTACAAGATTAACCATGCAATCACTTAGCTTATACAACTTGACACCTTTACCCATGGATGGAACATTCTTTTGAGTGCCACTTACCATTTTTCGCCACCTTGCATTGAGCATAGGATTGTTCCTATCCCAAGAACTAGAGCATCTATGTCGCAACACTCGTTCTATCCATTGTACTATAACATTCTTTTATTCTTTTTTTGGCTTTGAATATGAAAAATACAAAAAAATTAAATATTTTGAAAAAGAGTGGGAACGGGATATTACTTCCATATTTGATAGCAGCTACAGTGTCAATTTTTTCTCCCTTGAACAAAGCACAAAAAAGCTAAGTCTTTTCTCCATTTGGGATAGTTTTATTTTTTACTTAGGAGAAGCCATAACCTTGTTTTATGAGTCAGTACTCTCTCGGTTGGTTATCTCTTCCAATCATATGGAGGGTTTGTTTATGCCTCCTACATGACAAACTTATACAAAGTTATCATTTACTTCCATAGTCAAACATGAGTCGCTATTTTTTTCATGGGAAGTTAACCTGACTTAGCCTGTCTACAGTTTCTCTTGACTCATTTTTCAGTCGGCCTTCCCAGTCTTATCATTATCTTATTGTATCACATCAGATATTTGGTCCTTTGCTCATGATGGTTTGATAAGGTCTCCACTGACTTCTTGCCAGCGGGTTTGTCTCTTATTTACTACGACATATTTCTCTGAGAGTAAACCTAGAGCTACACCCTGGCCCTATTTACATCATTGATAGGTGACCTTGTACTCAGCATTTGATCATCATCATGGGTCTTTGACTAAGTGGTTTCCCTTGTCTTCGACATCAGCTTACATTATCACACCTGGGATTCGTGCAGTACCTTGATTTCCATTTGACCCTATCGGTGGATATCTATCCTCTTTGTCAGCTTTCATTATTGGTTGGTTCAGAGGGTTTCTGCCTTGATCTAGCTTCATCTTGTGCATGCTGGAAACATACTTCAGGTTGGTTACTTCACTATACTTCTTCTGATTCCTTCCAAATCTTGGCGTGTGGGTTACACTCGCGCTGGACTGATGTGGGATGCCTTAATGCCTTCCTTCTAGCAGATCTTTTCCCATCGACTCCGACTCATTTCTCTGGTAATAAGGTCTAGATTCCTTTTGTGAGTACCTTAGGGTTTGCAGTCATCAGTGGCAGACTCTTCGCTATCGACAGTGAGGATATATTATTTCCTCCTGATTGATAGATTCTTTTAAGTGTTAAAATTCAACTCATTCATTCACACTTGCTAGATTGTACTGGGGCACCTTGACACTCATTATCATTATCGGTGGGATGTCTCACATTTTTTAATGGTATACATCAATGACTGGTAATCAAATGAATTCTCACATGGTCAACTTCAGCTCATTTATTCCCATTGTGTATAATTGTGCCATAGTGATCGGTGAAGACCTCAGTTTTTCAACAACATGCTTTGGTTCACTTTGACAGCTCTTTCAGTTTTCTGCCAGTGAAACCATCCACCTATATATGTTGCAATTTCATCACAACAACATCTTATATGTTGGCTCCTAAGTCGCGTGTTGTACCATTTGTTCCACCACTTATGATTTGGTACTTAGAGATTTAGTTGTGAATTTAGTGATCAAATATATGTTGCAGCATCATTGATCAGTCTTCTATATGTGATACTTAGACTTGATTTCGACTTGTACTTTCGGGCAGTGATCAGATGATTCACTATGTACTTTACATTTCAGCTATACTTATATACATATTGGATCTGCTCTATACTTCATATGCGGACATGATTTTCTATCACTGAGCATGCGTATGCCCACCTTAGACATGAATTATCTTTCTGATCTCTCTCACTGGTTTTTTGGTAGGCTGAAATCTGGTGAAGTCCTTTCTAGTCCTCGCAAGGTTATTTCTATGCACATAATACATTTCGGCCATCATGTACCCCTTCTGACCTCATATATTAGGGGGCACCTGTTAAAGCATCATTTATCACTAGCTTATACTTGATGACTTATGCATTGGCCTTGGGCAACCCTTCCCTTCAGACTTGGACATATTTCTCAAAAAACAATATCTTAAAACCCATATGCGACCCTGCCTAGACTTTTCCACGTATCTACGCGAGTCCATACATAGAGAACCGTGTATGCCATTTTAAACATTAAAAAATGTATTTTTTCCCTATTTTAGAGGCGTGGTTTACGGTTGTTCCAGTAACTTAACCACCCCAACCCGTGTCCTAACTGTTCCCAGCTTCAAAAAATAATTTAAGGGAGTATAAAATCCCCTCAAGGGAATTTCCTACGGGAGGAAGAGAGAGAGAAATATAGATATTATACGATGTTGGAGCCCTATCCAAGTCTGATATATTCCCGTGCCTCCTGCACTTCCCATATATTTGCAGGAAACCCTTGTTTCCTTGAGATGCTCACCACCCTATGTGACATCCATTGTGCATTATTCTTGGAAGAAATCTTGAAAGGCTAGGGCTGGACGGATCCAGAGGATAGTATGCTCGAAGGCCGTGGCAGATTTTAGGTGATCTCTCCATGTTTGTTTATTGTACATGTCATTAATAACAGAAGTACCATCTTGTTCCTGATGTTTACGTGTCAATAATATTTTATACATGTGTAATGCTCGTTAATTGTTCATTTAATATTGTTTCTATGAGATTATGCATGCTTTTCACTAACATATAGAACATATATATGTTGTACAACCAAGATTTTGTGTTCATTCTTTGTTGATTTACAGATTACGGAGCACAAAGTATTGTAGGGGGTTTTCACCCCGCAGGATCTACTTCAACCGAGGGATATCCGGGTAAGGTCTGCAACTTGTAGATTCTAGTTATTAGCATAAAAGTTGGTTAAGTGATTCCTTCTTGTAATGACATGCCCCTGATCTATGAAGGTTCATCAACCCAAGACCTTTAGGGTAACATTTCCCGAAACACCAAGATTCTATCTGGTCCCAAATTTGGCATCCCAGAATCTGGCCCAAAATCTCCACATTCCTCTAGCTTCTCAGTAAAAGGCGCATCCTCACCTAGGATAACCTGCTCAAAAAAGGATTCATCGGTCCCTCTCGTTGTTCGAACTTTGGTAATGCGGAAGAAAACATTGAGCACTTATTCAACTCGTGCACTCTTTCTAATACTCTATGGGACAAAGTTGCGCTGCTCCGCAGAAGATCGGATAGAAAGAAAGGGGAAATTCTCAATATTATCCAGACCTAGCCTTCTACCCACTTCCTCAACAATCTGCTCAACTCCCTATGGATCATCCTCCCCGGGCACATTCTATGGAAAATCTGGAAGGAACACAACAATCAAATATTTTGGGATCAAATCACCCCTCCAAACATCCTATGGACCACCATTTGTAGTAACCTTCAGGAATCCCACTTCATAGATGGAAGGACTCCACTCTCCCTTCCCACCCTCGAGAAAAAATCATCTGGACCAACTAGAATCTCTCACTTCACTGGTATCCGATCTATGAGCCCCCTTCATACCACCCTCCCAGCTCTCCTAACACTTGGTCCCCCCCTCCCCCTGGCCTCTTCAAGCTCAAATTTGATGGTGCCTCAAAGGGAAATCCTGGGGATGCAGGTTTTGGAGGGATTTTCAAAAATTTGGAAGGAGAGGCCCTATTGATCTACTTCGGCTCCATTTGATGGGATGCCAATAATTCAGCTGAGCTAGAAGGGATTTTTCAAGGTCTCCTCCTTGCTCAAGAAAACAATTTCTTCCCCTTGGAAATAGAAGGGGACTCCCAAATCATCATCGACATAGTCGATCATCTTCAGGCTGGATCCTCTGCTTCTAAATTCGACATGAGTTGGAGATTAGCGGCATGTTTCAATATCCTTGGGCATTGGCTCCTCAGCCACCCAGCAGTCAACTTCAAACACATCAAAAGAACTGCCAATGCAGTTGTAAATCTCTTAGCCAACAAAGGAGTTACTCATGGTGCCTCCCTTACCACAAGCCAACTCCACACTTTTGATGATGAAGCCCTAAAAAATGAATTGACTCTCCTGGTGCACAAAGATATTTTCCCCCCAGATACGAGTGCCTAGGAATGAGAATATGGGCCACTTGGATGCCATGTGGCAGGGAACTTGTCCGCCCCATGCGCCTGCACGTGGTCGCCCACCCGTTGATAAATGTAGGAGCATGGCTCCCTTAATTACCACCCTCTCTAGATTTCATGCGACATCCTTTAGCTGTTGTGCCTTAACTCAACCTCATCCTACTTCAATGGCCCTTAAATATGCCCTCTACACTCCTCCTGCCTCCATTCAGCTTTCCATCCGACTATCTGTGTTTGCCTCCTGCAGTTCTATTTCGCTCTCGGCTCCCAGCTCTACTCAGTCTCAGTGCGATTGTCCCTTTGTGAAGTCTCATCGTGGGCACTCCTATGATTCTCCTGAGAGCATCCCTTCCCTATCTCGCGCTTCCTCTCCCTCACTCATCATGCCAAGGCGACATAGAATGCGTTACCATCACACGGGCGGGCATGGCCTCCCTTTCAGACCCCCATTGTCGATGGCCATTGGTCGGGAGGTGAACCTCTCCATGGATTGGGAAGAGACAAGTTTTCTTGACCCTGTCAACCTCTCCACTCAGTTGTCCCTTCATCTCCCAACTCCCCCGCCTGAATCCTCGAGTCTTCGTCCCAAAAAGCGCCCTCTAAAATCCATAATTTAGTCTATACCTATCTCCATTCCCCGCAAAATGAAAGCTCTGTCTATGCAGAGCGCTTCCAGCAGCATTCATCACTCTAGTAGTGGCACAGGTTCTCGCAACAGTCGCGGCTCAAGCAGTGACGAGGACGGCAAGGAAGATGGCACCAGCTTACATGCAGCCTCCTCCAACTCGCCAATTGCCTAGGATTTGCTTCTGCCTCCGTCTTCTTCCCATGAGCCGAACAGGGAGGAGGATGAGTCTCTTTATGCTTGCAGGATCATGGAAGAACCTCCACGCCCTCCTATGAAGAATGATGGCCTATCCTAAGTTCAATTGTTGGGTGCTCACCTCTAACTCTAGCTATCTTATGGTGTTATCTAGTTTGCAAATGTTTTGGAACTTTCTACTGTTATGTTACATTTTCAGTCTCAAAACTAGATATGTTGGTTTCCCATCTTGGGAAGCTCTTAATACTCTCTACTTATGGACTAGTTTCCCCACCTGGGGCAGTCCTTATCTTGTTGTTAAATTTTTTATACCTCCCTCTCGAATTGGCTTTCCAAATTCGGAGGATGGGCATTGTAATGTTTTTCCGTGTATAATATAATAGAAGTAGAATAAATTAGAAAAAAAATGCATTGGCATGAATTACCACTCCTCAAACTCTCAAGATAGAATGACATATAAATAAGAAAAAGGAAATAGTGTTGATTGGTTTAGGTAGTACCCATAATTTTATTCATTGTAAGATAGCCAAGGAATTGAATTGATTCCTATATCCAACACCAGAGTGTCAAGTGATGGTTGAAAATGGGGGAACTACAAATTTCTTTGGAAAGTGCCATAATATCAAGCTGACCATGGGGGAATATGTATTGAATAGCCCAATTCTTTCAATTCCAATGGGTGGTGCAGATGTTGTACTAGGAGTTCAATGGTTACAATATTTGGGTACGATAGCTTTTAATTTTCAAGAAATTTTCTGGATTTTTTTTGGGGAAGGAAAGGAAGTTGAATTAAGGGGTATCGTAGGGAAACCGGGAAAGATAATTAACTCTAATGGCATGAAAAAAATTCTAAAGAAAGAATAAAGAGGCGTAATTTCACAATTATGCTCACTAAAGTTTCAAACATAGAAATCATCTTTAAGAGAAAATTATAAGGTTAAAGCAGTAGAATATCACATCGAGCATCAATGACAAGTTCTCCAACTCTTAATGGATAACATAACTTTGGTGCAGAATCAAATAAAACAATAGGAAGATCAACATCACAGCTAAAGAAGTTTTGATGTATGCGACTGGGTATTTTTACGGCTACAACCAATCAAACAAATTTCCCTCAAGAAACCTAAGAAGGATAATAAATTATCACCAAAGTATAATATTCCTTACAATGTGTTGAAAAATATTGGAAGTATGGTGTTAAAATTGGAGAACTACGTCCAAACTCCATGTTGTGATGCTCAGTGAAGATACCAATATTTTTATTGGGTTCCTCTTTCGGAGAGGTGTAAGATCGATATAAAATTGATCTTAATCTGATGAGAAGAACATTTATTTTGAATTTATTTTTAATAATTTCAAATATGTGCAGGTCATCCTTAAGGTTTTACACCCCCAGTAGATGTGTCACACACCTCAATGATGGATATATATACAGTCAACGTTGGAGAGCATTTCACTCACTCTCATCACCAACACATCTCCTCCTCTGATTGGATACAAGCATCTAAGAAGCAGTTCTCACGTGGGAAAAAGGACGAAGTTGCTGAAGCTGGAAAAAGGACAAAATTTCTGTAGTTAGGGCTTCTAGGAAAGTTTGACCAGCGTTGACTTTGGTCAACGCATGGTCTGAATTGGCTGAAATTTGGAGGAGAGTTAGGTTTTTGAAGGCCGTACTCATTGGCACAAAAATAAAGGTCAAAAGGTTGACCGAAGTTGGAGCTACGTTGACTTTATTGCTGCTCCCCTGCGTTGACTTTTTTGGACAGCGTTGACTTTTCTGAGGTTGACTTTGAGTTCACTGGGTGACTGATTTGAGGACTGTTGTGACACATTCTGGGTTGGTCGACCAAGAAGACTTTGTTGGTTGAAGCATCCTGCGGACCGCCATAATGCACCAACACATTCTTCTGTTTCTGCTTTGTCTTCTATAGATCCACTGGTATGTTTTATCGGCATTTTACTTAACTGTTTAGCTGTAATAAAAAGGTAAAGTTGCACCAAGCATAGAACATCTACATAAATTTACATGGTATCAGAGTTGAGGTGAAGACAAGCCCTATTTTTAGCAATCACCAGAAAGGATAATGGGTTCCACAAGCTATAGCTTCAAGGAGGAAGACAATTTGACTGGAAAGGATGACTTCCATGCTTGATTGGATCTCAAATTGGAAGACCAAGATGTCGTGGACTATGTGCAGGGTAAAATCCAAGAACCTCCATCCACTTCTACTACTGCTGCCAAAACAAAATACAATAAGGGGGAGATCAAAGCAAAGATGATGATCAGGGAATCCATTCATAAAAGCCTGGTGGCCTACATCTCTGAGTTGGGCACATCCAAATAGATGTATGATAAATTGATCCTCATGTTCAAGGCGAGCAATGTGAATCAAGTACTATTCTTCAAGAATCAATTGAAGAATCTAAAGAAAGGCAGGGATGATTATGTCCAATCATACTTTCTGAAGCTGACTGAAATCAGGAACAATCTACTAGCTATTGGGGAGACAATAACTGATCGAGAGATGGTACTCACCGCACTTGGAGGGCTCTCATCTAAATGGCATGTGTTCAACACTACCATTCTAAATAATAATGTGATACCTGACTTTGATAAAGTACTTTCAAGATGCGTTCAAGAAGAATCAAGAATGAAGGAGCATGGAAATGGAGGAAATGTTGCATATGTTGCTCATTCTAGAAAGAAGAACTCTGGTGGTCCGAAGAATAAGGGAAAAGAAGGGGCCCAAGGAAAGAAGGGAAAATGTTTCACTTGTCATAGGCCTAGTCACTATGCGAGAGAATGTCCTTTCAAGAAGGATTCTCCTGATAGTGATGACAACAACAACAACCGAAGGAATGGAAATCAAAGGAACAACAGGTTCAAGGGAAAAAGGAAGGCTTCCTCCGGCGGAAATGATCAACCTTTCAAAAGGTCAAGAAACTCTAGGTGTGAGGAATCACATGTTGTTGATAAAAGAAATGAATACATTCTTATATCTTCCCTCTCTGTTACATCCCCACCCGACACTATGGATGTATGTTTAATAGATAGTGGTGCCTCAAGGCATATCACTGGGTTCAAGGAAGCACTTTCTGATATGATTGAGAAGGATACTAATCTGGAAATAATCCTTGGAGATAATGCCACATATCTCGTAAAAGGGACAGGGACTGTGACCCTCCACTTGTCTCAAGGACAAGTCCTTCACTTGTAGGATGTACTCTACGTACCGAATTTGAAGAAGAACTTTGTGTCTATTTTGGCCATGGAAGACAAAGGTTTCAATGTGGCATTCACTGATGGAAAGGTGCTCATATGGAAGAAGAGCTTTAAGGAAGCTATCTCGATTGGGTTTAGAGTTGATACACTCTACCAAGTTGGAGGAAGTTCGCTAGGAGCAATGACATGTGATATTATTCGACAGATTGAACTATGGCACCGAAGGTTTGGACACCTTCACTACAAATCCCTTCCCGAAGCAAGGAAGGTGGTGATAGGGATGCCCAAGCTTCCAAATAATCATGAAGGTGTATGTAAGGGCCGAAGGAAAGCATACAAGGGGACCTTTCCCCTCTAGTATCACAAAGGCATCTGATGTCTTGGAATTGATCCATTCTAATCTATTTGGTATGCTGCCCGTGACATCCTTGGGAGGATGGTCATATTATATGACGTTCATAGATGACTTCTCTCGGAAAACCTGGATATAATTCTTAAAGAAGAAGGATGAGGCCTTCATGTGGTTCCGTACATTCAAAGCCTTGGTGGAAAATATGACAGGGAAAAAGATCAAGATCTTGGGAACTGATAATGGCACTGAATATGAGTCAAATGAGTTCAAGGACTTTTGTAGAGAAGCTGGCATTAAGAGGGAGACCACAACTGTCTATACTCCTGAGCAAAATGGTGTTGCTGAACGAAAGAACCAGACCATTGTGGAAGTTGCCCGTGCCATGCTATGTGACCAAGGTCTGCCGAAGTTTCTATGGGGAGAAGCTGCGTGCACTGCCGTGTACATACAAAACCGATGCCCGCATTCCGCTCAAGAATCCAAAACTCCTGAAGATGTTTTCTCTGGTAAGAAACCTGATGTCTCACATTTTAGATTTTTTGGATGTACCGTCTACTTTCATGTGCCGAAAGAAAAGAGGAGCAAGTTGGATGCTTCTGGGAAGAAAGGAATGTTTGTGGGCTATAGTGAAACTTCGAAGGCTTATAGAGTCTATGTGCCTGGTCAAAAGGAAGTGGAGATATGCCACGATGTCACCTTTGACGAAGATACTTCCCTGAGGAAAGTAGTCAATCTTCCGAGATATGAGGAAGATAATGAAGCAAGGCCTAGAAATCAAGAGGAACCGAAGGATGAAACAATGCCTCATGTTGAAGGACCGATGGACCTGATTGATCCACCTCCTTCACTATTAAAGAGACCATCATGGCTCAGGGACACTCTCGAGGATGCTAAGGGACATTCTTCCCCAAAGGAGACATTCCGTGAAAGCAATAAACCGAGTAGATACCAAGGGTATCTAGTAGCCATGAGTACTATTGTACAATCCGAGCCTCAATCCTTTGAGGAAGTTATAAAGCATAAAGTCTGGAAGGATTCTATGCATGAAGAGTATGAGTCCATTATGAAGAATGATGTCTGGGATGTGGTTCCAAGACCAAAGTACAAAGCAGTTGTCACCTCGAAATTGCTCTACAAGATCAAGCATGGATCTGATGGAAATGCTGAAAAATTCAAGGCAAGTTTCGTTGCCCGTGGCTTCTCTCAAAAGGAAGGCATAGATTATGATGACATATTTTCACCTATGGCCCGATACACCACCATTCAATCTATTATAGCCCTTACTGCTACGCAAGGATGGAGTCTTCATCAGATGGATGTGAAGACTGCATTTCTGTATGGTGCGATAAAGGAAGAAGTATATGTGGAGCAACCTCTGGAGTTCGAAGTCCAGGATCGGGACACCCATGTCTGCAGGTTGAAGAAGGACCTCTATGGGCTAAAGCAAGCACCCAGAGCTTGGTATGAGAGGATAGATAGCTACTTGATGAAGTTGGGCTTCACTCGAAGTAATGTTGATCTAAATCTTTACTTCAAGGTTGTCAAGGGAAAACATCTCATCCTGGTGCTGTATGTGGATGACCTCTTCCTAATAGGTGCTGACCCTCTCATTCATCAGTGCAAGAGGGAGCTCGCTATTGAGTTTGAGATGAAGGACCTAGGACTGATGCATTACTTCCTAGGCCTAGAGGTCTGGCAGAGACCTGGCAAGATTTTCCTTTCTCAAGGAAAATACATTGTGAAGCTTCTGGAAAGATTTGGTATGGTGGACTGAAAGTCCGTGTCAACGCCAATGGAACTCAACTTCAAGAAGTTGAGTGGTAGTGCTGCTGGGCCCGTATTTTCAAATCCTACTGAATATCGTCAACTCGTAGGGGCCCTGATGTTCTTAGTGAACACCCATCCAGATATATGTTTTGCAGTGAACACTTTGAGTCAACTAATGGTTGAGCCTCATCACTTTCACTAGGTTGGTGCCAGGAATTTTCTGAGATACCTTCGAGGCACGATAAACCATGGGCTGAGATACAGTACCAGGAGTGTGACACTCCTTGGATATACTGATGCTGATTGGGGTGACAGTGTGGTGGATCGTAAGAGCACATCGGGATGTTGCTTCAATCTTGGTTCTGCTTCGATCTCATGGATGAGCAAGAAGAATAATTCGGTGGCTTTGAGCACCGCAGAGGTCGAATACATTACAACAAGTATGGCATGTTGTGAAGTATTTTGGTTGCGAAAGCTCTTTAGTGAGCTTTTTGGACATGTGCTAGATACCATCGTGATACTCTGTGATAACCAGAGTGGGATTCTCTTGTCCAAGATTCCAGTGTTCCACAATCGATCCAAGCATATTGATATCTGGTACCACTATCCGGGATATGGTATAGCGAGGCGCTGTAAGGCTCGATCATATAGGAACTGATGAGCAGGTCGCGGATATTCTCACAAAGCCCCTGGGGAATGTCAACTTCCTAACCTTCCATGCGAACCTTGGTATCGTGGAACGACCCTATGATGTGGGTCCTATTGGACGATGAGCTCTAGGAGCTCTGGGGGCTTTGGGGATAGCTTCTCAGAGCTATAAGCACTCACGGGGCTAGGCTTGCCAAACCTTTTAATGCTTCTGCCCCACCGTTATGATGTTTGATTTGGTTCACCTCTCATTATTTGTGCCCCATATGCATCCTACCCATTGAGTTCAGGGCTCATGGGAAGTACCTCTTATTTGGCCAATGAGGTGGGAAAAGCTAGAGACTAGTAGCAAAGACTGATGGACGTATCAGAGATTGCCGTACTCTCTATCTAGGATGGCACGGTCCAACCACTTGATCTGGGATCAAGTATAGTGAGGTTTTGGACCTCCAACTGACTTTGGGTCAGGTAAACCAACTTCGGGTTGGTATGAGACTCTTTGTGAGTCTAATAGAGGTTTCGGACCTCTGGGCTGAATCTGTTAGCCGGGGAATGATATCTTTGTGACTGACCCACTTCTGTTCTGAAATAAAGAGGCCAGCAAAGCAAGTAATGGCGGGATGACACACGATGTTTGTTTGCACAGGTGGATGGAGTTCTCACTAGGTCAGAGGGAGTGTTAAAATTGGACAACTAGGTCCAAAATCCATGTTGTGATGCTCAGACGAAGACACCAATATTTTTATTGGGTTCCTCTTTTGGAGAGGTGTTAGATCAATATAAAATTGATCTTAATTTGATGAGTGGAACATTTATTTTGAATTTATTTTTAATAATTTCAAATCTGTGCAGGTCGGCCTTAAGGTTTTACACCCCCAGTAGATGTGTCACACACCTCAATGATGGATATATATACAGTCAACGTTGGAGAGCATTTCACTCACTCTCATCACTAATACATCTCCTCCTCTGATTGGATACGAGCATCTAAGAAGCAGTTCTCACGTGGGAAAAAGGACGAAGTTGCTAAAGCTGGAAAAAGGATGAAATTTCTACAGTTAGGGTTTCTAGGAAATTTTGACCAGCGTTGACTTTGGTCAACGCATGGTCCGAATTGGCTGAAAGTTGGAGGAGATTTCGATTTTTGAAGGCCGTACTCATTGGCAGAAAAATAGAGGTCAAAAGGTTGACCGAAGTTGGAGCTGTGTTGACTTTATTGCTGCTGCCCTGCATTGACTTTTCTGGACAGCGTTGAATTTTCTGAGCTTGACTTTGAGTTGACTGGGTGACTGATTTGAGGACTTTTGTGACACATTCTGGGTTGGTTGGCCAAGAAGACTTTGTTGGTTGAAGCATCCTGTTGACCGTCGTAACGCACCAACACATTCTTTTGTTTCTGCTTTGTCTTCTATAGATCCACTGGTATGTTCTATCGGCATTTTACCTAACTGTTTAGCTGTAATAAAAAGGTAAAGTTGCATCAAGCATAGAACATCTACGTAAATTTACATATGGAATACAAATTGGAGCTTCCTACATCTTCCCGAGTGCACCCAGTTTTCCATGTTTCATGCTTAAATAAGGTTATAGGTGAAAAAATCTCAGTTCAAACAATATTACCAGAACTTGACGAGGAAGGAAAAATCATATTGGAACCTGAAGCAGTCACGGAAACAAGAACTCGACAACTATTGAATCGATCAATTTCAGAGTATCTCATCAAGTGGAAGAAATTACCTGTTGACGATTCCACATGGGAGGATGATAATTTTATATAGAAGCATATATAACTACTCAAGCGTTGAGGATAACACTTGTTTTAAGGAGCGGGTCATTTTAGGTCCCTATAATATTAGTTTAACCCCATATTTTTATTGTTAGTGTAGCCCCATTATTGTTATTATTGTGCCCATGTAGTCCCCATATTGTTATCATTGTGCCCCATAGGTATAGCCCCATTATTGTTATTGGTGTGCCCATGTGGTCCCCATATTGTTATATTTTAACCCCTTAGACTCCTATATATAGAAGGTAGGTTTTTTCATTTTTATCATCCAAGAATTTTTCATTTATGTAATGTAAAGGAGGTTTCCCCCTTGAACAGGCTGATTTATAATTCGATTATCTATCTTTTCTTCTATTTTGTGAACTAGTTTCATAACAAAGACAAAGGAATGCTCATAATCCAAGCCTCTAGAAATCATTCATGGTGATCTATCTAAGCCAATCAAAAATCCATCTCTACAAGGAGAAAGGTACTTTATATTATTTATATATGATTATACTAGAATGATGTCGGTATTTTTCATAAGATTTAATTCCAAAGCACTAGAATGTTCTAAAACCTGCAAAGAAACAGTTGAAAATGAAATTGATTCAAAAATAAAATGTTTAAGGGAAGATAGAGGTGGAGAATTTACCTCAAGGGAATTCAATGAATTTTGTAAAAAACATGGAATCAAAAGGGACTATCTCTTAATAGGAGTGCACAATAAAATGGAGTGGTTGAGAGAAACAACATATCCATACAGGAGACTATAAGAACAATGTTATTAACAACTGATCTACAACATAAATTTTAGAGAGAAGTAGTTGGGGCAATAGTATATACTATTAAAAGGACACAAATCTAGGAGAATAGTAACAAAACTCCATATAAATTATGGAAAGGAAGATATGATTCAGTGAAATATTTCATAATATTTGGAAGTAATTTTTTTATGAATATCAATGATGATTCACCGGGAATGTTTGATTCTCAGGTTGATGAAGGAATATTTCTTGGGTCATTCTACAAGAAGCAAGGCCTACAAATGTTAAAACAATCGGTTGTGAAAGATAGTTGAAAGTACTGATGTAAATATCTATGAGGCTCTTCCTAGAAAAAAAATTGAAATCAATGAAGAAGATCCTATCCTTGGAGATCCAGAAGAAGATATTTCAAAAGAATAAAAGAAGCCAGAAAATCAAAAGGAACTACTCTAAAACTCCATCAAGGGTAAATTTGATTCAAAAACATCATCCACGAGATCAAATTATTGCTGATGTAGATGGTGGAATTCAAACTCAAAGAAATGCGATAAATACACCAAAAATAAATGATATTTCCTTACTATCCACAATAGAACCAGAAAATTTCACTCAAGAAAGTAAGGACCTTCACTGGATAAAAGAAAAGGAAGAAGAGATGTATCAAATCGAGAATAATGCAACATGGGAGCTAGTTCCATGTTCAAAGGATAAGAATTTCATAAGAACCAAGTGGGTGTATAAGAAAAAAATGAATGAAGATGGACAAATCATCAAAAATATGGCAAGGTTGGTACACTAGACTTTATCATTATATTCAACAACAAGGCTTCAAGAAAGGAGTTGCAGGAAGCAATATTTACATGAAGATGGACAAAGACAATATGTTAATCACACTGGTATACACATATGATCTGATCTTTGGGAGTAACAATGATGAAATGAGTCACAAATTTTCCCAAAACATGTCAAAAGAATTTGAAATGTTAATGATTAGTGAGTTGTCTTACTCTCTTGGACTTCAAGTAACTTAAAACGTATGTTCATATCACAAGAAAAATATCTTAGGGATATTCTTAATCGATTTGGGATGGAATAATGTGCTATTATTAGCACACCTATGATTACAAGTTGAAAGCTAAGTAAGCCTTAATGAATCTCCTATGGTGGATGCTACTCTCTATATATCAATTATTGGAGTTCTTTTATATCTAACAACCTATATGGATTAAAACAAGCTCCAAGAGCTTGGTATGCTATAATTTATCACTATCTTCAACAACAAGGCTTCAATAAAGGAGTTGCAAAAAGAAATATTTAAATGAAGATGGAAAAATACAATATGCTAAACACACTGGTATACGCAGATGATCTGATATTTGGGAGTAACAATGATGAAATGAGTCACAAAATTGCCCAAAACATGTCCAAATAGTTTGAAATGTTAATGATTTGTGATTTTTCTTACTTTCTTGGACTTCAGGTCACTCAAACCAAAGCACGTATGTTCATATCACAAGAAAAATATCTTAGGGATATGCTTAATCAATTTTGGACAGAAGAATGTGCTATTATAATAACACCTATGATTACAAGTTGCAATCTAGGTAAGCCTTGATGAATCTCCTATGGTGGATGCTACTCTCTATAGATCAATGATTGGAAGTATTTTATATCTGACAGCTTCATGACCAAACATCATGCAGGAAGTAGGAATGGTGGAAAGATTCCAATCAACCTTGAAATAATCTCATATTCTAGTTGTAAAGAGAATACTCATATACTTGAAAGGCACTCTTAATTTTGGACTATGGTACCCTAAGAGAAAATTCTAGCTTGACAACATATACTGATGCAAATTGGGCAGAAAGCGCTGATGATTGAAAAAATACCAGTGGGAATGCATTCTTCTTGTGAGATTTTCTTTTGTCTAGTTATTAAATAAACAATGATCTATATCTCTCTCCACGTCTGAAGTTGAGTACATAGCAGCATCAAATTGTTGTACACAAATCCTATGTATGAAGGAAGCCTTGAAGGATTTCAACATAGACACAAATCAGCCTATCACCATCTACTGTGACAACACCAGTGAAATCAACCTTTTTAAGAATCGATTCATGCATTAAAATATAAAACATATCCCAGTATCACTTCCTCCGAGAGTAGGTTGCAGAGAAAAACATAAAATTGGAGTATGTCAAAAATAAGGAACAAATTGCAGATATATTCACAAAACCACTACCTCGAGAAGAATTTGAACATCATTGTCAAAATATGGGGTTCATCTCTATTAAATCCCATTAGAGGATCCCTTTTTATATTGATGTCAAAGGGGGATAATATGACAAGGGGAGCAACACAATGACAAGGGGAGTAGTATGATGACAGGGGGAGCAGCATATGAGGAGATTGTTTCCATCAATAAAAAAGGGGTAGATAGTTGAAATAATTCTTATTATTGATGTCGAAGGGTGTCTTGATGAATGATCTGAAAATGGTCTGGATAACTTGTATGTATTTCAAGAATCTACCACTCAGTTTAAATTAAATGATCTAGCTTATACTTGACAATTTTGTGGAATTATTTACTTGAAAGTGGTGTATGGAATTTTACTTTTTATGTGTCTTAAGTTCATTTTTTCTTGCTGAAATTTAACATGTATAACAGCAACATAAAGCAGCAAATAAAAAATCAAACACAACAGCAAACTTAATCTAGGAGTTCACCCGAAATCTTGTGGGCTACGTCTCCTTTGAGCTTTGTCATCTTGACTCAGCTCTTTGGGATTATGGTAAGTTTTTATACAAGTAAATACTTAATTCCAATGAATACAAAAATGAACCAAAGGACTGAAAATACCATCAATATCCCTCTAATGGCCGTCCAAACTCTACAAACATCTTTAGGCTCTTGTTGACACAATTACTTCTACCAGTGCACTAAGCTACTCTGAGCTTCTAAATGGCACAAAATTCCTCAGAATTATGTTTCTATCACTGAAACCACTACTGATGTATCCAATACACATCATACACCAAATATCAACTGATAAATCGCTCAAATCGAGCACTACATCCCCAAAATAGGCTATCCTCCATAGTTTTCCAAGGGCTGCCCAAAACTTCACATCAGCTTCTCGAGCTCTAAAGGTTCTCAAAAGGTTATAAAACCACTTACATTGGTTCCAAAATGTCTGAAATATTCAAGATAGACTTTTCATTAATCAAAAATGGCCTCCGGCTGCTCTGGTTTCGCCTCAATCACCTATCGGCACCCCCAGGCACTAGAGTAAAAGAAAAATTATCTGTTGGGTTTTTGACCTATAGAAGTCCTCAAAAATTTTTGAAACTTCTGTCATTAGATTTATAATTATGTTTTTAGTCAATAATGACCAATGGTTCACTGCATATGGTCTCAAGCAGCTCTGGCGAAGCCCTGCACTGCTACTGGCAAAAGATGGCACCAATGGCCCCTGGAACTTTACTGAAGCTTTTCTACATTCAAACATTCTCTATAGGCTCTACAAACCATCTCATCAAATTCAAAACATCTGAAATATCCAATTTAGACTATTGGAATTCTGGAAAATGACTCTAGCTCCCCTAGCTAGGCCTCAAACTGAATTTATCTCATGGTGGCCCTGATGGCCCCTTCATCTTCCTCGAAGCAAAAACTACTGAATATTCCCTCTGTTCGACTTGAAACCTATTCCAAACTACTCATAAGGTCTAAGAGACCCAAAATTGACTAAAATTTCACCCAATTTGGTTCAATAATGAGGGAATTATGGCTTCTGCAAGAAAAATGCCCAATGTCCCCCAAAAACCCCACTAACGGTGGAGATACTCCAGCTATCCACACCAAATTGACCAACTCCGCCGGAATTAGTAGACCGCGCCAAACATGATTGGACGGTTAGTGGTGGCATTTAATGTTACGTTAATTCTAGCCACATGTAACTGTTGGTGGAAAACCCGGGCGGTTACCATCACATAATCGTAACTTAAATATTAAACCGCCCGCATTAAAGGTTGGCATCGTGCTCTGGCACATGCAACGGTTTATTAACTGTTTTCTCCCCTGGTTGAAGAACTTAGCGCCAATTTTTTCCGGGGCCTGATCATCTGACGATGGGGCTAGACCAAACTTTTGTTCGCCCATACATTTTTTAAAACACAAATAAAACCTGTGTGCCATATGCATTAAGACACAACATGCAACCCGCCTGGTCGGGCCTGTCGGCTGGCAGGAGCTAGACCCTGGTTCGAATCCCATGGAATATGAAAAAAATTTAATGTGCCATTCCTCTGGCTTAGGGCCATGTGGCGGCCTCTGGGCTTGCCACGTGGCACCCTTTAATTGGCCCAATTCCAAAAATTCAAACCACTGTTGAATGAGAACTTGCCTCTTGTCAAAGTCTGATTAGCCCAAATGGAATATTCTAGGGAATATTATAGGGAATATTCCTAGAATATTCTTTGGAATATTCTTCTTTTAATTTTTCCAAAGTTAAAAAGTCAAACTTGGTCAACTGAATTTTGGAGTTTACTGGAGACTTCAAACCTCAATAACTTTCGCATACGACCTCGATTTTGAGAACCATTTTCGGCGCTAGAATCGCAGCGACGAGACCTTTCCAGTCATTTATATTGCAACCAATTTTTAACACTTTCATTTTTGAGAAATTTGCATAACTTGGACATGATCTCCTGATCACACCTCCCAAATGAGAAGCTTTTGGACCCCAAAAGATCTCTAGACTACTGAAACTGATATGTACATCAAATAAGAGTATTGCACCCTCTTCTCTTCAGACTCCAAACACTTGCCTTGCATGGCTAATGACTTTGAACCACAACTAGAAAGAAATTCACACTTCCCTTCCTCAATGTGCTTGTCCTCCTGTTAAGAGCTATCTTTCTTGAACTCACTCAGAAAATTTCTGGCGAGAAATTTGCAGAAGGAAACTGTACATCACTGCCTTGATCAATGATCCAAGGTGGTTCAAACAAACAAGAAATTACAGCATAAAATACATGCATACAAGCGAAATTTGCATATGTACAAAATGAGTATGTCTTACTATATTAAGAAGTCCATCCACTTCTTACCAAGCCACTTCCATGGTGACTTTTGTTGCTGCAACTCTTCCTCATGTGAAACTTTTGTTTTCACTTCAATAATGGAATCCTTGGTTCCCTCTTCGCCAATCTTTCTGTCCTCTCGCTGCATGTGCTTGGGACGACTAGTTGGATGCAAAGTCCAACAATGGGAGACAACATGTCCCCTCTTTTGGAAAAATGTGCAAATCTTATGCACCTTCTTTGAAAGTTGCCTTTGCCTCATCTACTTCCTGCATGCTTTCTTCCTCATCCAGCGTCTCGAAACATCATGGTTAAATCGACCACAATATGTACAGCAAATCTTTCTTCCATTTAATAATGTAAAATTATCATGCTTTGCAGAAACACAATCAAATTGATCATGAGAAGATTTATACCTCTTGTGCTGCTTTGAATGTTCATCCTTTTTTTCTTCATGAGAATATGAACTAGTAGAGGCTACGTCTTTCATTTGTAGACTAACATCACCGTTTTTGTCTTGAAAACTGTCCGAACTTGCATGCTTGCCATAAGCTGCATGTCTACCATATTCTTGCTGCAACAAAGGCTGAAAGAAATGGCAATCATCTTTGAAACAAATTTGACATATTTGCATCTTAGAACTTGGAATAAAGGTTCTCTTTAAAGTAGCCTCACATGCTTTCATGGTTTTGAAATCTTCGCCATTAAATTGCACATAACTGAGACCAAGATTCTTGGGTCGTTCCTCAACCGAAATAGGATCAACCATGCCTTGTGCATGCTTGCCTAATCCCTTGCCTTCATATCCCATTTTAATCATTAATTTGGACCCTATACCTCTCGTATGTTTTTCAAAAGAACCAACACATATTTCTAATGAGGAAACGGAAGATAAGTTAGAATGGATTACCTTTTCCTCATGCATTTTCTTGGTCAAAGCCTCTTGGGATTGATGGAGTTGTTTCTCCATATCATGCAATCTTTGAAGAATTT
Organism: Pinus albicaulis; assembly: GCA_034641835.2. NCBI lineage: Eukaryota > Viridiplantae > Streptophyta > Pinopsida > Pinales > Pinaceae > Pinus > Pinus albicaulis. The sequence goes on from CM076573.1 coordinate 718,141,116, forward strand.
ATTCCTTCTCTTCCTTCATGGAAAACAATTGTTCACGAAGTTCAATACTTTCTCTTTTATCCTCAAACAAAATTTGTACCATGTCCTTCAATATAATAAAGTCACGCTTCATATCATCATCGAAGAATCTTGTGAAGGAGGAAACTTCACTAGTAGAATTTTTCATTATGATGTCAATGAAAAAATTAACTTCAAAAAAGTTCTCAAATCTTTCAAAACAAATGACAAAGCTTTTTCAAACCAAATGGCTGTAAAGACCAACTCTTATTCAAGCAGCCAAACAACAAACAAACTCCAAAAACTTCTTAACAAACAATCGTCAAGAGGGTTTGTTTTCCAAGGGTGACTTTGAGGTCCTTTGGGCTAAGGAAGATGCATTCAACTCTTTCTTCCTTTTTTTTCTCTCCAAGACTTTGCTAATCAGTAGCTATCCCCAAATCTCAAGCAAACTCAAACAACAATCAGTTTGCAAACAGTAAAACAGTCAATATTTTACTCTGTTTAAACACCTTTCAAGCTATACAATCAAGCAACCAAGTGCTCTATCAAGAAAGAAACTATGCTACAATACCAACCTGATATGAAAATGGTTTGGATAACTTGTATGTATTTCAAGAATCTACCACTCAGTTTAAATTAAATGATCTAGCATGTACTTGACAATTTTGCGGAATTATTTACTTGAAAGTGGTGTATGGATTTTTATTGTTTATGTATATTAATTTCATTTGTTCTTGCTGAAATTTAACATGTATAACAGAAACATAAAGCAGCAAATAAACATTTAAACACAACAACAAACTTAATCTAGGAGTTCACCTAAAATCTTGTGGGCTACATCTCCTTTGAGCTTTGTCATCTTGACTCAGCTCTTTGGGATTATGGTAAGTTTCTTTACAAGTAAATACTTAATTCAAATGAATAAAAAAATGATCCAAAGGACTGAAAAAACCATCAATATCCCTCTAATTGCTGTCCAAACTCTGCAAACAGCTTTAGGCTCGTGTTGACATGATTCCTTCTGTCGGTGCACTAAGCTACTTTGAGCTTCTAAATGGCACAAAATTCCTTAGAATTTTGTTTCTATCACTGAAACCACTATTTTTGTATCCAATACACATCAGAGACCAAATATCAACTAATAAATCGCTGAAATCAAGCACTACATCCCCAAAATAGGCTATCCTTCACAGTTTGCCAAGGGCTGCCAAAAACTTCACATCAGATTCTCAAGCTCTAGAGTTTCTCAAAATGTTCTGAAACCACTTCCATTGGTTCCAAAATTTCTGAAATATTCAAGATAGACTTCTCATTCATCAAAAATGGCCTCCGGCTGCTCCGGTTTCGCCTCAATCACCTATCGGCACCCCCTTGCACTAAGGGCAAAGAAAAATTCTCTGTTGGGTTTTCGACCTCTAGAAGTCCTCAACTCTTTCTGAAACCTATGTCATTAAATTCTGAATGATGTTTTCAGTCAATAATGACCAATTTTTCACTGCATATGGTCTCAAGCAGCTATGGCTAAGCCCTGCATTACTGTTAGCAAAAGCTGGCACTAATGACCCCTAGAACTTTATTGAAGCTTTTCGGCCTTCAAATGTTCTCTACAAGCTCTACAAACCATCTCATCAGATTCATAACATCTGAAATATCCAATTTAGACTATTGGAACTCTGGAAAAGGACTCTAGCTCCCCTAGCTAGGCCTCAAACTGAATTTGTCTCATGGTGGCCTTAATGGCCCCTTCATCTTCCTCGAAGAAAAAACTGCTGAAGATGCCCTTTGTTCGACTTGAAACCTATTCCAAACTGCTCATAAGGTCTAAGAGACCCAAAATTGACTAAAATTTCACCCAATTTGGTTCAATAATGAGGGAGTTATGGCTTCTTCAAGAAAAATGCCCAATGTCCCCCAAAAACCCCACTAAAAGTGGAGATACTCCAGCTATCCGCACCAAATTGACCAACTCCACTGGAATTAGCGGACCAAACCAAATATGATCGGACGGTTAGTGGTGGCATTTAATGTTACATTAATGTTGGCCACATGTAATTGTTGGCGAAAAACCCAGACAGTTACCGTCACATAACTGTAACTTAAATATTAAACCACACGCATTAAAGGTTGGCATCGTGCTCTGGCACATGCAACAATTTGTTAACCATTTTCTCCGCTGGTTGAAGAACTTAGCGCCGGGGTTTTCCGGGGCCTAGTCATCTAACGATGGGGCTAGCCCTGAGGGGCTAGCCCAAAATTTTCTCCGCCCATACATAGTTTAGAACACAAATAAAACCCGTGTGCCATATGGGTTAAGACACAATGTGCGGGCTAGCCCAAACTTTTCTCTGCCCATACATTGTTTAAAACACAAATAAAACCTGTGTGCCATATGGGTTAAGACACAACGTGCAGCCCGCTCGGTCGAGCCTGTCGACTGGCAAGGGCTAGACCTTGGTTCGAATCCCGTGGAATATGAACAAAATTTAATGTGCCATTCCTCCGGCCTGGGGCCACCTAGCAGCCTCAGGGCTTGCCACGTGGCACCCTTTAATTGGCCAAATTCCAAAAAGTCAAACCACTATTGAATGAGAACTTTCCACTTGTCAAATTATGATTAGCTTGAATGGAATATTCTAGGGAATATACCAAGGAATATTCCCAAAATATTCTTTGGAATATTCTTTTTTTAATTTTTCCAAAGTTAAAAACTCAAACTTGGTCAATTGAATTTTGGAGTTTACTGGAGACTTCAAAACTCAATAACTTTCACATACGACCTCGGTTTTGAGAACCGTTTGCGGTGCCAGAATCGCAACGATGAAACCTTTCCGGTAATTTAGATTGCAACCAATTTTTAACAATTTCATTTTTGAAAAATTTGCATAACTTGGACATGATCTCCTAATCACACCTCCAAATGAGAAGCTTTTGGACCCCAAAATCTCTCTGGACTACTGAAAGTGATCTGTACAGCAAACAATAGTACTACACCCTCTTCTCTTCAGACTCCAAACACTTTCCCTGCATGGATAGTGACTTTGAACCACAACTAGAAAGAAATTCACACTTCCCTTCCTCGATGTGCTTGTCCTCCTGTCAAGAGCTATCTTTCTTGCACTCACTCAGAAAAATTTTGGCGAGAAATTTGCAGAAGGAAACTGTACATCGCTACCTTGATCAATGATCCAAGGTGGCTCAAACAAACGAGAAATTACAGCATAAAATACATGCATACAACCGACATTTGCATATGTACAAAATGAGTACGTCTTACTGTATTAAGAAGTCCATCCACTTCTTACCAAGCCACTTCCATGGCGACTTTTGCTGCAGCAACTCTTCCTCATGTGAGACTTTCATTTTCACTTCAATAATGTAATCCTTGGTTCCCTCTTCGCCAATCCGTCTGTCCTCTTATTGCATGTGCTTGGGATGACTCGTTGGATGCAAAGTCCAACAATGGGACACAACATGTCCCCTCTTTTGACAAAATGTGAAAATATTATGCACCTTCTTTGAAAGTTGCCTTTGCCTCATCTACTTCCTGTATGCTTTCTTCCTCATCCAGCATCTCGAAACATCATGGTTAAATCGACCACAATATGTACAGAAAATATTTCTTCCATTTAATAATGTAAAATTATCATGCTTTGCAGAAACACAATCAAATTGATCATGAGAAGATTTATACCTCTTGTGCTGCTTTGAATGTTCATCCTTTTTTTCTTCATGAGAATATGAACTAGTAGAGGCTACAGCTTTCATTTGCAGACTAACATCACCGTTTTTGTCTTGAAAACTGTCTGAACTTGCATGCTTGCCATAAGCTGCATGTCTACCATATTCTTGTTGCAAAAAAGGCTTAAAGAAATGGCAATCATCTTTGAAACAAATTTGACATATTTGCATCTTAGAACTTGAAATAAAGGTTCTCTTTAAAGTAGCCTCACATGCTTTCATGGTTTTGAAATCTTCGCTATTAAATTCCACATAACCAAGACCAAGATTCTTGGGTCGTTCCTCAACTGAAATAGGATCAACCATGCCTTGTGCATGCTTGCCTAATCCCTTGCCTTCATAGCCCATTTTAATCATTAATTTGGACCCTATAGCTCTGGTATGTTTTTCGAAAGAACCAACACATCTTTCTAATGAGGAAACTAAAGACAAGTTAGAATGGATTACCTTTTCCTCATGCATTTTCTTGGTCAAAGCCTCTTGGGCTTGATGGAGCTATCTCTCCATATCATGCAATATTTGAAGAATTTCTTCCTTCTCTTCCTTCATGGAAAACAACTGTTCACGAAGTTCAGTACTTTCTCTTTTATCCTCAAACAAAATCTGTACCATGTCCTTCAATATAATAAAGTCACGCTTCATATCATCATCAAATAATCTTGTGAAGGAGGAAAATTCACTTGTAGAAGTTTTCGTTATGATGTAAATGAACAAATTAACTTCAAAAAATTTCTCAAAGCTTTCAAAATAAATGACAAAGCTTTTTCAAACCAAATGGTTGTAAATACCAACTCTTATTCAAGCAGCCGAACAACAAACAAACTCCAAAAACTTCTTAACAAACAATCATCAAGAGGGTTTGTTTTCCAAGGGTGACTTTGAGGTCCTTTGGGGTAGGGAAGATGCCTTCAACTCTTTCTTCCTTTTTGTTCTCTCCAAGACTTAGCTAATTAGTAGCAATCCCAAAATCTCAAGCAAACTCAAACAACAATCAGTTTGCAAACAGTAAAACAGTCAATCTTTTACACTGTTTAAACATCTTTCAAGATATACAATCAAGCAACCATGTGCTCTATCAAGCAAGCAACTATGCTCCGATACCAACCTGATATGAAAATGGTCTGGATAACTTGTATGTATTTCAAGAATCTACCACTCAGTTTAAATTAAATTATCTAGCTTGTACTTGACAATTTTGCGGAATTATTTACTTGAAAGTGATGTATGAATTTTTACTATTTACGTGTCTTAAGTTCATTTTTTCTTGCTTAAATTTAACATGTATAACAGCAACATAAATCAGCAAATAAACATTCAAACAAAACAGCAAACTTAATCTAGGAGTTCACCCGAAATCTCGTGGGCTACGTCTCCTTTGAGCTTTGTCATCTTGACTCAGCTCTTTGGGATTATGGTAAGTTTTTTTACAAGTAAATACTTAATTCCAATGAATACAACAATGATCCAAAGGACTGAAAATACCATCAATATCCCTCTAATGGCTGTCCAAACTCTGTAAAAGCTTTAGGCTCTTGTTGACATGATTCCTTCTGTCGGTGCACTAAGCCACTCTGAGCTTCTAAATGACACAAACTCCCTCAAAATTATGTTTCTGCCACTAAAACCACTACTGTTGTATCCAATACACATCAAACACCAAATATCAACCAATAAATCACTCAAATCGAGCACTGCATCCCCAAAATAGGCTATCCTCCACGGTTTTCCCAGGGCTGCCCAAAAATTCACATCAGCTTCTCGAGCTCTAGAAATTTTCAAAATGTTCTAAAACCACTTCCATTGGTTCCAAAATTTCTGAAATAGTCAATATATACTTTTCATTCATCAAAAATGGCCTCCGGCTGCTCCGGTTTCGCCTCAATCACCTATCGGCACCCCTGGCACTAAGATCAAAGAAAACTTCTCTACTGGGTTTTCAACCTCTAGAAGTTCTCAAAAATTTCTGAAACCCTTTTCATTAGATTCATAATGATGTTTTCAATCAAAAATGACCACTGGTTCACTGCATATGGTCTCAAGCAGCTCTGGCTAAGCCCTGCACTGCTGCTGGAAAAAGCTAGCACTAATGGCCCATGGAACTTTATTGAAGCTTTTTTGCCTTCAAACATTCTCTAAAAGATCTACAAACCATCTCATCAGATTCAAACATCTAAAATATCCAATTTATACTATTGTAACTCTGCAAAAGGATTCTATCTCCCCTGGCTAGGCCTCAAAATGAATTTGTCTCATTGTGGCCCTAATGGCCCCTTCATCTTCCTCGAAGCTAAAACTACTGAAGATACCCTCTGTTCGACCTGAAACCTATTCCAAACTGCTCAGAAGGTTGAAGAGACCCAAAATTGACTAAAATTTCACCTAATTTGGTTCAATAATGAGGGAGTTATGGGTTCTGCAAGAAAAATGCCCAATGTCCCCCAAAAACCCCACTAAAAATGGAGATACTCCAGCTATCCGCACCAAATTGACCAACTCCGCTGGAATTAGTGGACTGTGCCAAATATGATCGGACAGTTAGTGGTGGTATTTAATGTTACTTTAATGCTGGCCACATGTAACTGTTGGCGGAAAGTTATCGTCACATAACTGTAACTTAAATATTAAACCGCCCGCATTAAAGGTTGGCATCGTGCTCTGGCACATGCAATGGTTTGTTAACCATTTTCTCCGCCTATTGAAGAACTTATCACTAGCATTTTCCAGGGCCCGGTCATCTGACGATGGGGCTAGCCCTGAGGGGCTAGGCCAAACTTTTCTCCGCCCATACATTGTTTAAAACACAAATAAAACCTGTGTGCCATATGGGTTAAGACACAACATGTAGCCCGCCCAATTGGGCCTGTCGACTGGTAGGGGCTAGACGCTAGTTTGAATCCTGTGGAATATGAACAAATTTTAATGTGCCATTCCTCCGGCCTGGGGCCATGTGGCGGCCTCCGGGCTTGCCACGTTGTACCCTTTAATTGGCCCAATTCCAAAAAGTCAACCATTGTTGAATGATAACTTGCCACTTCTCAAAGTTTGATTAGCCCGAATGGAATATTCTGGGGAATATTCCCAAAATATTCTTTGGAATATTCTTTTTTTAATTTTTCCAAAGTTAAAATGTCAAATTTGGTCAACTGAATTTTGAAGTTTACTGGAGACTTCAAAACTCAATAACTTGCACATACGACCTCAATTTTGAAAACTGTTCATGGCGCCAGAATCGCAGCGATGAGATCTTTCCAGTCGTTCAGATTGCAACCAATTTTTGAACACTTTCATTTTTGAGAAATTTGTTGATCAATGAAGATAAAAAAGAGACATAGGCTAAAAGGGGACTCCAAGATATTTCCAATCAAATATTTACTTACCTTTTAACTCCCCTTCATCAAAGAGAAATCAGTTTTTAAGGAAAAAAGGCCCTAATTTAGCTCCCAAAAAGTTGACCCAAGTCGACCCCATTACCAAAATACATGTCTTTTCATGAGAGGAAATTTTTTTATAAATATAAGTCGTGGCTTCTCATTCTAGCCATGCAACTTGGTCAAGAATACAAAGAAGTATTCAGGTATGAAGCAATAAAGAGGAGAAGTTCACAACTCTTGAACTAAGGAACATAGCAAGGGGTTCTCATTGGTGTTTGCTCATATTATTCTATGATTTTGTTGTGGGTCCCAGGATTATATGTGAACAAATTTTTGGCCCTTCTCTTAGACCTGGGCTTGACATATATTAGAGCAAATATTTTCGACCCTTTGAAGTAGACCTTTCTATACTTTAGAACTAGAGTTTCGGTCATGTGTTAAAGAAGTTTTAGCCTTGTATTAAAGGAGTTTTGGCCTTGTGTTAAAGGAGTTTCGACCCTGTGGAAGGACTGTAATAAACCTCTGCAATTTCATCCCTAAGTGCAGACCTGTCACAAGTTTTGTGGACCTGTGGAGACCTATAACAAGACAATTTCAGCCTTCTACTGGAGCAGTTTACAAACCATTTTTGGATCAATTTTTGAACATGCATTTCAGGCTTGTGGAACATGCTTATTGGACCTTTAACCAAACGTATTCAATCCCTTCCTTGATCAAAATTTTAGCCTTGTTGGGAGTTGGCTTAGACCCTCTTTTGGAAAATAATTGGGCTTCTTTTAGAATAGACTTTGGCCTCCTTTTGAGTTATTTTTAACAACTTGTTGAAGATACCATTGATTTTTTTATGGAGCACTTTGGAATATCAGCTAAAGCATTTTTGAAGTATTGCTGGAGAAACTTGTAGAATATTTGTTGTGCAATATTGGAAGCAAACTTGATACCCTTATTGAAGAAACGTTGAAGCTTATTAAAGACATCCTTTAGACAAGCCTTGTTGAAGCATTATTGAAGGAAATATTAGAGAATTATTGAAGAAGTTTTGGAGAATTTTTGAAGTATCTCTTGTAAATTTTTGGTTTGACCAAGTTGGAGCTTGGATTTATTGAAAGGATCGGTGTCCTTATTTGTTACCAAATTGGAGCTTAGAAGTTATTGTGAGGATTTGAGTCCTCATTTTTTAACAAGTAGGAGCTTGGATATGTTTAAGTTTGGAGCCTTGAAAAAGTCAAAGTTTTTGTTGTACAGGTTGGAGCTTGGTTTGTTGTACAGGAGGAATGGAGTCCTCACTATTTTGATCAATAAATTTATTTGTGTTCGATCTCTTATATTCTGGTTTATTTTGTGATAAAAATATTAACTGGCATAAAATAACGATTGAAATAAATATTTATTCACCCCCCTCTCAGTATTTTCAAAAGACCGCTTTTGAGCTAAAAATACCCTCGTTCATTGGCCTACACCCAATGCTCAATGTGGACCACCTTTAGTCATACTTTCTACCATTGTTGCACATGTCATAAATCACAAATCAGCCTAATTGCATTGGATAAGGCACAGTTAATTAGATCATGGACACACAGATTAAGATCACTCACCGACATAGGGTTTGATTGTATCGAGTTGTCAAAGCATGACAACTCCTGCACCAAGGAAAATGGCTCACTGGGGGTTTGTTACTACTCAAATTATCAGGGGTCCTAGGTGTTAGCACTCCACCAGTTCTCCGAAGGATGAAAAGGAGACTGACAAAGGTAACCACAGACCACTTTGACCTAGTAGCTAGCCCTACCAGGCTGAGAGGGATCTCTCAATGAGATCACAGTCAAGGATTGACTATGACATGAAAGATATTAGGCTAGATATGATAGGCTTATGTAGATTTTGAGAATTTTTGGGCTTTCGTGTTGGATCAAGGATGAAACCAGGTAGCTAGGTCTAGGTATCAAAGGGTTTACAGCAGCAAAAATATAAAGGAGTAAGGTAGTAGTGGATCTATGATGGCTTTAGGGTTTTGTAGGTATGGTGGTGAGTCTGAAAAAATAGATGGATTTAATGAGCATGTTCATTCTTGAATTCATTAAATTGGAAGCATGAAAACACAAGATGACATTTCCATATAAACAAAGCTAAATCAATAGAATTATGCCTATGAAATGTAAGGAAAGCCATTGAAGATACAAGATATGAAAGAGGAGCTATATATCATTAATGTTGTGTAACCGGCTCCAAAAATATAAGAAAAGAGATATCAATGCCTTAGAAATAAGCCACTTCGAGGGGGCAACCTCCAATACATTACATGAATGAACAATTCTTGGATGATACAATTTACAAAACCTCCTTTCTATATAAAGGAGTCCATGGGGCCATAATGTAATCCTAGTGGGCCACAATGTAATCCTAGCCGACCTAACAACAATAATTTAAGGGCACAATAATAACAAAATGGGGGTTACAAGGGTACAATAATAACAATAAGGGGGTTACACTAACAACAATAAGGGACCATACTAGTAATATAGGGACCTAACATGCCCCTCTCCTTCAAAAAAGTGTTGTCCTCAACGCTTGAGTAGCTCTGGGTGCTTCTGTATAAAATTCTCATCCTCCCATGTAGAATCTTCGGTGGGTAAGTTCTTCCACTTGATGAGATACTCTGAAATTGATCGATTCCGTAGTTGTCGAGTTCTTGTTTCCATGACCGCTTCAGGTTCCAATATGATTTTTCCTTCCTCATCAAGTTCTGGAAATATTGTTTGAACTGGAAGATTTTCACCTATAACCTTCTTTAATCATGAAACATGGAAAACTGGATGCACTCGCGAAGAAGAAGGAAGCTCCAATTTGTATGCCATAGTACCAATCTTTTGTAACACCTTGTAAGGACCATAGTACTTTGGCGATAATTTATTATCCTTCTTAGCTTGCTTGAGGGACATTTGTTTGTATGGTTGTAGTCGTAAAAATACCCCATCTCCTACATCAAAAATTCTCTCGCTGCAATGTTGATCTGCCTATTGTTTCATTCAATTTTGTGCCAAATTCAGGTTATCCTTTAAGAGTTGGAGAACTTCTTGCTAATGCTCGATGTGATCTTCCACTGCTTGAACCTTCGAATTTTTCCTTAAAGATGATGTGATGGATGGAGGATGATATCCATAAAGTGACATAAATGGGGTCATTTTTGCTGCAGTATGGAAGGAAGTGTTATACCACCATTGAGCGAGAGATAACCACTTGACCCATTGTGTTTGTTTATCAGATACAAAAAAACGAAGATATCCTTCCAAACATTTATTTACTATCTCAGTTTGACCATCAGATTGAGGATGATAAGATGAGCTATGAGCTAATTGAGTACCTAAACAAGAAAATAAATCTGTCCAAAAATTTCCTGTAAAAATGGGATCTCTGTCACTCACAATAACCCTTGGGTTTCCATGTAGCTTTTGAATTGTGTCCATAAATGTAGTAGCAACTGTACTTGCTTTAAATGGATGAGATAATGCACAAAAGTGTACATACTTGGTAAGTCTATCAACTACCACCATGATGACACTCTTTCCTTCAGACTTAGGTAAACCTGTGATAAAATCCATTGAAATCTCCTCCCAACGTTGACTTGGAATGGATAAAGGTTGTAGAAGTCCCAGGGTCTTAATTGTATCAACTTTTTTCTGCTGTAAAACCAAACATTCTGCCAAAAAATTTTGAATATCAGATTTAAGGTCATCCCAAAAAAAATCTTTCTTCACCCTGTGGTAAGTTTTTTAAAAATACCGAGTGTCCTCCTAAAGGAGAAGTGTGCAATTCCAGAAGAATATTTTGTTTTAGTTGGGAATTCTTACAAAGATATAAGCAATCTTTGTACCATAACGAATCATTTTTCCAACTAAATTTATCATATGTACTAGGATCTTGCTGCAATTTTTGAATGAGTTTCCATACATCTTTGTCCTTCTTCCATTCATATCTTGCTTCGGTTATCCAATCTGGTTGGATAATAGAAATGGCACAAAGCAATGCTTCCACCTCTTCATTCTTTCTTGAGAGTGCATCTGCAACAACATTAAGATTTCCTTTTTTGTAGATTATTTCAAAGTCATAACCCAACATCTTTGTGACCCATTTTTTCTGCTCTTCGAAAGATAGTCTTTGTTCCAAAAAGTGTTTAAGACTATCATGATCATTTTTTACCTTGAAATGTCTTCCCATTAGGTAAGTTCTCCATTTCTTTAGTGCATGCGGTATTGCTAACATTTCCTTCTCATAAATAGGTTTCTGTAAATACTTTCCTTTGATTGGACAACTTTCAAAAGCAATGGGTCTTCCTTCCTGCATTAAAAACGCACCAATTCCATTTCCTGAGGCATCACATTCCACAATAAAGGTTTTTGTGAAGTCTGGCGTAGCTAAGACTGGTGCTAGGCACATTGCCTCTTTAAGATGTTCAAAGGCCTTAGTTGCTTCAGGAGTCCATGAAAATACATCTTTCTTCAATAATGTTGTTAGAGGTGCTGCTATTCTCCCATAATTCTTAACAAACTTGCGATAATACCCTGTTAACCCGAGAAATCCTCGCAGCTGCTTTATGGTTGTGGGGACTTTCCATTCCTTAATGGCTTTAATTTTGTTAGGGTCTACTTTAACACCCTCGTGAGATACAATATGACCCAAATATTCCACCTCTTGTACTCCAAAGAAACATTTGGATGTTTTGCATATAATTGTTTCTCCTGCAATAGCTTGAGCACCCTGTCAACATGTTCAACATGATCCTTCCAAGACCTGCTGTAGATTAGTATATCATCAAAAAAATACTAGCACAAATTTTCTAAGGAAGGGTTTGAAAATGGAATTCATCAACCCTTGAAATGTAGAAGGTGCATTGGTAATGCCAAAAGGCATGACCAAAAATTCATAATGACCCTCATGAGTTCGAAATGTTGTTTTTGGAATATCTTCAGTCTTCATTCTAATTTGATGATATCCTGAACGAAGATCCAACTTGGTAGAATAAATTGCTCCATGTAATTCATCCAATAATTCATCAATCACAGGAATGGGAAATTTATCTTTAATGGTGAGCTTATTGAGCTCCCTATAATCCGGACACATTCGCCATGATCCATCCTTCTTGTGTACCGATACTACAGGAGCAGAGAAAGAACTTTGACTAGGTTGAATTATACCCGCCTCTAACATTTCTGCAATCATACGTTCAATTTCGCTCTTTTGGAAGTAAGGATATCTATAAGGCCTAATGTTTGGAGGAACACTTCCTGGAATCAAATGAATAGAATGATCATGATCACAAATAGGTGGGAGTCCTTTGGGAGTTTCAAACACCTTGGAATGATTGTCCAAGACTTGTTGGAGATCTGCAGAAATAGATGATTTTGATGTTGGAACTTCTAGTGAGCATAATTGTGAAATTACGCCTCGTTGTTCTTTCTTTAGAAGCTTTGTCATGACATTAGAGCTTATTAGCCTTCCCGGCTTCCCCGCAATACCCCGTAATTTGACTTCTTTTTCTTCTGGAAAAAATTTCAAGTAAATTTCTTGAAAATTAAAAGCTACCATCCCCAAAGATTGTAACCATTGTACTCCTAGTACAACATCAGCACCTCCCATAGGAATGGAAAGCATTGGACTAGTCAATACATATTCCCCCATGGTTAGCTTGATATTATGGCATTTTCCAGAGCAATTTATAGCTCCTCCATTTGCAACCATCACTTGACATTTTGGTGCTAGGTATAGGAAACAATTTAATTCCTTGGCTACCTTACAATGAATAAAATTATGGGTGCTACCTAAATCAATCAACGCTATTACCTTTTTCTTCTTGATATGTCCTTCTATCTTGAGAGTTTGAGGAGTGGTAATTCCTGCCAATGCATTACACGATATGGTCAGATTCATTTCTTCCTCTTTTAGGGTTGGTTCCTGGTGTATATCCTCTTCTTTTTCATTTTCATCTTCCTCTTCACAATCTATGTAAAATAATTTCTTCTCAGCACACCTATGACCTTTAGTGTATTTGTTATCACAACTATAGCAAAGCCCTTTTTCTCTTTTTTCTTCCAATTGTTGTGGTGTCAACCTTGTAGGTTGCGGAAATCTAGGTGTAGCAACACTTCCTTCTTTATAGAATTGAGTGGTAGGCTTCCTTGTCGCCATAATTTTACATTCAACTTTTCTTGCCAGCCTGAATTCCTTCTCCAATGAATCAGGTTCCAAAACGCGAACTTCATGTTGGATTTTATCTTTTAAAGTGCCTATGAAGAGATCAATCTTGTGTTCCTCTGGAATATCAGTTACCCTTATATTCAACTTTTGGAAGTCCTCAATGTGCTGCCCCACTAAACCCTTTTGTTTGAGATTTATCAATTGGCTAAAGAAGGTGTTGCTCTTTGTATTCTCATAATGTGCTATCATTTCCTCCGTAAAAATTGACCAAGTGACAATTTTTTTACGGGAGCAAAGCCATCGATACCATACAAATGTGTTTTGTTCTAAATGTAAAGTTGCAATGCGTACCTTTTGTGTGTTTTGCACATTATGGAGATCAAAATATTGCTCCATCTGTAGTATCCATGTTACAGGATCCTTTCCATCAAACTTCCTCATATACATTTTTGGAATATGGTGGTTCTTCCCGCCAACATTAGAGTTTATGAAATCACGATTGACATTTATTTTGTTCTCATCATGAGGTTCTTCTACTATCTTTTCACCATTAGGAAACATTTCTTGTATCAACTTTGTCAAACCTTCGATGTCTGCTTTTAGATCATTTTTCATGTTTTCCATGTTGTCTTTCATGTCATCCATCTTAGCTTCCATGCCAGCTTCCATGCCATCCATCTTAGCTTCCACGCCTTTCTTCAAACCGTCCATCTTCGCTTCCATGCCTTTCTTCAAAACTTCCATTTCATTTTTTTTTTCTCTTTGCGAGAGAGAAATTTGGTGCACTTGCTCTTGTATTTTTGATAGATCATGTTGCAATTCTTCATCTTCATGAGTCATCGTAGAGCCTTCTGAAGGCTTAATGGGTGTTGAATTATTTTTACGGGGCATCTTTTAGAACCCAATACTGATATCTATTCTACAATATACCCTTGGAATCAATTCAAATTGATTCTTCAAACAAGACTTATGCAATTCGGAAAAAAAAATACACACATTTTTCTTGCTTTTGAGGAGCTCGATATTGAAATTGGATTATCTCTGTGATTGCAGCACTTCAATATTTGAATTTCGGTACCAACGTAGCCCTCTGAATTCTCTTTCGAATGCCATAGGTATGACCTAATTTGGATTCTCCAAGACAAAGCTGTGTCCAATATCCCACAATGACCTAATTATGGACTGGTTCAGTAGAGCAAACTTGTACGACTTGCCACGTGTCACTGTTTTTTCCTTCAGCTCTGAAATTGATATCCAAGAAACTAAAGTCCATTTACTTGCGGCCACTTTTTACAGCACTCCAATCCGATGCTCAGAGAGAGAGTTATGAATATTTTCTCACGATCACCTCTTTGAGAAGAAATTCGGGAGCCTGAAAAAGCACTACCTTCCACAGATCATATCTCTCAAAATATTGCGAACCAAGCACTAAAATTTTTGACGAGTTTCCTCAGGATTTGAGCTGCGCACCCTAAAAGTTTCAGATTCTGGACCTTCGTAGAAAAAATGTTATAGTGAAAATGCCACGATGACCTGTTTATAGCAGCGAAACCCTAGAATCCAAAGCTCTGATACCAAATGTTGTGTAACCAGCTCCAAAAATAGAAGAAAAGAGATATCAATGCCTTAGAAATAAGCCACTTCAAGGGGGCAACCTCCAATACATTACATGAATGAGCAATTCTTGGATGATACAATTTACAAAACCTCCTTTCTATATATAGGAGTCCATGGGGCCATAATGTAATCCTAGTGAGCCACAATGTAATCCTAGCCGACCTAACAATAATAATTTAAGGGCACAATAATAACAAAATGGGGGTTATAAGGGTACAATAATAATAATAAGGGGGTTACACTTACAACAATAAGGGACTATACTAGCAATATAGGGACCTAACAATCTATGATGGCTTTAGGGTTTTGTAGGTATGGTGGTGAGTCTGAAAAAATAGATGGATTTAATGAGCATGTTCATTCTTGAATTCATTAAATTGGAAGCATGAAAACACAAGATGTCATTTCCATATAAACAGAGCTAAATCAATAAAATTATGCATATGAACTGTAAGGAAAGCCATTGAAAATACAAGATATGAAAGAGGAGCTATATATCATTCAATAGAGACTATAACAAGGAAAATACATGATCATAAACTCACTGCACATGAATTCCTAGATAATAGCTGGAACTGCATCCTTTGATTTCTGAAAATGAAAGTGAAAGTACAAGCTATAAGATTACAATCCTTTGATGTAAAACTAGTCAAATGACTCTAAAAATGATATATATAGACCAAAACAACATCTCCCCTCTCTCAGGGGTTGAAACCATCAATTGTGGAGTTGATTACATAATATTTTCAACAAACCCTAATGTCTAGTGGAGGTTAACCAATTCACCTCATCATAGGAAACTAGATACATTTGACCAAAATTACATTAAAAATAATTTATCTACCCTATTTCACTATTTACCAGAGTAATTACACCTCATGACATCATAATTCATCAATTACATAAGTAAAAATTCAAACTAGGTCAAACAGCCTATGAAAATTGCCTTTTGGAGAAAGCGTAGAGAGCCTGGAGAAAGCATAGGGAGCTGAGGAAAAATGATTTTTGGAGGCCTTCCAGGTGTCCAAATCTTGATCTGAAAGATGCTATGGAAATATTTGTATGTCTACTACATGATAGGCTCATCAAGCACTCAAAAAGGTGGCTTCTAGCCCTCCAAATCTTCGTTCCCCTAAGAGTACTCAGAAAGCATAGCGAAGCCTCCAAAAACAAGGCAGAAAGGTGATTTTTTGCATTTTTTTGGGCATTTTGACCCCCCAAAAGTCGCTAACATGGCTCAACTACTGACTAGGATTGATGTACTCATCAGGAGGAATCCAAAAATGTTGAGTTTTCATCTAATGGACCCCCCAACAAAAGTATAGCGTGGCTACTTTGGCACGAAATTCTAGAGTGTTTTTGGCTTGAAATTGTTGAATTTTCACTTGGTGATGAATGAGAGCTCTTCTTCAATGAGGTGAATGAAAAATTGAGCTTGAATTGGTCTTTTATAGCCTGTGGTGGTCATTTTTCTTCATGGTAGTGGGATGGCCCACTACATGACCTTTTCACTTTTCTTTGAAAACTTGACACTTGCTTTGCAACTTTAGGAACATGATAAACTTATGACATATTTGAAACATGAATTACATTTGAAACCAAACTTTATTGAGAAATTTTACCTATTACCACTCCTCATTGCCGATTTTATGCATGGAATGACAGATTTTGTGGTTGAAACCCTAATGACCTAATGAAGACACTGAGCTGAATGAAATCATGATGATGTTGACAGAAGTGATGATGATGACATTTCAATGATGGTACACTCAACTGAGTGATGAAAAGGACCAGCATGTAAATTTTTTTTGAAAGGAGTGGAAATATTCCTAGACACACTACCCAGTGACCAAATTTTTATTTGAAAACCTAATGAAATGACAAAAATTTGACTTTGAGGACCTAACAAGACATGATAAGAGCCCATTTTATCACTGGTGATAGGCTGAACAGGCTGACACTAACACTAGGAAGGGATCTTATAGAGAAACTACTAGGTCAAGTGAAAACAATGGAGCAATAGCCCATTTTCACCTCAACTAAATATCCCTGCTCTTTACAGACTTTCACCGATGGGAGGAGCCCCAGTATGAGAGGAATTTCTATGATAGGTGGATCAATGATACGATGAAGAGTGATTCCTAAAGCCTATTCACAAGAGAGGCTCAGATAATGGGCTTACTTGCTATAGACGCAAGATGGATGGCTCTCTTAGAATGGCTAAGAGGAATACCTGAATCTAGAGTTGAGGTTTTTTTCTTGATAAGAAGTTCCCTAGACCCAAGAATCCTAAAGGAGAAAGGGTTGTATGTAATCCTTGTGGAATTTGAGTCACAAAGTTGTGGGACCATAAAGAACCCAAGTGGGTCCAAACTAGGTCAAGGGTATGGAATCGATTGACAATAGAGGGGCTTGACCAGTTTAGGAAGGAGAATAGGATCAAAGGGATAATTTTCTTTGAAATTCAAATGTAATGATCCAGATGAGGACACTAACCAAAAGAAACCTAGGGAGAGGAATGATCCTTGAGCTAGGAATAGCAATATCTCAATATTCCACTATCGGATTGAGCTCAAATTTGGAGGACCCCTTGAGAAAACCCCAACATAGATGTGGACCAAATTTCAAGGGTTTTGGATGGCTATAAAATATTTCTCTTGATGCTCTAGGAGAGCTTCTAGGTTAAGCCTAGAGAGAGGAGAAAACGATGAAAAATATTTTTTTTTAAGTTATCACCAAGGGCTAGAACAGTTCCTTTCCTTAGGGAAAGATGGAGTCAATGAGATTTTGAGATTTGAAGAATATTTCACCCAAAAAAGGAGACCTTAGGAAACTTTGCATTGAAAATTAGGGAATGAACTCGGCTACCAAAGGAATTTACACTTCGATGTGCAAGAATTGATGACTTATCAAGGTATTATCAATGAATTTTAACCTCTAGGAACATTCATTCATCATACATCATACATGATACATGTAACATAAGTAATGCCTCATAAGTCCAAAAGTCCCACAATTTCGTATAAAATTAGGTAAATTTTAGATCTCAAGAGAAAAAATCCAATACATTATTCATGTGACAAGATAAATGTAAAGATAGTCATGAAAAAGAGCACTTACATGTATAATGAGTATATCTAATCATCAATTCAAGACAAAATTTGAAGGTCCAAGATCAAGAGATAGTATCCAAAATCAAAATTAATCCATGAAACCAAACTCGTCCTCTAAAAGGGAATGTGAAATTCTCACAAGATATTCTAATCTAATCCAAGTGATGATGAGAGGAATCACTGAACCTCGCGTATATTTATACAATCCATAAGGGGGTTCAAATAGCATAATTAGCCTAATAATTCCCCAAATAATAAAACAATGTACAATAATGATATGCCTTGGTGACAATCCCACCAAGATAGCTCCAAAATAGAAAGATAAGCCTCTTAAGAGGGGAAAATAGTAAACATGATGAGTTGTTGGGCCATTGAGAAGGCCTAGTGGAGTCCAAAGTGTGCCAAGTTGAGAGAATAGGCTCCAAACACAGTGATCAAGGGGTTGTCCCCTTGATATCCAAGCAAGTCACATGTGGTGTCCCCATGTGGGTGTAGGGGGGACAATTACATCTTCATGGGTCTCCAAGTTGATTTATTATGCATGTAAGCTATTTTTAAGGGCTATAATGATGACATAAGCCCTCCCTTTGTCTCCCATGGTGAGAAACATCCTCATCTAAGCCCTGGAATGTCTTCCAAGTGTATGGTACAACTGTGAAGCCGATTAGACGTGGTGATATAGGTGCATCATCCTCATCCAAAAAGGTGCAACACAAGCAATCAATGATTGGTGTTGGGGATTCATGAAGTGCTCTCTACTATGGTGGAGCCCATGGCTCTCAATGCTCACCCTACAAGTGTCAATGTGACCCTCTAGAGAGCTTGGACCTCGTATAGGGAGACCAAACCCCAAATGAAGACCCACCTGAAATCTTGTATAAGATCCAATGTGCCTCCTCGCCTTCCAATACAACAAATCATTGGAGTAATTGAGTAAAAGATCTTACAAAACATGGAAAACAAGCGGACACTTCATAATGGAATTCCCTTCCATAGTGGACTTTGGCATGTACATGAGTCTCCAAGCTCAATAAAAAGTTTAACCAAGGATTCTATTAGGTGGTTTCAGCCTTAAAAGGGGGTGACATGCCTATGGTACATCCATCAAGTGGTAGGTGGCATGTGATATAATGATGGACTGTAGTGGGGATCAAGCGAAGGATCCAAGCCACATGCCATGGTACAAGGGTAGTTATAATAGGGGAAGCATGTACTTGGGTATATGAGTGTAGGAGGGAGAAATCATGGTACATGAGTGACCCTGGCTTTTGTTTTTTCACCATTCTTCATATGTTTTTGGTCTTTGATTGATTATTTTTTATAACTGCTCGGGACTCTAGGGGATGAGAGCATGATGTGTAGGATACAACAGTAGATACCCCCTTTAAGGCAGGACAATTCATTTCCCACCAGGGGTTAGGATAATCATAAGTCCTCTAATGTAGAGGGGTGTCATTTAGGGCCCATAGGAACCATGATGATGGCCATAGATAAGGGGTAGAGCTTATGTTTGGATTTTTCCCACGTGCAAAATTTGTATGTCCCTACCATATTTTGCATTTTGTGGTAATTTTCCTATTGAGAGTGGCCAAATTATGCTTTTTGTTTTCTTTTTAGCAGCATCAACCTCCGAGGCATCATTCCAGGGCCCAAGGTGTGGACAAGGGGAGGGGGAGGCTAACCCTTTATGGACCCAGTGGAAAAAAGTGGACCGAGATGGGAAAAGAGATAAATCAGGATAAAATGAGTGGAGGGGAGTGATTTATATGATGTCAAGAAGTGGGATTACGCAACCAAAATCAGGATTTCCCATGTAGTTCCAACCCTAAAGCAAGTAGCAATTAAATGAGATTTCACGGGACTAGGATACAAGGGTAACCACCAAATCAGGCATAGGAGACAAGAGTACAGACCTAGCCCATTCCTTCTATTGAATCTCCCCACCAATCCATGCCCAAAAGTGTCCATGATAAGTAAACAAAATTACTCAACTATGCCAATGAAAGTAAGCCATACCTTCGGGGTTGAGAGGCCCACCTTCAAACATACGATCATAATAGATGGGTGAGGGACCACATGGCTAGCTCAGGTGGCAAAGATAGTGGCACATTGAGCTATCTGGTGGTTGTAAGGGGTCGATGGTTGTCGGTTGAGGACCATCTAGGAGAAAATTTTCTCCTATGGATACCACCCATGTGTGGTGGGTAACAGGGCCAAGCTCAGCAGAATTTCCCCATCTCATGGAGGAACTCAATGTAATGGAGATCATTGATTCCTAAAGGGGGGGGGGGGATTGATACAGGTGGATATTAATGGCCACCCACCTATTCCACTAGCTCACAACACAATTTTTCTATTTTGGAATTTTTTCTATTTTTGGTATTTTTTTGGTCCTAAGCTTCCAGAACCGCTTTGTGGCCCTAAACGATATTTTTGGGGAAATGGGAAAATTATAGCGTCATAAAATGTTTTTCTCGGATAAAAATTTTCAACGAGCTATCATGTGCACCAAACAAAGGTTGTATGTTAAAATTATGACCTCAAGAAGTTGGTGTTCCAACGTACCCCATCGAGGCCCAAAAAATATTTGGTGCTTCATCTCTTAGGGTTAGTGTAATATTCCCAATGGGAAAAGTAGGAATATAGCTCATAATAATGGAAATAGCAGCAAATGTTAACACATTACATATGAGCCAAATAATAGATCCATGTTATTATGTATAACAATAATAAATAAGTACAAGATCTTAGGGATCCAACCCCTCAAGATAGGCAAAAGAAGCCTCCAATGCCAAAATGTACCCAAAACATGTAATACACTACTACACAAAGCACTGAAGCAAGAACAACGCAGTTTTAGTAACTAATACTGCAACTGGAACATATGTATAAATGGATCTGCTAAGATCATGCTCATACAGGGCTAAAAATGGAGATCTATGCTCCTCAACACTTTTCCAAGACAACCCAGGAAGGGTTTCTGGAAATACACCAAATATGAATGGTGGATCTAAAGCCCTAGGGCTAAAGATGCACTGCAACTGAAGCACCTAGAAGGAGGTGGTTGAATCTGATGTAGATCTCTTCAAGGGTCTCCTCCAATGAAAGGTTGAACCCTTCACCTACAGGAAAACACTCTAAAAGAGCCAATAGATCCTCCTCTGAAACTGCCCTCCAAAATAACGTAATTCCCAGCTGAACCTAAGTTGTGAATGATGGGTATAGGTTGGCCTGATGCCAAAGATCTGAAATTTACTCAAGAACCCTCCTTGCTGATCTCCCAAGAGAAGGAACCCTTCCTCCTATGAAAAACTATCTCAGAAAGTGGGTTTCTCAACCCTCCACTGCAACACAACACAAATCTGAACAGAAACTACACTGTAGCTGAAGACTAAAGCTTGGCCAGAATTTCGGATATGTGGAAATGATAGATCAATACTCTTCCAAGAGGCCCCTCAAGGAAAGAGGTGGGATTCCCACTCGGGAACACCCTATGCTAAACAGCACTGTAATCTTAACTAAATAGCTGAAGAGAGCAACAAAGTCTAAACAGACATATCAAAATAATCATCATAACATAACCCCATACAGCTGCCATCCTCTTCCTTATAAACAATGTGAGCCTTCTCACCTTGGGTCCCACTCATTAGGATTTTCACCATCATGCAATCAATCTTCCTCCAAAACTGCGTTGTCCCATCATTAATGCCACTCCTCCATAATAGTGATGTTTGATTTGGTCAAAGTTGACCTATTCAACATGCTCTAGCCCCTTTTCACACATAAGGGTCTTCAATCCAGCTTTTAGATGACCTCCATTCACACTAGGAGTGTCTTTTATTCCTAATAAGGAGATTTATGGGTCTCGATACCCTCTTATTCTTCTATCTAAGAGAAAATTTAAAATTTAATATTCCAATTAGCTGTGTGCTAATTTAGGAATATTACAGTTAGGCTTTTTGGATGTTTAGGGTTTCTCATTACTTATTTATGATCAAAAGGCCTCCAAGCCTCATTGTAACATAGTTAAGCGAAGGTGCATAGCTGTCACATCTCTTCTCACAAATAAGCTACCACTATTCGAGCTAGTTTGCTTTCCTTTTGCATGTATATAGTTTCAACATTTTCTATTTATTAATTGAAGTCTTGTTTCCCTATATCTCTATATTTTGGTTATAAATATGTGTTTCATTGTATTCCCTTCATAAATTCAGATCAAACCCTAGCTAACCCCTTCTCTTTTATTCACTCTTTCATCATGTCCCTAGTGGTTCTTACTTTATCCCTAAAAGTGATTCATGACACCAATCACATATGTTCATCTCTTTACTAGTAAGAGTGCATGAGTGTGTCGCCCTCACATTATGTGTGGCAATTTACGTGTTTGCTACAATAGGGCAATCTACCTAAGCACTTTGGCATCCCAAGGTGGTTGTGCATCTAAGCTAATACAAGTTGATTCAAGAATGATTGATCCAACATAGAAGAGTATTTTCTATAAGGATTAAGAGACGTCAATGTCATCAACTAAATGTGGCACCCATGCCAAAAGCACAACAGTAGGTCACACCTTAGTATCAATATGAATATTTAAGAGCTAAACCCATACACAACATGTACATATACCTTAGATTAAGATACATATATGCCAAAATATATTGCATTTAATACTACATGCCTCGATACATAATGCTCTACAAATTAGTATGTAATGTATTATATAGAAGAAATATTTAGGTTTAGAATGGTAAGTGAGATGGTTTGTTTAGCCTCTTTTAAATTTGTAGATGAGATGGTTTGTTTAGCCTCTTCTAATATTTTGGATTTTTGAGAGCATACAAGTTTAAAATCAAAATATATCTATGGACAAATAGAAGAACACAATTGCTTCATGCTTGGGAGAGAAATCAAAGTAAACTATTCCAACCCCCATTGTAAGGTGATTTTTTCTTTTTAGACTAAGTTGAGCCTAGATTAGGATCAACCCCAGGGTTGCAAAGTAAACTATTTTAATCCCCATTGTAATCTAATTTTTTTTTCTAACCAGGTTGAACTAGGTTAAAGCTAACCCAGCTAGATTAAAACTAACCCCAATATTACATAAGAGAACCATTTTTCTATCTGCAAAAAGTTTAGATGCAAATTTTATTCCCCGGGAATGGCTCCCACTCATCCTCCCAATCAAAGTTTAACCAATAACCGAATAATACTAAACCCCACACAAATTAATTCATCTACACATCACATCAGGAATCATGCAATGTAATCCCTGCAAAGTGATTACACCGTCGTTGTCATCCATGGGAAAAGGAAAAAGTGTATAAGATACATGTAAGATACAGCCTACGCAATGTACACATGAGTTCTGAAATGACAAATGTAACGTATGCAAGTTACATATAGGGTGTCATAGTGCAATCGAGTTGACGGAAGGCCTTCACAAACCCTTCATCAACACTCTGAATCATTTTGTAAATCCATGCTTAAACTGTCAAAGCTTTCTGTTTATAAGCCTAAATCAATGCTTAACCTATCAACTAGATCCTAAAATGTAAAGCTCACGCCATACATTCGTCAAAATGCAGAAAGGGTTCTGCGATTCCATCAAATCATTACTCCGATGGAGCCATCCCAACTCATCTTTCGTAACTCTCGGGCTGCCTCGAACCCCCACACGAGCTGTCCGACTGAAAAAAAACGGACCCACCCTTTGGAATCTTGCAGCCGATGCCAACCTCCCACCCTAAACAGGACAAGAAAAATGAATTGAACACACAGCTCGAAATTGTTTTTTTTTTTTAGCCCCCGGTAATTAGCTTTTAAATTTGCTCAAAATTTGGGTAACTTTGGTACGATTTCTATAAAATATAAAATCTGGTAAAATTATTTGTAAATTTAAGTTATAGTTGTCAAGCTTTCAAATTATGAGTACGAAAATTTCTGTATTATTTCTATAAAATTTGGTAGAATTATTTGTAAATCTAAGTTATAGTTGTCAAGCTTCCAAATTATAGGTATCTCTAGATTTTTTATGGTACTGACTTTATTTCCACCATTGAAAAAACAATTCAAACACTCTTACAACCAAATTTAAAACAAAAACAAAAATTGCCAAATTCCAATGATTTTTTTGTCATCCAAGCAAGTTTGTTTTCTCAATAAATAGTAGAGGAATTCATAATTAAGGTACTGGCTTGTTGAGTAGATGAATTAGTAATTAAGCTCATTTTGTACGGGCTTGACATAGGATTGATTCTATTCATTCCAATCCCTATTACTATAGGGTAGATTTCAACAGCTACTAATATAATTACCATTATAACTATGGGGTTTAAATATGTTCTTTGGGCAGGTGAATTTGGGGATTTGAACTTGGAATTTTTTGGCATATAACATTTAAATTTGTAACCTTTGATCAATAACATTATCTTCTATCTATAAGGGTTTTCGGCACTGTATTATATTAGATATCATTTTTGGGTTTTCTACACTGCATTATATTAGATATCATTTTTGGGATTCAACTTGGGTTAAGTAAGTCATTCATCTATGACCATTTCCATGAGAAGACTAATTTCGTTTCAATCCCATTTTTTCACCCCTATAAGCATCACCCCATATAATAGAAATGGCCATAAATAAATGACTTACTTAACCCAATTAAATCTCCAAAATGATATTTAATATTATTCTTTAACACTTCGCAGATAACACTTTATTTTCACGCCCGAGCAACTACAAAGAAAAGAATTGATAAATCAAGATCATGGCAGTGTTGATAATGTAGGAGGTTCCTGCATGAGCAAGCATCCATGATAGCCCACCAACTCACAGGCGACCCATCCAGCTCGGCTGATGATATGCCCGGCTCCACTTTGGTCGAAATTAGCAGGCCACCCGACTCCAATTCCTCTATACATATGATGCCCGGATCTTCAACGTCCTTCACAGCTCAGGCCCAGTTAGCATAATACATCTCTCCCAGTGCCAGTCCCACGTCCCACACTCCCAGTCCCAATCCTTCGGTTTCAAAATTCAATATGGAGAAAATTATGGTCCTCGTCTGCATCATGAGCTTCACGATCCTCGGGCTCTCCTCGGCCCAGGAAATCAACCACGCCGCCGCCGTAACTCTGGCCACCGCGCCCGCCGCCGCTGCGACACCCGCGGCTCCGGCTCCCACCCCGGCGTCCCTGAACCTCTCGGGCATCCTCGACAAGGCCGGGCAGTTCAACACCTTCATAAGCCTCCTCAAGAGCACGCAGGTGGGCATGCAGCTGCAGAGCCAGCTGAACAATTCGCAGCAGGGGATCACGATCTTCGCCCCCTCGGACGCCGCCTTCGCGGCTCTGAAGCCCGGAGCCCTGAACTCCATTACAGACCAGGACAAGATCGCCCTGCTGCAATACCACGCGCTGCCCAACTACTACACCTTCGGGCAGTTTCAGACGGTTAGCAACCCGGTGAGAACCATGGCGTCCGGCAACGGCGGACCCTTCGGCGTCAACGTCACGGCATTCGGCACCAGCGTCAACGTTTCCACAGGCCTCGTCAACACGCCCGTCAACAGCGCAGTTTATTCCCAGAACCCGGTGGCCGTATACCAGGTCGACAAGGTGCTCCTGCCGGAAGAAATCTTCGGCGTCAAGCCTCCGGCCGCAGCTCCGACTCCCGAACCCGGGGCTCCCGTCTCGTCTCCCGCTGTTTCTCCCTCCGGCGCATCTACTACCGGATCTTCTACAAGCTCCGCCTGTGGATCCATGGCGGCCCTGGCAAAGGGCCTCTACATTGTTTTCCTCGCTGCTGGTGCCCTCGTGCTCGTGATTTCGTCGTAGCGCCCAATTGTTTTAATGTAGGAACCCGGCGCTGAGGGTGAATTGTTTTATTGGGTTTTTATTAGATTTACCTGTTCGTTCCTGCTTCGTTGCCTTTGTCGTTGTGGGGTGGTGAAATAAAGGATCATTCTTTGATTGCGGTGCTTGGGTTTCGAATTCCGTTGCAGACAGACAGACAGAGGGGGGTAAATACAGTTTTTGTATGTGGATTGTGAATGTTATGTAACCACGTTCATAGATCAATGAAATTCTTACTGTTTGGTAAGTACTCGTTTGCAGTTTGTATCATTTGAAGGCTATGGTGCTTGCTTCAGTGAATTTTTGTAAGATGCCATCTTTTTTTTTTCATTCATTAATATTTAATAAATATTTATTTATTTTTTATTGTTATTATTTTGGGCTTAAATAGTAAAGAGCATGTGTTTTTTTCTAAATGGTTTAAAATCAGAAGGGCAGAGTGTATGTATGTTTTCGTACACTTATCAAATAACTAAGGAAGATTCATTGTCCCAAACGAGTCTCATACACCAATTTAATTGGTTGTAACCTTAAAATTGGATAATAATAATAATAATGATCTACATACCTCGAAAATATGATTTTTAAAACCTTTATTCTTTTTTAAACCAACAATTATATATGGTTTAGGTTTAAGAATAATGTGAAAATATTCTTTTGAATATATACAATCTAATAGATGAAATTGAGGCTTTCTAAATTTTTTGGGGGGTTTTTTATTTTTACTATCTCCACTATTGTAATGTTACAAATTATGCATATTACAAATAACTACACATAAGTATTCAGATTGTTATAGGCATTTATGAGTCATTTAATTTATAATGTCATGCTAGTAAAATATTTGTTATTATTTACATTATTAAAATATTTTTTTGTGACATAATTTACTTCCAAGTCTAGAACTTAAATTCAAATTCAAATTTTTACAAACCATAGTTGTCCTTACTCTCATTAATATCAAAATCTTATCAATATTCGTGATTTAACTTGTATCATTGGACTAATAATTTATCAACTTCTTATAACTGGAAGAATATGCCTATTTATTTAGAAAGCTAGCTAAGCCACCTGCTTAAAAAAAAATGAAATATTTTTGGATTATTGAACTTATATCATTGGACTAATAATTTATAAACTTCTTATAATTGGAAGAGGCTCCTCCTTGGGAGAGAGTAGCTCCTCCATCTCAAGTACACCGACTTGATCTTGCTCTAAGGACTCCCTCACTCCTCAAACCTCACATCCCGCTTGAGAACTGTCTTCTTGAGTCGTGGTGGATACACCCTATATGCTTGAGTTGTCTCATTGCATCCCATGAAAATACTCTTTTCTATTATGGGCTCCAACGTCTTCCTGCTATCTTTGGATACATGGCAATAAAATTTTGTGCCAAAGATATAGAATTGTGAAACAACATGGTTATTTCCTGTGAAAGCCTCCTCCGGTGTAACTTGGCCAAGAACCCTGTGTCGACTCTTGTTCTACAAAAATACTATAGTGTCGCATGCCTCTGCCCACAAGAACATTGGTAGTCCTTGATCATGCAACATGGCCTTGGCCACTCCAACAATATTGCAGTTCTTCCTCTTATCCACACTACTTTTCTTATGGTTATGGGGTACTATTAACTCTCACCTAATTCCCTCCTTCGCACACAAATCCTTGAAGCCATTGGAGACATATTCTCCACCATTATCACTTCTCACTACCTTGATTTTATTCCCAATCTGGTTTTCTATCAAGGCCTTAAACTCGATGAACTTGGTTAAGGCCTCGTCTTTCTCCTTCATATAAAATATCCAAGTTCTTTGAGAATAATCATCAATGAAAGTAACATAATATCTATGTCTCATAAGAGACAGAGAAGAGAAGGGCATGCATACATATAAGTGCACCAACTCTAAAATCCCTTTGGCTCTAATTTCTCGACCCTAAAAGGAATTATTGGCATACTTTCCAAGTGTGAACACATCATGCTAGTCAAAATTGCATGTTGGCAATCATGTGGCTATTTGTTGAAGAATCTTTCATGCCCCATGATGCAAGTGTCTCATGTGTTTGTGCCAAAGTTCTTCAACATCTCTACTCTACTCACCACCTTCCTTGTTGCTCAAGGTTGTGCATGTCTCAACCTGCAGCTTGTAAAGGTTCTTCACCCTTACACCTATCTACTTCACTACTTCAGAAGCTAAGTGCTTGAGGTACACCTTACCTCTACTGAAGATGAAATCATATCCCTTGTCCTCAAGAGTAGCTATTGAAACAAGGTTCTTATTCAGTCCGGGAACATAAGGGACATATCTGATATGGAGAGGGCTCTCGGAATCCCTCTCAAAGTTGATAGTACCAACTCCCCTAGATGTGTACTTTCCATCATCTCTTAGCTCAATCTGAAACTACATGTCCTTCTCCTTCAGCTTGTTGGAGAAAAGGGAGTTTTGTAAGTTAAATTCAATTTCTCCTTCTTCGATAACTACTTGTGAATTTTTTGGAATTATCTTATTATGTTTTTCTTCTTTCATCAAGAAATTATCAAACATAAAAACATGAAGATCACAAAAACATAGAGAACACAAGATATAGGCTCCAAGCCAAGGAAAAACCCCACCAAGGGGAAAACCCAAAAAAATCTCTTCTTATAGAATCAGATCAAATGAGACATCCAAGGCCCTTTCACCCTCTAGAAGCCAAGTCAAACCCTCCTTTTGCTCAAATTTCGACCTTTCTCTTTTCTCTGTGAAATTTGAGATCAAATGTTCCAAAAATGTGTGCCCATAATGATCTCCAACTTTCTTCTATTTATACTTGTCCAGAGGGATGCGAATAGGCATGTCCCTTAGGGAAAATCCTACATGACAGGCAGGGCCGACTTGACTTCTAGAAGGAATTTTTACCCAAAATACATATTTAAAAAAAAAATCATTTTTCTTTATAATAGGTCCAACTAGGACTTTTACTCTCTGGCTCAAGAAAACCTAGAAGCATGAAGAACATGTTTATCTAATAAAATAATAATAATAACAATAAATTTTTTTCTTATTTTTCTCTTTATATAAAATAAAAAATGATATAGGTACAAATACCATTATGAAGACCGAACCTAGTTACATTTTCTAACACTCCCTCTTAATTAGATAGGTTTTCATAATTCCACAATCGGTACAAGGATACTTCTCAAATTGAAATATTCTCATAAGAAGAGATCCAGATTTATAAGCATCACTCATCATAGCCAACATTGTCACATTATCAAGGCCTTGACAGGTACACTCTACCTCTCCACAAGATCATAGCACAATGTTGGGAGGAATTCCATGGGACACCACATTGCCTCACAGAGATACATATTCCACTT
Organism: Pinus albicaulis; assembly: GCA_034641835.2. Taxonomy (NCBI): domain Eukaryota; kingdom Viridiplantae; phylum Streptophyta; class Pinopsida; order Pinales; family Pinaceae; genus Pinus; species Pinus albicaulis. The sequence goes on from CM076573.1 coordinate 718,170,358, forward strand.
AGGATACCCAGAGTATGTCCTCCACTGAACCATTTCCCTCAAGGAAATGTCTTTCCACCTGACCATTCTTTATCCAAGTCCATGTACTTGACTTAGGATCTCCATCATAATCCATCACAATACATGACTCAAGCCTTGTTTGTCCAAGATGCTTATCCAATCCACTATTCTCCTTATCCATGTTCATGTACTTAACTTAGGATATCATTCCTATTCCGTCACAGTACCTGATACAAGGAGAGAAATGCTTATTCAATCCGTTCTCCCTATTTGTGGCGCATGCACTAGACTTACAGTGGTTAGCCTTGTCCTAGTACATGACACAAGGAGAACCGGTGTCCAATCTTACTCCCTCTCAACCTAAGAAGAGAAATCCATGGTCAATCCCTCTCAAATAGGGAGAATTCATAAAAAATCCTTAGCTTGTGTTGGAAGTACTTATACTTCCTTTACATCATATATTTGTTATATTTGTAGCTTCCTAACCAACCCTTTTGTCAATGAGTTTTCTCATCTTGCAACTTCTTGAACTAGGGATCCAAATATACCTCCTAACAGACCTTAATATTTTACTTGAGGTCTTCACGTATTGCATCCTCAATTGTGTCCAACACTACTTCTTGCATTGCATTGCTTCCTGCCTTGAAGATAATTCATCACAAAGTTCCTCCACCTAACTAATTATCACAATATAAGGTTAGTCAATCTATTGTTTAGTCAACCTTGAACACAACTTGGTTGGATTTTCCAATCAATATTTATTAGTCAATGAAATTCCATAGACTCATGTAATTTTTCCCTCTAGTTGTAATTCTCATCTTTCCAAAATAGCCAACTCTCAAGGTTTTCAAATAAACCATCTTTTCATTCCTCTAGCTACCTCTTAGATGATTTTCCTTAGCCCTCTATCTATCTTCAAATTGGTAGTCCTTAGGGAACCAATCAAATTTTCTTTAAATAGTGGCTTATTTGCTCTAAGATTACTATCATAAGTTTTTCTAAGCATAACATACTTGATAATGAATTTCCACTGCTTCATTTTCCTTAGCTTTTTCATAAATATTTTCCCTCACAATGGTGAACCAGCTCTTGCGCTCACTGTACAAATAGCTTCTTAAATTCTTCCCTCTAAACAATCACAAATCATAGCTTACACCATTCGACCATGTCTAGGTATTTATTCATAGCTTACACCATTCAACCATGTCTAAGACTTTCTTGTACCTGAAAACTTACAACATAAAACTCTCACCAAAGGACCTTCTTCTAGTGTAGTTTCCACAGAGAGATGTGACCTTGTTTTGGAATTCCTATTAGGCAACTCAAACCTCAAAACAGACCCTTATTTCAACTTGCAATTACACAGAAGTCTTGTTCCTTCTTGATTGTAAGAATCCTCCTTCTTTTTCCCATAAACAACCCTCCAAACTCCAACCAAATGTCCTATTCAAAGTTGTACTTAGGGAATACAAGGAACATCTAATTTATTCCCTCCAATGGCCACAAGATGCTCCAACAATCTATCCAATATTAGACCTTCTATTCACTAGCAAAACATCGCCAAAAGGAGAATAAAATAGGCTTGTTCTTTACTCCTCTTACAAGTTGGTTTTGTTTCCTTTTCTCGTATTTGAGACCTTTGGTTAGGGCATGCTATAACCATTGCTACAACCCTTCCAAATTGGTCTTTGTTGCTCAAAAGGGCCGAGGCTATCATTCTTCTTAAAGGTCCCTTCATTCGTTGGTTCTTAAGACACCTTCCAGCCCATTGTTGTACCTTTTCAACCCTAAAAAATACACCTTCAGCAGCTCAGAATCCTACTGAATTTTTCGCCCTATTCACAAGGATAATCTACCACAGAAATTAACACATAACTTCTCCTTAACTTGTATCACTGTTAGACCTTGGAGGAAATGTCCTTCTACTCATGTCCAGATCTATCAACAATGTTACTGATGAGTGTTATATCCATACACCCTTGAGTTACTCTTAGCTTTATGCCTTTACTGTTAGTTCAGCCATAGATAAATATTACTGACATTTTACTACCAATGTTTACAAGTCTTCCTTCAGGTCCAAACGTCAAGTCGGCTTTCACATAGCATTAATATATGATATCCATGGTAGAAATGCCATGATATTGTCATCAAAATCTCATGATCATAGTCATATTGTCAAGATTCATTTTTGAGAGAAATGATGTCATAAATTCATGGGTTACAAGTCATGGTCCTCATCAATTGACCCACACTGTAATGTTAATCATGATGAACAGAGGAGCATTTCTATTGTATATGAGGCATATTGTAATGTCAATTCTGATGCCGAACCACTATATAATGTGATGTTATAATATCAATGAGCCAATTATGTATTGGACGAGTCTCTGCAATGTGATGATTTCAAATCCATTTTTAATAGATGTGAGTTACATACAAGCCTCCCACAGGATTATCATGTCGCTTAAATTAAGTCAGAAGTGATCCAAATACGGTGTGTCAATATGAATCATAGGATGAATAATGAACCATTGTTTGATATGTATGAGTCATATCATTTCCATCTACAAGTGTGAAATCCACCAAATTCATTATTCCATAATCCACATCAAATCACAAAATATGAGCGCTACGTAGTAACACAGAGCATAATCAAACTTCAGATCATATGTGATTTCACAGATGCATGAGCCATAGAGTAGACCCATTGTATCATGTCTTTAAAGAATGTGATTTATTAATGAATTTGAGTTCCAAATGCAATGTCTCATATAATGGTTGTGATGCCTCAGAGCATATGCAATCCCTCTATGTATTTTGTGTCATTTTAAATTGTATATGCCACAGATATAGTGTGATATCATTTATACATGTGTGATGTGGTGCCATTGTGTTATACATGAACAATAATAGAAGAAATCCAACGCGAGTCATAATAGGGTAAATCAAGTCAATCAAAGAATTGTTAATCCTTTTATTTGAATTATCTATGATCCACTTTCATCACAGAAAATAGTGAGCCACATGAACGATGAAGCGGGGCAATAGAGTTTGAGCCTTGAAAAAAATAGCGAATTGTGAACCACTATCATCACAGAAAATGATATAGTATTTGTGTGATCTACAGAAGATCCATTGTCCGGAATAAAAAATATAGTGTGAGCTATACAATAAAAATGACAACAGAGTGATCTTCAATATTACCAACCTTCAATCTTGCTTTGATACCATGTTCGAGAAATGGGAGTTAGGTAAGTTAAATTTGTAGAAATTACGATGTATATTTGCAACTTCTCATGAATTTTTAATCAAAATCACAAGACAAAAACCTACTCTACTGCTCTACGGACATTAATTCAAAATTTAGAACAAAAAATTTAGACATGCAATAAGAAATCACATGCATGCAACACGTATTTTCCTTTCGGGAAAGCAATATTCTAAAAACCTCAACGCCTGCTTGCATTAATCAAATGAATAGATATGTATTATAATTGCTTTCCTCAACTTAGCACAACTTGCATGTGCATAACCTATCTCTCTACTCACTGAGAAGCTCTGACCCAGACTTAGTCAATTTCTACCTCTGCTTGAGCTCCTACTTCCTTGTGTTTTTCTTTGAGGAATTAGGCCCCTCTCGTTTAGGAATTCCTCCAAAATGGATTGTGCAATTCCTTAGGTTAATCATCTGACTACATGTAAGACTTGTACACTCAAGACAAGTCTACAATTGATGTTACACTGCCTTGGAATATCCATCAAGACTGGGGAACTTGAATTCTCTGCATCCACTACCTATTTTGGGTTGATTGATCAGTTAACTAGATGATCACTGAGTTTGACTAAAGTTCCACTGCACAATTGACCTTCCACTAGTTCCTCCTGTTAGCCACCCATATTTTTCTGTCATATCAGCTGGTGGCTAAATGATTCTTGCAGCCTTCAAGGAACAAATGTCATCTCTAAAAATTGTTGGCTGTTGAAGTCTCTATAAGGCCTCCAGCCTTTTCCCTCTGTCCATATCCCATACTGTTGTTTCATACTTCAAAAGCCTCTGAAATCCTATAAAAATCCACAGTTGGATACTTCTGCAAAGGACCCTTTTCCCTTTTTTTCTTCTTTCCACCACTAACCTCATTTTCTGTTTTCCATTTCCCATGAAAACCCCAAAATTTCATGTTTCTCCCTTTTCATTTCATTAAATTTCCTTTTATAAGGTTAAAACCCACTATTTTGACGTTATCGGAAGCCTTTATCTCCTTAAAAAAAAACCATTAAAAACCATAGAAAACACACTTTTTCTATGCGCTGGACTTAAGCCCCTCAGGCTAAGCCCCTACCGCCTTTTTCTCTCCATGTGACCCGACGTCGTGACCGAAGCGTTTCCCCTGCGGGGGGCTTTACTCTATCCGTTGGGTCAAACCTTTGTGCCCCCGTAGTTGACTCCTCGGGATGGGTGAAGACTTAATCTAACGGCTGCCATTCACTACGGGGGGTTGCTCCAAAAGTCTCGTGTCCGTACACCCTGGCCCCCCGCAATTCATCTCAGCCGTTCATCCAATCCACAGATCAACGGCACGGAGCGCAACTTACCAGTGGTCCCCGCCAGCTGTTCCCCACTCCAAAAAACCGGCAGTCTTTTCCGCACCGCCTTCGGGCCAAAGACTGTTTTCTCTCATTGGCCAGCGATTCCATACGCCGTGCACCACGCGTCTCCCATACCATTTTCCAAAACCACTGTCCCCCCGCATAAATTCAGTCCCCCGCGCGTTATCCGTCAGACCATAACCACCCAGCGGAATCGATGACAGCCGTCCGATCTGGGCCCGTTGATCCAATGGTTGATGATCGCCCAAGATGCCCAACCTTTAACCAAAGCGCCCGCTCGATAACCAAGCCGTCGCGTGGTGGGAAATCAATCTCCCCCGTCGATCTCTGCAGATCGACGGTCCCCATTCAATTTCTCGATTCCATTCCCTAGTCAACTATTCTCTGCCGCTGACTTTCCCGATCGCTCCCGACCGTCGATCATAGCGCGATCAATGGCTCAGATTGCCCCGCTCCTCCGCACATCCTCCGATGCGGATTGCCCTATAAAGCATGATTTTATAACGTTTGTTCGTATTTCGCAGGTTCTAAGGTTTTTTCGCTTAAATGAAGAAATTTCGTCGGCCAAGGATGATGATCTTCCGGCCTTCGAATGCATCAGAAAAATCAACCACAGGGTATAGATTCACGTTTTCATCAAGGTTTCATGAGCCCTTGGTGCTGTATGCCCCTGCTAAACCTCAAAAAAACACAGTAGATAAGACGCAGTGAAAGGATATCAGCGCGAAGGCCAGGATGAACTAGAGCAGAGGATTGATGGACAGATTAGCGGGGATTACGGCTAAGACAGTTATCAGTAGCCTAATCCCCAATCTAAAACACAGATTAAAAGAAAAACCTATATTGTTTTATCAGGAAAACGCTCGACCGACACAGATGGAGGAAAATTGATTCCTCCCAGCGACTACAGTGCCACCTGTGCCTCAAAGTATTCAATCAAGAACAAAAGTTATTGATTGGGATCAGATATTTTACCCCGACGCAGCCGAAGAGTTACTTATGCCAGGAATTTAATGAAAGAATGTCTGCAGAGTAGCCCTAACATCACACAGAGCCTCAAAGGTCAACAAAAGCTCCCTCCGAGCTTAATTCATGAGTGTAGATCAGTTAATACGGTGAAACACATGTGCAGTTTCTTCTTTGAGCCTCCCAAGGGCCAAGAAAACATTAACTCTATATTAATTGATTTTGAGATCTTTTATCAGATCTCACCTCCTCATCCTTCTATAAATACTTCAGTAGAAGATGAGTGAGAGGTTGGTTGTTAATGTAATTGCTGAAGCATTGTAATTGTAACTGAGCTGAAGACTCTTTATTGTAGATAGGATTTCACTGGCTCTTGGAGCTCTGCTTGTAATAGATAAGTTAGGTTTTGAAAGAAAGGTGAATTGACACACTGGATTTGAAGATTGTAACCGGTTTGGAGCATCAATACAAGTTGATTTATGGGATCCTGGTCTATGCTGACGGTGATGTTGTTCTTACTGTAACTTGTGTTTTATTTCTGTTTCCATTTTGTTTCATTTTCTGCTGTAAAGAACAATTTAAACAGAGTTAGGACCTATTGTATACTAGTAACCTTCTCTGGCTGAGAAATCTTTATTTAAATGTTTTATTTCAATTGTGTTATTTGAAATGATTTAATTCAGTTTAAGTACAGAGATGCTGGCGTTACCTCGTCTTATTGTCTTAGCTGAATGTTATTTTTAAATGTTACTTTCAATATATGTTGTGTGAGGATGAACTGGAAGGAATATATGGTTAGCCCTGGTCCTAGACTTGTCTGCATAACTGTCTGATTGTTTCCCTAGAATGTGTTAAAAGCTGACTAGTTTCAAAGCACTTATCAGATCTTAGACCATTCTGTGTTATCTTTTTATTTCCCCCTGTTTTGTATGTTTTCTATTGGAAGTATATCAAAGGCTGGCTAGTTTCAAAGTACTTACCAGATCCTAATTTTCTTTCATGTCTTTCTTAAGTGCCTGGTCAAAGGCTGGCTAGTTTCAAAATACTTACCAGATCCTGGGCTGCTCTTTGTTTTGCATCTGTTTATTTCCCTTTCTTGATGTATCACTCCATTCCATAAATCAAAACTTAGAAGAGATCCTTAGGCATAGATGACTTGCCCCACAGACCACTCTTGGACCTAATTGTTTCAATAAAATCCTCTTATGACTCCATAGCCCAATGGACTGAAAACTGCCACCATCTTTCGTCTTAATCAAAGCTTACTCTTTTTGCTTGCAACTTCTCACTTTTGAAGCTATTTGAATATAGATATTTCCACCTCAGACAACAACTATGTTCAACCATCCAAAAACCAAACAAACCCTTGGACTTCATAACTAGCCTAATATCAATACCTTAAGCTTTCAAAGACAATATCCATCTTTGTACATATTGGAGAGATCCCTCTCCAGATTCAGGAGGGCTAGATCCTAGAATCCCAAAGTTGGTTGAAATGATGTTAACTCTGTGATAAGAATTTTTCCAATCTTGCTTATTACAGAGACCTAACATTTCTGGCGACTCTGCTGGGGAAGAACCTCGAATCATTTTCATTTAAAGATAATCATACGACATCAGAGATTTGGTTCATAGAGCATTTGCTTTATTAACCAACTGGAGTCACCTAACATTTCTGGCGACTCCACTGGGGACTGAGTGTTTGTATAAAACCTTAGAGACCTCAGAAAACCCTTGATTCAAGAAAACTTTGTGAGTAAAAAGAAGCCTTTTCAAGCACTACCAAGAAATGGTAATCATGATGAAAATTGTTTGAATCAGTGACAAACTAGGTGAGCCCTAGGATTCTTATAAGCTTTTATCTAACCTTGAAAAACCAGCTGCCTTAGCCATAAGAGTAGACTGTATTTGTCTCAAAACCATAGCTAAGTTTTGAAGCAAAGGTAGCTTATTCTTAGAAACCACAAATGAAAAATAACTCAGAAAATACCAAAAACATTTTAGATTGGTAGTAAAACACTTGCTCTTTAATTCCATTTACCATTGGATGTGTTTTACCTCATACTCTTAGACAGAGTCTGGAAAGGGCCAGGTAGCCTCCGGATCTCATCCTCTTTAGAGGTGACATATCTGGTGAATGCCCTCCCAGTCAATCTCTGGTTAGAGTTTGTTGTGTTTTGGGATACCCTTAAAAAGGGATATTTCACAAGCACTGTGGTGGACAGTGTATCTCTTTGAAAACACTCTAAACTTTCCACCTGGCAACTCCAAAATCCTGAATAGACCTTAAGACTCCACTGGGAAGAACCCTTATTATTGTAATATCCTTCAAACTTAGTTAGAAGGCTGTAGGATTTAAATTGTGAAAACAGATTAGTTAACCCCTCAAATATTGTCATATCTGGTTGAAATTTTCTTGTTTATGTGGGTCTAAAAACATAGCATAGTGGATCCTAGAAAGATTCACACTAGAGCCCATCCTGACCCTGATCCACCTAAGATAGTTGATAACCCAGAAAGAATCCTTAGGAAGTCTCCTAAGATAGAATCTTCAACTGTTTTCAGATCATCCCTAAGAGCTAATTCAGTCCCTGAAAATATTTCAGCTCTGCAACAATCACAAGATGACCTGTTAAATCCATTTAGAACTAGGTCCCTTGATGATTTAGATCAGTTAGATTTTGAGTCTTCACATTCATCTCTGGAAACAAGTGAACACCTTGGGAATAGAGAATCAACACCTCCGGATTTACACTTTCTTCTTAACTTAGGTGTCTCTCATCCAAGATCAGCTCAGCAATCTATTGTTGTTCCATCCACTTCTATTCATCCTTCATCCACTGTTCAAACCACTCCACTTCAGCCCACACCTCCTCTTGTCAACCCACCCCCACCACATATCATGGCAGCATGGTATGCTCCCTTAGTCCTTCCTGTACCATTAGTCAATCTTCCACAGGACTATCAGTCCAAAATCCCATTGTATGATGCTAGCAATACTATGACTGCATCACAACATGTAGATAAGATGAATGACTACTTTGACAGAAATGAAATTGATGATGATTCTGTCAAACTTAGACTATTTGCTCAAAGTCTGGGGGGAGAAGCAAGAAAATGGTTTAAAGGCTTAGCCCCCCATAGTATTAATGATCTTCAAGGTTTCCATCAAACATTCTTAAACAAATGGGAGGTAAGGAAGAACCCTCTACAAGTTCTTGTTGACTATAACAATCTCCATAGGAACCCAGGGGAAAGTGTACAGGCTTATTGTACCAGATTTAACAGTGTGTATAATGCGCTTTCCCCATAATTAAAACCTCCACAAGGTTCAACTTTAATCAAATTTCCTGAAGGGTTTGACGCTGATATGACCTATTCGTTAAGAGAGAGAGATTTTGCAACCCTTGAAGATATGCAAAGAGGTGCTCTCTCTGTGGAAGTAAACTTAATGGAGAAAAGAGAAAGGATGAAGAAAGAGAAGAGAGTATCCTTTGGGGAGGAATCCACACCTTCCACTTCAAACTCAAATATGGAAAGAATGATGGAAGAAATGATGAAGAAAATGAGCATTCTTGAGAGAGCGCAAGCAAGTCTAAATCAAAACGCTCCTCAAAACAGAAACCAAAACCAGAATCAGAATGTTAGAAGAAATCAACCTCCAAACAGACCTAGGGAAGATGATCAGCAGATCACTCCTCCCTTTCATCAAAACTATGTAAGTGAGGTTGACGAAACGGATCAAATAACAGAGGAGGATGATATAAACTTATTTGGGGTAGATGATGATAGTTTCGAGGTTCATTATGACAGAAAAGAGGGTCTTTACACACCTTATGATGACAAAATGGATGATAATCAAAATTGTTGTCCAGACATGGAAAATGCCATGACTGAACCTTCAAAGGAATATGAACTTAGAAGTAGATCGAGTCAACAAACCCCCAACACTAAAACCTCTGAAAAACCTTCTCAAAGCAGCACTGCAACCAAGCCTAAGACAGTCAAACAAAAAGACAAAACAGTGGCTGATAATTCTGGTAAAGGTAAAGAGAAAGACACTCAAAATCTTGAAAAACGGAGTGCAAACATCAGTAGTACTAACACTTCAGCTAGTACTCCTTTTTCAACCGTTGTGTCAACTGTAGATAAAACAAATCAGCAAGTTGTTGTTGCTGATAAAGTGGCAGTAAACAAGGCTGAAACCAGCACCTTAAAGAATCAAATTCCTTTTAGTCTGGAACAGGAAATCTCAAAGATCAAAATTTCTGTTCCTTTGACTGAGTTAGCTGCCCAACATGTATATAGGTCCAAAATTTTGAAGGCCTTAAACATAGAAGAGAACGAGGACACGCTCAATCTTAATGATGACCAACCAGAGCTTATTTTTGGTCCAAAGATTGAAGGTAAGTTTCAAGAGGGTCATGTCCCTCCCTTTTATGTAAGTCTAAACATTCATGACAAAATTTTGCACAATGCTATGCATGATTCAGGAGCTTCTCATAATTTAATGCCAAAAGTTGTAATGGAGATCCTAGGTCTAGAAATCACCATACCTTATAAGGACCTGTACTCCTTTGACTCAAGCAGAATTAAATGTCTAGGATTGATCAAAGACCTTTGTGTTAATTTAGCCCAAATTCCAGCCAAGTGTTTGGTCATGGATGTTGTGGTGGCTGATGTACCCCCAAAGTATGGAATGCTTTTATCACGGTCTTGGGGTGCTAAGTTACAGGGGACCATGCAAATGGACATGACCTATGCGACTATCCTTGTTTTCAATCATACTAGAAGACTTTACAGGGAGTCTCATATGCAATACACAGTTACAAGTCAAGACAGGCCTCAAAACTCTCCTCTGTATGCTGTAAGTACAAGCCTTGATTATTTTATCATGTTTAATGATGAAACACTTACAGAACAAATCATTTCAATAGAATTAATGGCTGATACAAAGGGGGAAGGACACGGCACTAAAGTGTCAAAGCATTTTGTTGTACTCGAAAACCTTAGCAAACCAAGCACAGGTCTTGAACTACAAATCATCAATCCATTAAACTTAAATCTTGACAGTCAAGAGAACAATCCTCAACCCGATGAAAAACTTGAGGAGTCAAATCATACAAAGGACATGCACCAAACTGATAAAACTGAAGATGATCCTCTTTGGAGTATGTATTTTGATGGGTCATGCACTAAAACTAATGCTGGTGCAGGGGTCTGGATTAGTAACACTGAAAACAATCATACATAATGTATTTCATGTAAATTAAACTTTCAGTGTTCCAACAACATAGCAGAATACGAATCCCTTCTCTTAGGCTTACATCTCTTGAAGAAATTAGGAGCCAAAAGAATTAACGTATATGGGGATTCTGAGTTAATTATTAGGCAAGTCAATGGGGAGTATAATGCAAATCATCCCAGACTTAGAGCCTATCGGAATGATGTCATGGACCTTTTGAAAACATTTGAGGAGGCCAACCTGAGTTTTGTCCCAAGGAAAAGAAACATTGCAACCCACAATTTAGCTTTTGCAGCCAGGACATGTCTAACGCCATATGAAACTGGAGACAGCACAACTCCAATAAAATTTAGACCAGCTGTGCCTAATAATAAAAAATACTGGCAAGTGTTTGACGGAGATAAACAAATAGAAGACTTCATGCAATTCAGAAATGAGTTTGAACTGCATAGTTCAGATTCAGACTATGATACAGACTGCAGTGAAGAAAATTGTCTTGGTGAGGAAGAGCCTTCTCCTGATCTTGTCAACATTAACCTTTAGACTAGAAAACTTAGAAACGAAACAGAATTGAGTGCAGAATTAGAAACAGAAGAATCAGAAACTCTGCATTCTAAAGATGAAAGTTTGCCAAGTGGTCTAGCACCTTTGGAAGAGTTGTTCGATTTTAACGATGTGGCAAATAAACCAAAACTGGAACCTATAGAGACTGAAGTGGAGGAATGCAACATAGGCAGTGAGGAAAAACCAAAGATGGTTAAACTGTCTAAAACCTTGCCAGCTCACATTAGACTCAAATATATAGAGCTGTTTAAGGAGTTTTCTGATGTTTTTGCATGGAGTTACGAAGATCTTAAGTCCTATGACACCGAAATAATACAGCACAAAATCCCCCTTAAAGAAAACCAAAAACCATTCAAACAGAAACTGCGCAGAATAAACCCTGTACAGTTTCCATTGGTTAAGAAGGAGATCATGAAAATGTATGAAGCTGGCATTATTGTCCCTATTAGATATTCTGAGTGGGTGTCTAATCTGGTGTCTGTTAGGAAGAAAACTGGAGAAATAAGGCTTTGTATAGACTTTAGAAATTTAAACAAAGCTTCATTAAAAGACAACTACCCTTTGCCCAAGATGGATCATATTCTACAAAGGGTGGTGGGGTCTAAAAGAATTTCTTTGCTAGATGGCTATTCAGGGTATAATCAAGTCTTAGTCCACCCTGATGATCAATTAAAGACAACTTTTACTACACCCTGGGGCACCTTCATGTATGTAAAAATGCCTTTTGATCTAATGAACGCTGGAGAAACTTTTCAGAGAGCCATGGACATAGCCTTCTCGGAGGAACTGGGCTTCTTCATCATTATATACCTTGATGATGTCACTGTGTTTTCCAAAACAGATGAAGAACACTTAGAACATTTGAGGAAAGTTTTCGAGAAGTGCAGAAAGTTTGGAATATCTTTAAACCCTAAGAAGACTCTATTTGGTCTCTAAGAAGGGAAACTTCTTGGGCACATCATTTCAGAAGAGGGTATAAAGATAGATCCAAAGAGGATTGAGGCCATATTGCAAATCTCTCATCCTCGAAACATCAAAGATTTGCAATCTTTCATTGGGAAGATTAACTTTTTGAGAAGGTTCATCCCTAACTTAGCTGAGCTCCTTAGGAATATCACAAATATGTTGAAGAAGGAGCAAGGGATAAAATGGACCGTGGAAGCAAAGACATCCTTTGAACTGGTAAAACAGGCATTAACCAAAACACCGGTTCTCATAAGCCCTGATTTTTCAAAAGATTTTTATATTTTCTCATTTGCATCAGAACATACCATAGCTGCTGTCCTTTTACAGAAAAATCCACAAGGACAAGAGCAGCCCATTGCATTCTTTAGTAAGGCATTGAGGGATGCCCCTTTGAAGTATACATCCTTCACTCACACATTATTGCCTTTGTCCCCAATTCAGTTGTTAAAAACATTCTAACACAGGACCCAGATGGTAAGAGAGGTAAGTGGATTTCTGTTATCCTTGAATATGATTTAGAGATAAAACCCGCTAAACTCATCAAAGGCCAAGGTCTAGCTAAATTAATGGCCGAATCAAATTGTGAAGTTCTTGATATTAATATGATTAATGCTTTGGATGACCAAGAAGAATTCTCAACTCCCATTATTGAAGACCATTTTGTGAATTCCCCTTGGTATACTGATATTGTTTATATTTTGCTTAATCTGAATACACCTCATGGTTTATCAAAAACAAAGGCAAGATTCCTAAAGTTAAAGGCTGTAAACTATTGCATTATTGATAAATGTCTTTATTGGAAAAATGCAAGTGGTATATTGCTTAAATGTTTGCCTGAGTTTGATGCAGAGAAGATTAAGTAGGAATTCCATGAAGGAGAGTGTGGAGGTCATTTGTACTAGAAGTCGACAGCCAACAAAATTTTGAGGGCTGGTTTCTATTGGCCTACTTTATTTCATGATGTCCACAAGATGACCACTACTTGCCATAAATGCCAATTGTTTGAAGGCAAGAGAAAATTACTACCCCTGCCTCTTCATCCAATCACTGTTGAAGCCCCTTTTCAACAGTGGGGACTTGACTTCATAGGAGAAATCCATCCACCATCTTCTGCCCAGCATAGGTGGATTCTCACCGCCACAGACTACTTCACTAAGTGGATAGAAGCCATTCCTTGTAGGCAGGCCAATGATTCAGTTATCATAAAATTTATGGAGACTAACATCCTCTCCAGATTTGGCTGTCCTACCAAGATCATCACAGATAATGCAGCAGCATTTGGATCAAATAAAATGGTTGAACTCTGTCACAAGTATCAGATAACATTGGGACACTCCACAGCCAATTACCCTCAAGGTAATGGACTTGCAGAATCTTCCAACAAAAGCTTAGTGAACATAATCAAGAAACTATTGGAGGACAATAAAAAGTCTTGGCACACAAAGCTGATCCATGCACTTTGGGCTGACATATTAACTTTGAATATATCTATAGGTATGTCACCCTTCCAGCTTGTGTATGGTACAGATGCAATTTTTCCTAACAGCCTTGGTGTACCAGTTATGAAGTTAATTCAAGAGTTGCAGACTGAAGAAAATGACATAATCAGAAGAATAAATCAAACCATTCATCTTCAGCAAACCAGAGAGGAAGTGTATAACAAAGCATTGCAGAAGCAAGATAGTATCAAGAAGATATTTGATAGAAGAACAAAGGCTAGCAATTTCAATATTGGGGATAAAGTTTTGAAGTGAGACTCAAGAAGGGAAGAAAAGGGCAAGCATGGAAAATTTGACAACCTATGGCTTGGCCCTTACTCTATTCATTCAATTGCTGGTAATAATGCATTTTTCTTGCAGGAATTGGATGGAACAGAATTGTTTGGGGGTCCTGTCAATGGCAGGATGCTTAAGCATTACTTCTCTTGATCCATTTTATGTTTTGAAGCCTTTTTATCTTTTTCCATTATGAATAGTCCATCCACCATTGCATTCAAAGTTATGAAAAATCAAAAAATACAAAAACAAAGAAAAAATGAAAAGAGGGCAGGAATGAAAACAAGAAAGGCAAGGCCCCATGCCAAAAAGAGAAACAAATCTGAAAGTGTGCAAGCTCAAATGCCACTCCTCAAAAACACACTTCTAGTTAGTCAAACAGCCTAATCTTGACTAAATAGCTTTTGAATTTTTCTGCTGATAGGATAGTGAATTTGATTTTCCAAACTATTCAATCTTGGCTTATCAGTAGATAGATTAGGTTAGAAATTGAAGGTTCAAGCAAGCTCAAAATCTGAACCAAAGTTTCCAAAGGGAGATGACTCAAATCTATGTTAAATTCTGAGTCAAAGAATGTAAAGATCTGGTTCTAATCAGTTTAAAATCTGAACCAGAAGAAAATAAAAGACAACTCAAAAGCAAAGCAAAAACAAAGCTGTGAAGGAAAGAGAAGGCCATGATGAGAGACTTTCATATCTTAAGCCTTCCATTTTTTATTTTAATTTTCTGCAAATAATAATCTATGTGCAGCTTGTTTTTATGCCATAGATCACAGCAAGTCAAACAGCTTAATCTTGACTTGGCTGTTTTTAAATTTCTGTTGTAGAATTTAGAGAATGAAAGTTTGTTGGACAGTTTAATCCCAACAGACAGTAGATTACGTAGAGAATAATCTGAGCTCAAATGTTTAATCTGAGTTCAGGGAGAAATAAGGAGTAGAATTAGATTAGTTTTTATTCTTTTAAAAGAATAAAATGCTATGAAAAGAGTTTTCCAATCCAAGTGCACTCGGCTGAAGAAAAAATTTTAGATCAGTAGGGTTGAGTAGGTAGAAGTTGTATTGATGAAGTCCATTTGTCCTTTCATAACTGGTATTATTTATCAGAGCAAAGCAAGAGCAATTCAAAGGACAAGGCACATGGTCAACATTCCAGAGAAATCAAGTCTGAATTCTTGATGCCTTCAAGAAGGCACCATCCCCAAGTGGAGCCACTGTTAGCCACCCATATTTTTCTGTCATATCAGCTGGTGGCTAAATGATTCTTGCAGCCTTCAAGGAACAAATTTCATCTCTAAAAATTGTTGGCTCTTGAAGTATCTATAAGGCCTCCACCCTTTTCCCTCTGTCCATATCCCATAATGTTGTTTCATACTTCAAAAGCCTCTGAAATCCTATAAAAATCCACAGTTGGATACTTCTGCAAAGGACCCTTTTCCCTTTTTTTCTTCTTTCCACCACTAACCTCATTTTCTATTTTCCATTTCCCATGAAAACCCCAAAATTTCATGTTTCTCCCTTTTCATTTCATTAAATTTCCTTTTATAAGGTTAAAACCCACTATTTTGACCTTATCGAAAGCCTTTATCTCGTTAAAAAAAAACCATTAAAAACCATAGAAAACACACTTTTTCTATGCGCTGGACTTAAGCCCCTCAGGCTAAGCCCCTACCACCTTTTTCTCTCCATGTGACCTGACACCGTGACCGAAGCGTTTCCCCTGCGGGGGGCTTTACTCTATCCATTGGGTCAAACCTTGGTGCCCCCGTAGTTGACTCCTCGGGATGGGTGAAGACTTAATCTAACGGCTGCCATTCACTACGGGGGGTTGCTCCAAAAGTCTCATGTCCGTACACCCTGGCCCCCCACAATTCATCTCAGTCGTTCATCCAATCCACAGATCAACGACGCGGAGCGCAACTTACCAGTGGTCCCTGCCAGTTGTTCCCCACTCCAAAAAACCGGCAGTCTTTTCCGCACCGCCTTCAGGCCAAAGGCTGTTTTCTCTCGTTGACCAACGATTCCATACGCCATGCGCGACACGTCTCCCATACCATTTCCCAAAACCACTTTCCCCCCCGCATAAATTCAGTCCCCCGCGCGTTATCCGTCAGACCATAACCGCCCAGCGGAATCGATGACAGTCGTCCGATCTGGGCCCGCTGATCCAACGGTTGATGATCGCCCAAGATGCCCAACCTTTAACCAAAGCGCCCGCTCGATAACCAAGTCGTCGCGCGGTGGGAAATCAATCTCCCCCGTCGATCTCTGCAGATCGACAGTCCCCATTCAATTTCCCGATTCCATTCCCTAGTCAACTATTCTCCGCCGCTGACTTTCCCGATCGCTCCCGACCGTCGATCATAGCGCGATCGACGACTCAGATTGCCCTGCTCCTCCGCACATCCTCCGATGCGGATTGCCCTATAAAGCAGGATTTTATAACGTTTGTTCGTATTTCGCAGGTTCTAAGGTTTTTTCGCTTAAATGAAGAAATTTCGTCGGCCAAGGATGACGATCTTCCGGCCTTCGAATGCATCAGAAAAATCAACCACAGGGTATAGATTCACGTTTTCATCAAGGTTTCATGAGCCCTTGGTGTTGTATGCCCCTACTAAACCTCAAAAAACACAGTAGATAAGACGCAGTGAAAGGATATCAACGCGAAGGCCAAGATGAACCAGAGCAGAGGATTGATGGACAGATTAGCGGGGATTACGGCTAAGATAGTTATCAGTAGCCTAATCCCCAATCTAAAACACAGATTAAAAGAAAAACCTAAAGTGTTTTATCAGGAAAACGCTCGACCGACACAGATGGAGGCGAATTGATTCCTCCCAGCGACTACAGTGCCACCTGTGCCTCAAAGTATTCAATCAAGAACAAAAGTTATTGATTGGGATCAGATATTTTACCTCGACGCAGCCGAAGAGTTACTTCTGCCGGGAATTTAATGAAAGAATGTCTGCAGAGTAGCCCTAACATCACATAGAGCCTCAAAGGTCAACAAAAGCTCCCTCTGAGCTTAATTCATGAGTGTAGATCAGTTAATACGGTGAAACACCTGTGCAGTTTCTTCTTTAAGCCTCCCAAGGGCCAAGAAAGACATTAATTCCTGTATTAATTGATTTTGAGATCTTTTATCAGATCTCACCTCCTCATTCTTCTATAAATACTTCAGTAGAAAATGAGTGAGGGGTTGGTTGTTAATGTAATTGTTGAAGCATTGTAATTGTAACTGAGCTGAAGACTTCTGTTGTAAATAGTGGTTTCGCTAGCTCTTGGAGCTCTGCTTGTAGCAGATAAGTTAGGTTGTGAAAGAAAGATGAATTAAAACATTGTACTTGAAGATTGTAACTGGTTTGGAGCATCAATACAAGCTGATTTATGGGATCCTGGTCTATGCTGATGGTGATGTTATTCTCACTGTAACTTGTGTTTTATTTCTGTTTCCATTTTGTTTCATTTTCTGCTGTAAAGAACAGTTTAAACAGAGTTAGGACCTATTGTATACCAGTAACCTTCTCTGGCTGAGAAATCTTTATTTAGATGTTTTCTTCTATCTGTGTTATTTGGAAATGATTAATTCAGTTTAGGCATAGGCATGTTGGCGTTCCCTCATCTTATTTCCTTGACTAAATGTTATTTTTAAATGTTACTTTCAAAATATGTTGTGTGAAGATGAACTGAGGAAATTAAGGTTAGCCCTGAGTCCCTTTCTTATTTGCTCGACTATTTGATTGTTTCCCTTAGGATGTGTTAAAAGCTGACTAGTTTCAAAGTACTTATCAGATCTTAGGCCATTCTGTGTTATCTTTGTGATTGTCCTGAAAGCAACCAAGTAAAGAAGAGCTAGGAGAGGATTTGTGGTGAGCCCGGCCCGCTAGCTTCTACTCCAAAGGTTGCCTTCAAGTTCCCCTTTGTTTTTTATGTGTTTTCTATTGGAAGTGTATCAAAGGCTGGCTAGTTTCAAAGTACTTACCAGATCCTAGTTTGCTTTCATGTCTTTCTTAAGTGCCTGGTCAAAGGTTGGATAGTTTCAAAGTACTGACGAGATCCTAGGCTGCTCTTTGTTCTGCATCTGTTTATTTTCCCCTTCTTAATGTATCACTCCATTCCATAAATCAAACCTTAAAGAGATCCTGAGGCATAGATGACTTGCCCCATAGACCACTCTTGAACCTGATTGTTTCAATTAAATCCCCTTATGACCCCATAGCCCAATGGACTGAAAACCTGCCATCATCTTTCATCTTAGCTAAAGCTTACTCTTTTTGCTTGCAACTTCTCACTTTTGAACCTATTTGCATATAGATATTTCCGCCTCAGACAGCAACTATGTTCAACCATCCAAAAAACCAAACAAACCCTTGGACTTCATAACTAGCCTAATATCATTACCCCAAACTTCAAAGACAAATCCATATTTGTACATAATGGAGAGATCCCTCTCCGGATTCAGGAGGGCTAGATCCTAGAATCCCAAAGTTGGTTGAAATGATGTTAACTCTGTGATCGGACTTTTGCCAATCTTTCTTATTACAGAGACCTAACACCTCCAATAGTTATAACTAGTTTAACTGGAAACAACTTTAGATAACTCACCTTGATTGCTACAAATTTGAAATTACACATGCTTAACTGAACTCTAACTCCTCCAACTAGAATTTACTGAGTAAACCGGGTGACACAAGCCATGGCACACAAGTTAACAGCATCCAAGTTGTCTTCTAATGTGGAAATTTTAATTTTCTCAATTTGACCAAGGAAAAATCAAATTGAGACTTTCTTGCTACATTTTTCAATGCTCCCTCTCAATAAGAAAGGGATTATCAACCACCACTATCTTGCACATGTGGAAATCGAACTTCCCTCTTGACAAGGCCTTTGTCAAAAAGTTAGCATCTTATTCCTCTGTCAGAATGTACTGCAACATCATTATCTTGTAGTATCTCATTTTCATACTTGCCTTGAGAGACAAACAGTTCCCCATCGCCTTGCCATACTTCCAATCCAAGGAAGCAGTGCATGAGACCAATGTCATTCATTTCAAATTCTCTTACAAGGTCCTCCTTGCAATATCTGATCATTTTTTCATCACCAATTAAAATCAAGTCATCAACATATAAGTCAACAATCAACAATTTACCTTCTACCAAAATATGATAGAGGTTTGCATCTGCTTCACTTTTGGCGAAGCCCAAACCGATGAAATATATATTGATCCTGGTGTACCAAGCACAGGGTTATTACTTGAGACCATACAACACTCGCTTTAGTCTGCATACATGAGAATTTCGATCAAAAGTCTCAAAGCCTTATGGTTGCTCGATGTACACCTCCTCCTCAATAACTCCATTGAGGAATGTTGTTTTTACATCCATCTGGTGGATCTTCAGCCCCATCTATGTAACCAGAGCAATAATTGATATAATGGATGAGTACCTCGCTACATGAGAAAAGGTGTCCTGATAGTCAATCCCTTCAACTTGAGAGTACCCCCTCGCCACAAATTTTTCTTTGTAATGCTCTATGCTTCTATTTGCTACATGATTTACCTTGAAGATCCATCATGAACCCACAATTGATTTATCTATTGGTCTTGGGATCACTTCCAAAACATTGTTCTTTACAATGGATTTTTATTCCCACACCATTGCATCAACCCATAAATATTTCTCTATTGCTTCCTCGAATGAGGATGGCTCAGTCTCTACAAGATCAGTCATTAAATCCATGTAGCCAGTGTACCAATCAAGAGACCTTCTCTACCTGTGAAAATTTGAAGGGGCGTCCACGTTCTCCCTCGCATCCTACACAAGTCTCTCAACTTCCCTTGTTATTTTCATGCCTTCTCTAGATGGTTTTGCTTGAGTGGTTGTCTTCAATACCTACTCCTCAATATGTGGTTTCCCCACGACTTCTTGAGGTTCCTCCTTTGGGCTAAAATCTACTCCTCTGGTGGGATCTGAAGCTCCCTCTCAAGAGAGCACTGCATTACTTTATCCTCATAAAATTTTACATCACTTCGCACAATTGTCATTTTGAGGGATCGCAAGTACACACGATAGTTGTGAGGAGTTTCTATGTAACCCACAAATACCTCCAATTATGTCATCAGCTCTATCTTATTCCTTGATTATTTGGAGACATGCTAGTAAATGAATGCTCCAAAAATCTTGAAGTGCGACACATCCAGATTTCTCCCTGAGAAATCTTCCTCTTGTGTAATCATTCCTAGAATCCGATAAGGACTCTGGTTCTGCAAATAGATTGTTGTGTTGCATGCCTCTACCGACAAATGCAGAGGTATGCCTTAGTCATGCAACATCACCCTCGCAGCTCCCACAATGCTATGGTTCATTCTCTCATTGAATGCCTTCTTTTTCACATAAATTTTTAAATTCATTTGATACTTACTCACCTCCATTATCGCTCCTAAGAGGCTTCACCTTATTTTCATCTTCTTTCTCAAGCAGTGCCTTGAACTCTACAAACTTGGAGAATGTCTCATCCTTCTTCTGCATGAAGAAGATCCAGCACTTCTGTGAGAAGTCATCAATAAAAATGGCAAAATATTTTTTCCTGGAAGTGAAGGCTATCGAGAAAGGTCTACAAACATCATAGTGGATCCTTTCAAGGACTAAAAGTTCTTTTTTGTCCCGCTCATGGAAAGTGGACTTTGTGTACTTCCAAAAAGTACATCATTTGCATACATCCTGCTTCACAAGTGCTCCTTTTTGGAGGCTTGTGTTTATCTGTTGCGTGATCTTCAAGGCACCATGATGAAAATGGAAAATTATTATATTCCAAATTCACAAACATCGTGGCTCATTCCCTTCTTCGCCTTTGTGCTTAATGTAGCACAATCCTCCACATCTATCTTAGACATGTTATTTACATGAACCTCAAACTGCTTCACCTATCCTGTGGCTATGTGTCTCAAGAAAGCCTTTCCTTTGTTGAAGATCACATCATAGCCATAGTATTCCAAAACTGAAACGGAAACGAGATTTTTCTTTAGGCCCAGAACGAACATGACATCCTTGAGCCTAAGGGGGGAGCTTGACTCCCTCTGAAAGGTGATTTTACCAACCCCATTCGCGTTGTACCTTCCATCATCACCCATCTCAATGTGAATTTGCAAGTATTTTTCCTCCATATCACTAAAAAAATATCTACACCCTGTCATGTGGAACGATACACCTGAATCAAAGTACCACACACTCCCCATCACTGTGTTGGTCATGCATGAAATGTGTCTGAAGTCAAGCTCAAACTAGGAAGCCAAGGCTTCACATGTTGCTCCTCCTGAGGCCTTCTTGATTTCATTTTTGTGTGGACACTTCGTGGCATAGTGCCAAAATTCATGACAATGGAAGCATTTGATTTTGGACAAATCTTTCTTCTTTCCCCCTTGACTAGATTATGGTTTGGATTAATATTTCTTCCCTTTTCCCTTCTTTGACTTTCATCCAATGAAATTTTTTCTTCATCCTTGCCCTTGGATGAAGTCCCATCTCTAGTATTCTGTCTTATTTCCTCTTGTAAGAAATCGGACCATAAGCGCTCCCAATTTAGTATTTTCTCCCTCCCATTCATGGAATCTTGATAGTTATGCCAGCTCTTAGGAAGGCCCAGAAGGGATAGGCTTACCAAGTATTCTTCAGGGAAATTAACATTTACCTCACCAAGTTCATCATGACACGGTTTGAACTTGCTCAAATACTATGGAATAGTGTCATTCTTCTGCATCTTGATACTTCAAAGTTTATCCTTGAGGACTAGCTTCCTGTGGTCATTTTTATTCTCGAATAATTCTTTCAGTTCTTTCCACATTGTGAATAGAATTTATTTTATGTGGATATTTGAGACAATGTGATCCCATACTCCTTCCAATATTATTCTCCTCGCCTTAGATACATCTTTCTTCCATTGACCAAGGTTTTGTGCATTAGAATATGGTGGTTTTTCCACATATGTCTTGATGTATTCTAGAAATCCATATTCATCCAATACCGTTTCCATGTGATCCTTCCATACAACAAAATTAGAGGTACCTTCCAAGGCATACTCTAGCATTATTCCATTGAAGGCCATTTTCTCAGCTCTGAAGAAATATTGTTGCACTGAACTCCAAATTCGAACCTCCTCATAAACAACTTCAAAAAAAATTCTCTAATGTGAAGCATGCTCTAATACCATGTAGAAATAACGATGTCTATTTGCAACTTCTCACGAATTTTTAATCAAAATCCCAAGACACAAACCTACTATATTTCATTAAGGACATTAATTCATAATTTAGAACAAAAATTTTAGACATGCAATAATAAATCACACACATGCAACAAGTGTTTTCCTTCGGGGAATTAAATATGATAAAAACTCCAATGTATACTTACATAAACCATATGAATAGAGATGTATAACAATTTATTTTCTCAACTGAGCACAACCTGCAAGTGCATAACCTATCTCTATGCTCGCTAAGAAGCTCTAACCCAGACTTAGTCAATTTCTGCCTCTGCTTGAGGTTACAAACTCTATATATATATATATATATATATATATATATATATATATATATATATATATATATATATATATATATATATATATAACACAAATAATGTAAACTAAAATAATAATTATTAATTAGTAATTAATGAAAAGGTATGTCCCTAAGGACATAACCGTTGGTGAAGAGTGTAATGAACAAGGTTCGTATATGCAGCGAAAATCTTCAAAATGCTTTGAAGATAAACACATCCATTGTAGGACATGTAATTGTATATTGAATATTATAAAAGAATTGATATATGATTAAAATGAGGATGAGGGCTTGCTTATATACCCTAGCAAGGTACCTCTTCACCAGTGATTATGTCCTTAGGGACATACATGTTCATTAATTAATCATTAATAATTATTATTGTCATTTACATTATTTGTGTTATATATATATATATATATATATATATATATATATATATATATATATATATATATAGTTCGTAACATTGATTTCCTCTTCAAAAGATTTTTCCTCAAAGCTTACTGATGAAGGATTGAATCTCTTCTGTCATTCAGAATATCTTCTTTTTTTTGAACTTTCATAGTCATTGATACAAGATGATATGATGCTTTGAGTGATAGAAATAATTGTAGTACTAAGAATGGATCAAACCATCCTAGATTAGCCTTCTACGAAATCTTCTAATCACTGGAATTTTGAGAAGAATTATTATCATAGGACTAGATTTTTCAAACTTCAGTATTATTTGGAACAAAAATTTGTTGTTTGTTTTCTAAGTGGTATTGGTACCTAGATTGATTGGAAAGTCTGGTTTTGTGATTCGAATGTCGATAAAAATTTCTTCTGGTTGGACTCTCCCTTATTATGTTAGTGGTAGTTTCTTGAATTCCTTCAGGTATTGTTGTTGTTGAGTTGGTTACTGAATCATCATTTGGAAGGCCTATTGTTTGAACTGCAATTTCTGAATATATCTTCACTTCGGTAGGCTTATTCTCTGTTTTGGTTAAGATTTAGAATGGATCGGTATTTGTTTCTTTATCTTCAACTTGGACTGAAACAACTGGAGACGTCAATACTACTTCTTGAAATTGTTCTAACTTTTCATTTAGTGATTTCTTGTCACATTTAAGCTCCTTTATTTGTGTAAGTAAGGCTTGGTTATGATTCCTTAGATGTGAAATTTTTTCATTTTATAAATTTTTGACTTTATCGTTAGTATATTTCTCTTTATCTTTTAAATTTTTGATTTGCTATAATAATTTTTTATTAATGTTTTTTAGGCACAATTTTTCTTTCTATTTTTCGGATAGGTTCTCCTTTAGTTCCTTATCAGAACTTTCATTTTCTTGTTTTAGTCTTTGTTTCTTAACCTTGGACTTTTTTATCTATGAAAGTAATTTCTCATTGTGGTCCCTTAGACACCAAATTTCTTCGTTTCTTTCTATTGATTTTTCATGAAACCAATCTTCGAGATCTTTATATTTATTTTCTGATGCTTCATTCTTTTGTTGAAGTTTTGCGATTTCTTCCTTTAATCATTTTATTTGCATATGCTCATTTGTCTTGATGTTCTTTTGTACTAAATAATCTTCCACACCTTTGAAAAATTAGTTTGCAACTTTTTTTAATATATGTGTATCCAATTACATCTAGACAAAATGGAAATTTAGTCCAAAATAGTGATTGTTGTGTGGGATTCATCTTTTCTTTCTTCATACCTAGGTTATTCATATTTTATTTTATTTTTAACAGTTGTCTCCGCCCTTTTTTTTAAATGAGCTTAGGACTTAATAATAATATTTTCTCTCCTTCATAACTTTACACCTCAATGTTTTTATTTTTACCATGGTCACCTTTAAAAATATAAGATTTTTTTTGTTTTTTTTTTTTAATTATATAATTTAAATATAATATATATATATATATATATATATATATATATATATATATATATATATATATATATATATATATATACGTGTGTGTGTGTGTGTGTGTGTGATTATATAATTAATAATTTTTTTTTAATTCAATCTTGTATATTTATTTATGAAAGTATGATTTAAGGTTACAAAAGGTTACGAAACCGTTTGTTTGGACAGACGTGATGGCTCAAGGTCAGTCAAGGTCCACACAAAGATGACGGAGTTCACGTTGAGGGTGGACGTGGATGAAAATCTAGGCAATGATAATGTGGTGGGGAACTAGTCGATAGGGCGATCGATAGATGAACAAAAGTGGTTAGAGGTTGTACGATGTGCCAAAGATGGAACAACGTGATCGCATTGTTTGAACCCAAATTTTGGTCATAGCAAGCTGCAAAAAAAACATACATGGTGATAGGGAGCACGAGAAGGTAATGGTAGATGAACAAATGGACAGGGGAAACACATCAGATAGGGAAGTGTTGGCAAGCATGTCTTCAGACAAAGATAGGGCTAAGGTTGTTGGCGGTGTTGTGTGTTTCAAGCGGGAACATGGTTGGCGTTGGTCGTCGAACAACAACAGTGGCAGCTTGGAGCAGGTGGAATAGGTTGTTGGGAACTATGCAGCCGAAGATATTTTCCAGCGGTGGCCTATGTTTAGCGACTAATCTCCTGCAGCAATGGCGGCTGTGAGAGGTACTGGGTAGGATGATTTATCGCTGCAAAGGGGGCATGGTGGCATCAAACCGACCAGAGGGCATAGGTAATGCAAACTTGATAGCGGTTGGTTGTAAGGGAGAGTTGTCGAACGTGACACAAGTAAGTTGTTTCTTTGCTAGTTTTTTTTATTATTGTTCTTTTAATATAAAAAATTTATATGATTTTTTTTTAATCTTTTTTTTTCAATAAATTATATTTTATATGATTTTTTTTAATATATATATATAATTTCTCTCTTTTTTTTCTTGATTGATTTTTTTTAATAATATCCATTTTTGATATTTTATTTTATTTTTACTATGATTTTTTTTTTTTAATATAACCCCTTTTTTTCTACCTTATATATGTTTAACCTATTCTTTTTTCTTTTTTTTTACTTATATCTTTTTTTATATATATTTGTTTCTTTGAGATTTTTTTTATAATAATTATTATTTTAAATTCCTTTTTCCTTTTCCTTTTTTTTTAACTTTTAACTTTTATATATATTTTTTTAAATTTTTTTTTTTTACATGGCCAAATGCTTAGCGGCGAATTCGGCAGAATGGAGAAACTCCAACTACGTAGCGAAATTCTTGACTTGTGATGACAACAAAGTTGACAGAAACTTAATGGCCAAAAGTCGGAATAGGACGTTGCTTTGATACCAATGTAACGAACAAGATTTGTATACCCAGCAAGAATCTTTAGAATAATTCGAAGACAAACACATCCATTATAGGATAGGTAATTGTATATTGAATATTATAAAAGAATTGATATATGATTACAATGAGGATGAGGGCCTACTTATATACCCTAGGTAGGTACCTCTTTACCAACAGTTATGTCCTTAGGGACATACCTTTTCATTAATTACTAATTAATTAATAATTAATAGTTATTATTGTCATTTACATTATTTGTGATATTTGTAAATATATTTAGTTTGTAACACTTGAGCTCCTATTTCCTTGCATTGTTCTTTGAGAAATTAGGTCCCTGTTATGTATGAATTCCTCCAAAATGGATTATACAATTCCTTAGTTTGATCATCTGACTGGATGCAACAATTGTACACTCAAGACTAGTCTACAACTAATGTTGTATTGCCTTGGAATCTCTACCAAGCCTAGGGAACTTGAATTCTCCACATGCACTAGTTATTTTGTGATCTAAATCTGAATGTTATTTTTGTTGTGTTAATTTCATCTTTAGAATTATAAACATTTTTTGATCATTTGCTTCATGTGCATAGGTTTCCTTGTGGTGTTTGTGAGTATTAAACAAGAAATTGTGTCAAGTTTTATGTTAAATTCATGAGCATTTTAACATTAAAACAAATTACTAAAAAACAACAATAAAATGTACAACAAACCATCAAATGATCCATTAACACAGTATTTTGATGAAGGAGTTCACCCCTCCTGGGCTACATCTCCTTAGTCCAACTTCCATGGCTTGGGCCTCTATATTAGCTCAAAATATTTCTTCAATCCTCTATTGCTCCTAAAACATGCTCCAACATGCTCAGAATGTCCAAATCTGCTAGAATAGACTCTTTCTGAGCCAAAAATGGTTGAATTTTTCAAAATTTATGGTTCATTCAATTATGGCATAGGAAACTCCTCAAAACTAGAGAGAATTCCAGTTAACGCCGACAAGTTTGGAGTTAACGCCGAATTTGGCAGACTCCGCCAACTCTGCCACCAAGATAAGCGCGGTTTAATTATGAGATAAGCATTGATTAATTTTTGATAAGCTATTTTAACTAATGGTTTAATGTGTTAAGCGTTTTTTATTGAGCGCTCCCACCACGGTCATAGCACAGTGGTTTTATTGTGAGGGGGTTGGCCCCCTCCTCCGCCCGCCAATCCAACAGTGTTAATATAAATAAAATATGTAGTCATACTATGTTAATATCTGATATGCGGGTATGGTGTTAAGACAATTCGTTTATGTGGGGGAGGTCACGGGGTTGACCCCGACCTCTGCCCTTCCGCCAATATAAATTTTTCCATTTCTCATATATAACTTCGACCTTGACTTAGCCAAAATTTCGACCTTTGGGAGGGGGCACATGGCGGCCCCTGGTTGCACCATGTGCCCTCTTACCATTGGCTCATTTCACAACCAATGAAAATACAACAAGTCACCCAACTTAGCAACCAACCACGAAGTGACACTTGTTATAGTGTCATTGGGAAAATTGAAGGAATATTCGAGGAATATTATTTTTTTACTGACTAGGTTTCCATGTCATCATTCTGTCATTTATGCAAAAAATTTAGTTGTTAAGGAAAACGAACAACATGCGCTATCTTCCTCATACGGAGTCAGTTTTCGATGAAACGAATTGTGTTGGATTCCTGACGACGACCGCTTCGCGGTCGTTCAAGTTCTGAACGATTTTGAGCACTTCCATTTCTAAGCTTAACACTGAGCACCTGATCATTCCTCCCCACTAGAAGCCTTTTGGACCCCAAAATCTCTTTGATTACTGAACATGTGGATGAGGGTATAGTTCCCTCACCCTTCTAGTCTCAATCCACTGAAATTTTCCCATTTTCATCAATTTGAGCTTTTCACATAAACTAATATTTTTCCTTGACTCTTGAGACCCTCTCTTGCTATTGTAGACACCGTCATGCTGCAATTTCCCTGAATTTGCAGAGAAGCAAGTTGTCCTTGCAGAAACAAACTTGTTCCTACCCCGGTCGTCAATCAAAGGAAACTTGAAAATTGTCTCACCTCAAACACTGTCATCATGGTGATTCTTAGCTTTTCTTGCTTTTTACTTGCATCAAATTTTGACCAAGTGTTTTCGCCATTGACATGTACCTTTTTGAAACCAAAAACAAGTACTTGTGGAACCTATGCCTTCTTTGTCAAATTACTTTGGCACTTTCTCTTTGACCTTTTCTCTCTCTTGCATCGACATCATGTTTCCAACACTGCTCAACACAGATGTTGAATGCTACAAATCTTTCACATTTTGTTTACCTCATTTCAAAGGCGACCTGCTAGAGTCCTGAAACATCTTATTAAAAGCATAAGAAACTTCAATGAAATCAACTTGTTCATTCGATGCATCTTTTTGAAAGGTCTCATTCAAAACATATATATGCTTGATCATTAACAAAGTCAAATTTTGACTTGCATTCACTATTCTCTTCTTTTTTGTTGCATGTATAAGAGACAAACTTCTCTTCTTCTTATGAGCTCTAACTATGTACTCAATTCCATCCTTAAACAAGTGATACTTATTCTCATGGTAATGAAATACTTCTTTCCTATCATAAATATAAGGACTTCTCAAAACAATACCTGAAATCTCAAGCAGCACTACATCAAGTTCAACTTCGTCAAGAAAGTTTGAATTGATTGCAAACCTTAGAATGCACTTCCTTGTTACCTGCAAGTTTGCATTCTTTCATATCCACCCTAAAGGATAAGGTCTTGGATGTATAACAGATTCAAGATTTAACTTCTTAACTAAGTCTTCAGAAATCAAATTAGCTTGAGAACCACTATCAAATAGTGTGTATATCTTGGTATGTTTAGAAACGACTATAATATGAAAGAGTTAAATTCTTGTATCTTAATCTTAAGTTACATTGGAACAACTTGAAGAACTAGTGCTTTCTATGTTCTTACCTTTCAAACCCATTGTTGTAATCTTGGTTTCATGTCCTGAATCTGAACCTAAGTCATGTTCAATGATTGCAACAGTTTTCCCCTTCTCTCTGGCTTTAATTTTGTTTGGCTTCAACTCTGGATGGAGTTTCCAATAATGGTCTTTATCATGGCCATTATTCAAACAATGTTTACATGTGAGTTTCTCTTTCTCTTTTTTGATAGAGCTATTTATCTTTCCTCTTCCATTAAACTTTCCCTTTCCTTTACCCTTGTACTCAAAGAAACTATCACTTTTCTCATCTACACTTTGTTTCCCTCTTGCTTCTAGATGTGTGGCTTGAACGCAAACCTCATCTAAGTTTGTGGGATTGAACATGAGAATAGTATGTCTAAGGTAACTGTGCAAACCCCCAATATACCTTAACAAAGTTTCTTGAGAATACAAATTGACACCCAAAATAAGAGCTCTTCTCCTAAATTCATGAGTATAATCTTGCACACTTTTCCCTTTCAATTGACTAAAATTATGCCAGTTTGTTACACTGAAATTTGTCACCATGACATTTTAGTACTCCCTTAGAAGTCTACAATATCAAATTTCCTAAATTCAAGCCTTGAAATTAAGAGAAAAGCTCATAAAAATCTTAAAAACTCTTGTACCGCACTTTCTCTTAGTATTGTCTATGGTGCCGCACTAAATCATGCGGAGCTAAACACACTTTCTGTTTATTAAGAGTGCAGACCCCTATAAAAGATAAGAAAAGGCACAAGTAAAATCTAGAAGCTCATTCTGAGTCATTTTTAGAAGCTTCTAGAAATATTCCTGTGGTGGAAAGTCCACTCCTTTCAAGTTCATGCATCCCATCCATTAAGGAGATAACCCCTTGATGTAAGGAACTAATCCCTTTGAAGGAGGATTCTATCCCTTCTTGTTTGGAGTTGTAACCTCCTCTCTTTCACTATAAAAAGAGGCATAGGGCAGCCTCAAGGGGTTAGAATTGATGAGTTGAAGCTTTAGTATTGTTGGAAGTAAAATGTTGTTGGAACTTAGACCCTTTTAGCTGATATTTTATGTGGGAAAGATTACATACCTGTATGTATCTGGGTTGGAAGAGTTCAAGGCTTGTCAAAGTAAAGGAAACGCCTGTTCCGAACCCCAAGAAGGCCTGTATGACATCAAGGCGGACATGGTTGTAAGGCTCTTCTTATTTAAGTTAATACAAATAAGTTTGTTTTCCTCAATAAGCTGTCAATTGATTGGTTTATTTTATGGATTCCTTGATCACCATAATAGATATGATTTATGAATATATGCTATGCAAGTGTTATTTGATGTTTGTTTGTTTGTAATTGCAGATCTTCAAAGGCAACTCTTTCAAGCGACTGAAGGACGACTACTACAAACAAGCGTTGGATCAAACATAAGATCATAAAACCTTCATAACATTTAATTATGAATCGTGATATATCTAGAGAAATATAGATTTAATTGTCCGTTTGTTGCTAATTGTCCATAAGACACTTGGGAGGTATGTCTTGCCCGCAAGAATGACTTATCCGTCCAACAAAATGGCAACTCCACTGGGGAGTGGATTTTGAACTTTGATTTCTTTTATTTTTGACTTGTGAATTTATTTTTTCTGATTTTGATTGATTGATACTGGCTTGGGTAGTTTATCCCTGTAGAATCCCTAAGAAATTATTGAGAGTTTTTTATTTTTTCTTTAGTTTTCTTGTGTCCGCTCTTTTCTTTAATAGACAGTGCGGGCAGTTCCGCACTTTTCCTGTACCCACAGTGCGGGACCGCACTGGTTTGCACTGAATCCTACGGACCTATGAAAATTTTTGAAAATTTTTAAAATCTTCTTTTCTGGATTAGTTTGTTAGATTCTCAGTGAATACCCAGACTTGTATCTTCTGTCAGGAAGCCTTGGTTAAGAGTTTATTTCAGCATTTTTAGTTTTGAACGATTTTCTGAAAGATCTGCATGTTATAATGATTTTTTCTTTGTCTTTATCCCGCTCAAATATTAGAAACCTTGGTATACCTTTAGATCACTGGTATTTCCTTGCTTTCTTGCTGAGTCTGACATCATAGTAGAAATTGTTTTGTGAGATTTAGATCTTATTTTTCTCATTTGCGAATCTTTAAAAAAAAATTGTTGATAAACTTGGAATTTCACTTAAAAAACCAAAATTGGATGTTTTTCGAGTTCTTGTTGATCTAAGCAAAGAATTTCTTAGTTAGATTACAAGCTAAGAAAGACATCCTCAAAATATTTGAAGTTTTAATTTAGATTTAGTCTTTAGAATTTTTAGATCTCAATATTAGTGTTTTTAGCTTTGAGTGTTATTTCTAAAAATTGTAGTGTCTTTTGAAGCGAAAACTTGGTTTGTAGTTTCGATATTGAATATAAGGGATTTCTTATTGATCAATAGATCATTTTTAGTTCTCGTTGAAATTAGATTTCTTTTCATTTATTCTTGTTTGAAGGAAAGATTTGTTTTTAAAGATTGCATTTCTCAACTCTTCCTTTATATAGAACTCATTTAAAGAAAACGGATTGTCTCTCATAATAGATGCATTTTTAGTGTGTTTTGAGTCGGGTCACTACATATCATCAGTTTCACTTTCGCACCTATTTTCCTAAGAAACAACTTTTTAAAATCAACGCTTAAATTAAAATCAATCTAGTAATTTTTATATTTCTAGGGCTCTTTTCACCAATATAGCTTAGGCTAGTGTCTTGGAGTAGGGAGTAATTAACTCTCCAAGACAATTAAAACAAACAAGTAGTTTATCTTGCGGTAGGAAAAAATCCAATAGTCGTTTGTATGCTCTGGGAAGCTCCTCTTAAAGGAGTCAAGCACGAGGTCATATCTGAACTAGTGGGATAATCAATTCTATCTCATTGGGAACGATAGAAGATATGCATGTATTAACAACGGTAAACCTCGGATAGACCATTGTCGAGGAGCCTGGGGTCACTTATTGGTATACCTTGGATTATGTCAAGGAGCCTTCAAGGGGATTGAGCTTTGTTACTCTGCCCTTGCGCGTATGTCGGACCGTAGACTGTTCCCCCAGTATATTAGTTCCTATTGGTAACCATAGTAACCATAATATCTACGGTTTTTTCCTGATGACAGTGGAGGAAAGATCCCACTGTACCTGGAACAGACGTCGACTAGACTCACTTGGACTCTCTGGAGGGTTATCTTCACTCGAGATGGTTTAAGTGGAGAAACTTGCACCGGTCTGTTTCATTAAGCAGGTTGTCGGGGTAACTGTTCCAACCGCCCTTTCTGCATTAAATACTACGATGTTGGATTTCATCACCAACTAGTGTTTTTAGTGTGGGAAGTTACTGTTTGTGTGTGGTCTGTTCTCCTATATTTTTAGGCATGTGATTCATTTCTTTGTTTTCATAGTGACTCTAGGAGTTTTCATTGAAATTCTATTTGATTGTGTGTGATTAATAATTTTTAATCGTGGCTGAATTACCAAGACAATCGCGTAGACTTCAGGGGAAGCCCCCGAGTATACACCAAGCCAACTTGAAGGGTTGTGAGCTCTAGTATCGCCTAGTGACAGTAGAATTAGATCAACAGAAGCAGGAGAGTCATCTATAGTTGTTCATCTTGATTATCAATCACAAACAACAGAGCATTTTCAAGAGCCAATTTCAGTTTCCGAAGTTACTGGTAGTATTTCTCCTTCCATTGAATTAGCTGAAGAACCTGAAATTTCTGAACCTGACACTGAACCTGTTGTTTTGGAACCATATTTAGGATTTGTTACTCCGACTTCTAGTGATCCTGGTTCACCTAGGGTAATACATATCATTACTGAAAATCTTCTTCTGACCTCATATCTATTGAAGAACTTGTTGGTCCAGACGAAGACATAACTCTTCCTGAAACTCAACGGACTTTGAATCTTAGGGAGCGTGAATCAATATTCTACAGTCCTTTTAGAAGTGACGCTTGGTATTTATTATTGACAGATTTTTTTTAAAACTCGGGTCTTAGTTTTTCACCACCCCGAATTCCTTTTCATCCTACACCAAGAGGTTATTATCCTTCATCAATTATGTCAGGTGAGTCATCTATGTTTTCCCAATCACCGAAAACATTTTTATACAGCGGTCCTTCTGTTCCTTCGGGGTAACAATCACTCTCTGGTACGTTCTCAGGAGCAACTCCTCGGCCAACTGAACAAGTTTTATCAACTGGTACAAATGGAGCTAAAACTGAAACGTTGAATGCAAAGAAAATTTTTATGATGTCTGGTAATATTCCAAATCCTCAACCTCAAGGTATTCAGTTACCGCCTGGGGGGAAACCTCAAGGTAGTCAGTTACCACCTGGGGTGAAACCTCAAGGTAGTCAGTTACTACTTGGGAAGCAACCTCAAGGTAGTCAGTTACCGCCTGGGAGGCAACCTCAAGGTAATTTTTTACCAGGAAAAATTGTAGGATAATATTATTTACCTGGAGAACAACCTCAAGGATAGTACATACCTCAAGGTTATCAACCTCAAGGACAGTACATACCCCAAGGTCAACCCCAGACTTGGTATATTCCTCAGGGTCCTTATCAACCCCAGATTCAATACATGCCTCAAGGTTATCAACCTCAAGGTCAGTACCCAACTCAAGGTTTCCAACCTCCTTCTGGTCAATCATTTTTACAAGAAGCTGGAAATTTACCACTTAATTATCAACCCTACGTTCAACCAGGTTATGGTCCTTCATATGCACAACCTTCTACGGGTCAATACCCCGGAATGAACATGGTGTGGAACCCATCTCAAATTCAACAGACTATGCAACCTAATGTGTAGTTACCTAATCAACCTGGACAACCTTTAGTTTCTGGTCCAACCTAGCAACCTGTCCAGCCTACTGTTCAAGTCCCTGCACCTGGTTCTGTTCAGCAGCCCGGGCCTAGTACACCTCAGACTCTGCCTCAAACTGCTGCAGCTACTGCAACTTATGTTCAACCTACAACACCTGTTTCTGGAGTATCTATAGCTCCAGTTTCTTCTATCCCTACATTAGTGAAAATCCCTCAAGCCTCTGTACAACAGTCAAGACCTACAATTTAGACTACGGTCCAGATTCCTACAGGACAAGATGGTACTAGTACGATTGTCTCTAGTCAACCATAGTTTACTTATCAATCGTACCAGGGATAGTATCAATTTGGTCAGACTACACAAAATCCAGTATATCAGTATCAGCCGTACCCTGGGTATACTTATCAAGTACCTCAACAACCCCAGTATGGTCCGGTTAATCCTGGTTACCCAGGAGGTTTCACGATTCCAAATGCACATCCAATTCCAAGGTATCATGGATATCCTCCTCCTGGCACTGGTTTGATCACACAAGGTTATCAAGACCCTAGCCATCGGTTACCATTCATAGCAACTTTAGATTTACCGGATCTATCACGCCTTACGAACGATCCCATTTTTTATCTTCCATATTGGCCGCCGATGCCTAACAAGTTGCCCAGTGATATTCCGAATTTTGAAGGTAAGTTAGGAGAGGACCCATCTAATCACGTTATGACTTATCACCTCTGGTGCGCATCCAATTCACTAGTCAATGATTCGATTCGATTACGTATTTTTCAAAGAACTCTCATTGGTCTAGCTACCAAATGGTACATTAAGTTACCACGCAACTCTTTTAATAATTTTAATGCGCTAGCTACTGCTTTCTTAACACATTTTCAGTTGTCTGTCAGATACGAAAACGGCACAGAATTGCTGACTTCATTAAATCAATCTACATCTATGTACATATCTGATCACATTCGTGAATGGAGACGTAGAAGGCGTTTAGTGAAAGTCTTTATTCCTGATCAAATTTTGGCTGAATGGTTTATTAAATCGTTATTGCCCAAAATTACTGAAGATGTGGCCAAAGGAGGCATTGTTACGGAAGAGCAAGTCATTGCTCAGGCTCAGTTCCTTGACCTTGTGTATACTCGGTCAGGTACTCTGTATGATAAAATCCCCGATTTACCAAGACCTGGTCAATTAACTGCAACTCCTTCTGGCTCTCATGCCGCTGATGGTGTAATTGGTTTTGTTAGTACTAGTAAAAGTAAGAAGAAGTCTTCCAAGAATACTTCTCCTATTATCACTTTACCCGATTCACCCAAAGGAGATTCTTCCCTGGAAACTTCCGTCGATATTCATGTTGTAGAGACATCTACGACCAAATCTAAAACTGGTGGTAAGAAGAAAGGTAAGAATAAAAATAAAAAATCTTCAAAAGATAAAAACGATACAACCGAACCGACTGACGAAAAACGCAAACCTCGATATCCTTGTCTCATCTGTGACCAGGCTCATTTTACAAAAGAGTGCCCGCATAGAGCTGAGGTATCAAAATTCGTTAAGGGTTCACCTATACCTGTTGTCTTGAAGGATCCCTTTCCCGCTCAAGATAGTAACATGGTTGGATCTTCCTCCAATACGGTTGAGGATATCTTGATGGTTGCGACACGATTGCAAGATTATGGTAGTAAAAATACTGGTAAAGAAGCAGAAAAATCCAATTCTGCATCGACTACATCTTCCTCAGCTTCTGATCCATTACAGATTGAGAAACAAAATCCTGACTTAGTGATTAAACCACTTGCAAAAGGTGTACTTCGTAAATCAGCTATCAATCCACATGCGAGAGTTGCTCAGAATTACAATATTGTTGAAGATTTGGCAATTTCCCCTTCAGCAATGTCGGCTTTGGAAGTATTGCAATCATGCCCAGCCCAAAGAAAATTACTTTTGTCAGCCTTAGGAGCCGTAGATCTCCAATATTTGAACCTCATGATCTTCAATTTAGAGAATTTTACACCTCGCCTACCCCATCAAATGGCTTCAAATTCCGGTAATAGTAAAAAACAAACGTATCTTTCGTACTGTTGTTGATGAAGGGGCTTCTACGTGTATTATGTCGTTAAAATGTTGGAAATAACTTGGTTCTCCGACCATTAACCAATCACCAACTATTCTCAAAGCTTTTGATGGAAGAGGTTTTTAGCCATATGGTATCTTACAAGATCTACCAATAGAGGTCGAAGGAAAAATGGTTAATCTAGATGTGGAGGTGGTTGATGCCCCTCTGGATTACAACCTTCTCCTGGGTCGAAGTTGGTCTTACACCATGACTGTTGTTGTATCATAGATCTTTCATCTCATCATGTTTCCTCATAAAGGAAAGATCATTAAAATAGATCAGATCTCATATTATTCATTTGACCCAGCCTCTACTGATAGCATCCAACATATCAGAAAATCGACTATCCCTTATAAGGATGTCGGCGTAGGTTTGCTTAAAGATTCAGCTTTACTAGGAACTTTTTCCCTGACTGCTCCCAACGTACAACTTCCTATTGCTAACATCAATATGATTTCGTCAAGTACTATGTCCTTTGATGATCCTTGGATAGTACCTTCAGAATCAACATTGGATTCTTTCGATGGCCCGATGCCTTTGAGTCCTTTTGAGTTAGCATATTAAAATGTACAGTCATTTTCTGATACTCCTTCAACTGAGTCTGATCCAGTGAATGTGATCAATCAGGACTCATTTTCAATATCGAGCTTAGCTTTGACACCAATTCCGGATCCTGCTCAACAAGTATTCAATACTAACGAACATATTCATGAATTCTTGTTTGTAGATGAGTTACCATGGGAAGATCTTCATCATAGGTCTTCGTTTTTACCTGATCTCGATCATTTTGAGAATGATTTTTCCTCCATTTTTACCACTGATTACATCAAAGAACCTCAAAATCCTCTCTCACATATCGATTCTGAATTGAATTTAGAAAATATTTCTAAAACGGTTCCTCTTGAAATTTCAGTAAAACCTAGAATTGTTGAAAACATTCACATAGGTGCTTCTTGTACTCCTGATGAAATTCAAGCATATAAAGCCCTATTTCAGGAATTTCGCGACATTTTTGCCTGGTCATATGAAGAAATGCTAGGAATTGATCCGTCGATTGTTGTTCATGAAATTAATACATACCCGGATGCTAAACCCATTAGACAGAGATTACGTCAGATACATCCTAGAAAAGTTGCCGCTATCAAAGCAGAAGTTGAAAAATTACTTCATGCAGTTTTTATTTATCCAATCCCATTAATGGACTGGGTATCTAATATTGTTCCGGTAAATAAAAAACAAGGAACAGAAGAGTATGTATCGATTATAGGGATATAAATCGAGCTTGGCCAAAAGACAATTATCCAACCCCTTACATCGATCAAATTATTAACGATTGTGTTGGAAGTGAAATGTTCTCGTTCATGGATGGATTTTCCGGCTACAATCAAATCAACATACTCCCTGCAGATCAACCTAAAATAGCTTTCATTTGTCCATGGGGAACTTTTGCTTATCGAAAACTACCTTTTGGCCTTAAGAACGCTGGCGCCACTTTTCAAAGGGCCATGTCTTATGTATTTCATGACATTAAGCACATTTTTCAGCCCTACCTCGATGATTTTCCTGCTCATTATTCACGCAGAGCAGATCATATTACTCATTTACGAGCCATCTTTATACGATGTAGGCATTACAAGATTTGTCTGAATCCTCACAAATGTGTTTTCTGCGTACAATCCAGACGATTGTTGGGATTTATTGTCTCAAAGGCAGGCATTCGTGTTGATCCATCGAAGGTTGAGGCAATCATCAATTTACCTCCTCCTTCTACTCTTTTCCAACTCCAAAGTTTGCAAGGGAAAGCGAACTTTTTATGTCGATTCATTCCTAACTACACCGAGTTAACGAAAGGTTTCACTAGGTTGTTGAAACATAATATTCCTTTCTTGTGGGATGAGGTCACAGATAGATCTCTTGATGCTCTAAAAAACACATTGACCCATGCACCGTTACTGTATCCTCCCAACTACAACCAAGATTACTTTTCGTACCTCGCCGCTTTTGATTCCATGATAGGGATGTTTTTAGTTCAGGAAGATGAATTCCATGGTGAACATGTGATTTACTATCTTAGTTGAAATTTTCATCCGACTGAGATCAAATATTCACATGTGGATAAATTGGCCTTGGCAACTGTTCAAGTTGTCCAACGTTTTTGTCACTACATACTTTTACACAAAACAACAGTGATCTCTAATTGCAACCCTATGATGTACATCTTGACCAAACAATTTCTAGGGGGGCAAATACTCCAAATGGATTGTTATCCTACATGAGTTTGATTTGGAATTTGAAAAATCCAAATCAAAGAAATCATTAATATTTGTTGAACTTATGTGTGATTTCCCACGTACTGATACAGAAACTGTGGTGGAACAACCAATCGCAGATGAATCCTTGTTTCTTATTAGTACCATTGATCCTTGGTATGGAGATATCATTGTTTATCTTCGGACCCAATCTTTTTGGCTTGAGCTTTCACAGTCGCAACGACGAAAAATACATTTCCATTCTCAACAATATCATATTGTTGGTGACACACTATACCGTCGTGGTGCGGATTCAGTTTTTCGATGTTGTCTAACACATGAAGAAGCCAAAAAAGTTTTAAACGACTGTCACTCTGGAGCATGTGGCGGTCATATGTCTGGGTACACCACAGCCCAAAATATATTACGCTCAGGTTATTTCTGGCCGTCCTTGTTTAAAGATTGTATTTATGCAATCCGAAAATGTCATAATTGTCAAATCTTCGATCGAAAAATGCGTGCACCACCTGCTCCTCTTCACCCTATAATTGTTGTCAGTCCTTTTGCAAAATGGGGCATTGACTTCATTACATGTAACCCTCACTCGGTCGGGGGGCATGGGTATATTATTCTAGCAGTATATTATTTTACCAAATGGGCCGAGGAGATGCCTACATTTGCGACAGATGGAAAAATTGTAGCTACTTTCATATTCAATCATGTGATTGCTCGTTTCAGTGTACCCCAAGCAATAATTACTGATCACGGGAGCCATTTTTGAAATATCATGATGGCCGAGTTAACAGACCAACTTGGTCTGCGCCATGAGAGTTCTACACCATATTATCCGCAGGCCAATGGTTTAGTTGAAGCGATTACTAAATTTTTAGTCACCATGATCAAACGAATCATTGGAATTCATAAGTCGAATTGGCATACCATGCTCTTTTCAGCACTTTGGGCATATCGAACCTCAGCAAAAACATCGACAGGTTTTACCCCTTTTCAACTAGTTTATGGTTTAGAAGCGGTATTACCCATTGAATGCGAGATACCGTCACTCCAACTAGCCACAGAGTTACTACCAGACACTTCTGAAGTGGAGAAACATTTTTTATACTTGGCTCAATTAGATGAGAATTTGCACACTGCTGCATTAGCTACTGAGACTCATGCGAAAAGAATGAAAGCTCAGTATGATAGAAGTGTTACCCCTCATAATTTTTCAGAAGGAGACCTAGTTTTTATTTATGATCAAACCAATGATAAACTAGGGGCTGGGAAATTTGAACCCATGTGGCATGGTCCTTATATTGTCAAGCGATAGCTTGCAAAAGGGGCCTATGAATTGATTGATTTTGATGGGGTCTCTTTAGGTAAACCAAGAAATGGACTTTATCTGAAGATATATTACGCTTGATTTTTTGTGTGGAGATCTTCTCTATACATCAG
This sequence comes from Pinus albicaulis, assembly GCA_034641835.2. Lineage (NCBI taxonomy): Eukaryota > Viridiplantae > Streptophyta > Pinopsida > Pinales > Pinaceae > Pinus > Pinus albicaulis. Next base: position 718,209,959 of record CM076573.1, read on the forward strand.
TTATTTTCTAGCTGTTGTGCTATAGATTAGAAACGTGTGCCTAGTTTAAGTGTGATCTTACTACTATTCCTGCTTATCTGGATACTTTTGATATCGCAGATGTCGACGTCCTTTCAAACATATATTGGTTTTGCTGATGGCGCTTGTCATAGTACACAGAACATCTCTTCCGCAGCTTGGGTTATTTATTCACCCACTGACGAGTTAGTATCGATGCATGGGGTAAACCTCGTTAAAAAAACGAACAATATTGCTGAATATAGTGCAGTTATTGAATTATTGTCAGAATCCATTTCATTTGGAATTCAGAGTTTGATCATTAGGTTAGATTTTGAACTCGTTGTATTACAGTTAAACCGAGTATATGCCATTAGAAACCCAGTATTATTAAGATTATTTTTAAGGGTTCTTCTCTTGGAACGAGAGTTTGATTATATTGAGTATCAACATATTCCAAGAAATTTAAACACATTAGCAGATGCAATAGCTTCTAGTGTTATAAACAGACATTTGTAATAACAAAGTAATAAATCAACATTCCATAACATGATTGAACAGGTAACTGGAAATAATAGTATATCATAGTATAGATGTAGTGTTCAAAAAATAGTACATCGTCTTCAATCATAGGTTCAAAACGCCTTATGATCAGAAAAAAGTGATACAAAAATGAGTCCACAAGTCAATCATCCACTATCTGTGTTGATGATTACGATAATACACTACTGCTCGTGCCACCCTAGTAAAAAATCTCCTGAATGGTCCAGGAACACCAATGAAATTTCTCTGTAGACAGAGTGGGATGTCATCTATGGTAGTCTTAGGAATATCCATAGTGAGCCGCTCCAAATGGTGTTCTAAATCAGTCAGGATCTCTGCAGTCTGATCCTGTGGGGGTGGTGTTGTTACTGCTACATCCTTTTTCCTCCAGTAAAAGGGGCGGAGAATGGCTGGTCGACTCGAACCCACATCTGCATTTGAAATTTTTGTTATCAGTTTTGGAAGATTTAAAAACAAAATAAAATTTAGAAATTAGAACATGTCAAAATATATTTTTTTTACCTGACTCGTCCCACTGAGCTCCTGGAGGAAGAGGCGTATCCCGGTCACCGCGAAAATCCATGCTCGCATAAGGAAAATCCTCTATCACAAAAAGTTGGCGTTCTAGCCAACGAAAATAAGCAAGGGAAATCGAACAATCTCCCCACCCTCGCTGTGGCGGTCCATCAAAGCAACCCAATGAACCATCCAAGGCTCTCGAGATCGACCAAAGTCAATAGGAATATGCTGCAGGGCTAACATAGGAATCCTCTCTAGAGCAAAGGTGACTACAATTGACCCATATCCGAAGTTGTTTAACTTCCCATTCTTTGCTCTGGTAAGTTTGCCTTTCACATTTGCCAACACTGCCTCGCACCAGTTGAATATGGTGCCTCAGAAACAATCTACTGCAATCCGCATCTGAGATCCAGTAGCTACATGCAAAGCTGCACTTCTACACAACTTGACAATGGTAAAATAAATCACTTTTAAACTTGGGACGGATGATGGTTTTAATGTCAATCCATTTGTCTCTAGGATTGGCTTCATCATTACAAAACTCTAATTGTAGGCTGGAAACAGACTGGCCACCTGGCCTAGCCCCAAATAGAGATAGTGGTTCGGCTCTTCTAGACAAACCAGTCAAAAAATATATGTCCTCCAGCTCACTCTCGAGCCGGTGACCTCCGATCATGAAACACTAGTCCTGAATGTCCCATTTGCTTACCAGCCAAGTAAGAAGATCTACTTGAGCTCTCATGCCACTGATAGCCCAAAATTTGAATAGCCCGCATGCTCTTAATACTTGAAAATTAGGTTGATGAATCATTGTTGCTTCATCTACTTCTTCATGCTCCCGTTCTCACCAAATGAGCATTGTGAATATCCTACAATGAGTAAAATGAAGGATTAGAATCATTTTGAAACAAAAAATTTGGGTAATTTAGGAGGAAAATGTGTTTTTAAGTTCGTTACGGTGCCCCCGCACTTTACGGTCAGGGACAGTGCGTAGCTCCGCACAAGCTCTGTGTTAAAAGTGCGGGGCCCTGACATTTTCCTTTTTGAGAAAATGTCGGGGTTCGCAGGTACCTAGTGTCCTACCTGCGGACCCTCGAGGGTGAATTTTTGAACCTATTTTCCTCCCAAAAATGAAATTCTAACCCTAATTTAAAAATTTGAACAGATGAAAAGAAAGAGAAAGAGGTTGCGGATTACCTGGAGTAGACGGTTTTCAATTCCAATGGTCAATTTGCCCAGAATATTCTCCAAAGCGTTTTTTTCCAAAAGCTCTAAAATCTTCACTCCAAACTCAAACGATAAAAATGAACTTGAAAAACTCCTTTTCATAAGTTTTTTCAAATAAATGAATTTTAAATTTGTTTATTTTTCACTTTAAAAGTCGATTTTTCAAAATATTTTTATTATTGAAACAGGTATGTTTAATTTTTCGAGTTTTTGTGCAGAATACCGGTTTTTTCAGGCGAAATGATCATTTTTTACGAAGAGTATATTTTTATCACTTTTTCGAGCTCTTTAAAATTTACGAAAAAACGGAACCATGGAGTCCTCTTTTAAGCCCTTTTCAGACTCTCTAAAAATGAAAAGATTGTCGAGTGCTTGACTATTCGAACTCGTTAAAGTAAATGAACGGTCGTCCCTTCAGTATAAGTTTACCCCTTTTCCGGATTGAAATGGACTATTTACGAAAAAGGTATACATTGAATAATCATGGTCAATAGAGTTCTCTCTTGCATTATTTTATCCTTTTTCGGGCCTGAGAGACTAAATTTACGAAAAAGTACACCCATAGATTTTTCTTAAGTTTTTTCTTTTGACTCCCTAAAAATGAAAAACACCGAGTTTCTCCTATACTGGACTCGTTAAAATTTAACAGTAAAGGACCTGTGGATTACAAACAGGAACATACCACTCCTTCTTAGGGTTCGATTTTAAACTCAGTTGGACTCATCCAAAAGATGAGCTTATAAACAAGCAAATGTTGTCCTCCTCAAGCTTGTCAAAAATAAAGAGGTACTTGCCAGAAATGGTGGGGGGAAAGAGAGAAAATAGATTCATTTGTTACACTTTGATTTGTAAAAGCATTACACCACTCTTGAACACGACACTTTTTGTCACACTTCTACCTGGGTTGGGAAATCCTTTGCCTATCAGTTAATCAAACTACATTGAAGGTCTTCAGCCGATTTCTGGGTATTAGCTTAGGGTAACTGTCACCAAACCATCTGCAGTGTCGTTATGTGTTCAAGAGGACAGTCAAACAAACCATTCATCTGCAAACATTTGTCTCCATCCACGTTGACCATCCCTGAGTCATTCCTTGCAAAAAAATTCTTCAAAACTTGATCTATGGTTTCGTGTCATGAGCTTGCTTACGATGGATCATTTTCTATCGATGACAGCTCATCATCTAGGAAGTTGATCTAGAATCTGTCAGTACCTTGGAATTCGCATGCCTTAATGACAGGTTTCTTTCCTTCGACGACAGGTTGCATCATTGACCTTCGATTGAACGATTCCGTGAAATGTTCGACTTCAGATCACTTATTCACATTTCATGGATTGTACTAAGTACTTTGAGATCCATTGTCATTATTGGTGGTTTCTCTCACACTTGTTAACAGTTCACATCATTCACTGGTAATCAAGTGGGTTCTACCATGTTCGACTTCAACACATTTAATCGCATGGATAGAATCGTACTAGTTCATAAAGCAGAAATCAAGACCCTGGATCTAGTTTCCACCATCCAGGCAGCAAGGAGTTTTATTATTCATTATGCAGTAGACTATTCATTACTGATGGCTACGCCCATGCTATGTCTACACTATTGATGTAATATTAAAATCATTTCTGTATCAGAACAAGTTTAGTTAGTTTTGATCTGAGTATGGGAATGCCTACCTCAGCGATGATATATATATATGTTTTGCATTGAATGTTTTTACAGGGTTCCAACTGGGGTGTCCATAGGCTAATCCTTGAAATGATAAAGCATATCACTCTTCGAATACTCTCAGACTTCGCACTTTAGGGGGGAATTTGGTACACTGAAATTTGTCACCATGACATTTTAGTACTCCCTTAGAAGTCTACAATATCAAAGTTCCTAAATTCAAGCCTTGGAATTAAGAGAAAATCTCATAAAAGTCTTAAAAACTCTGGTATCGCACTTTCTCTTAGTATTGCCTGCGGTGCCGCACTTTCTAGCTCTAAATCATGCGGAGTTAAATGCACTTTCTATTTATTAAGAGTGCGGACCCCTGTAAGAGATAAGAAAATGTGCAAGTAAAATCTAGAAGCTCAGTTTGAGTCATTTTTGGAAGCTTCTAGAAACATTCCTGCGGTGGAAAGTCTACTCCTTTCAGGTTCATGCGTCCCATCCATTAAGGGGCTAACCCCTTGATGTAAGGAACTAATCCCTTTGAAGGAGGATTCTATCCCTTCTTGTTTGGAGCTATAACCTTCTCTCTTTCACTATAAAAAGAGGCACAGGGCAGCCTCAAGGGGTTAGAATTGATGATTTGAAGCTTTAGTATTGTTGGAAGTAAAATGTTGTTGGAACTTAGACCCTTTTAGCTAAGATTTTATGTGGGAAAGATTACATACCTGTATGTGTCTCGATTGGAAGAGTTAAAGGCTTGTCAAAGTAAAGGAAATGCCTGTTCCGGACCCCAGGAAGGCCTGTATGACATCAAGGCAGACACGGTTGTAAGGCTCTTCTTATTTAAGTTAATACAAATAAGTCTGTTTTTCTCAATAAGCTGTCAATTGATTGGTTTATTTTATGGATTCCTTGATCACCATAATAGATATGATTTATGAATATATGCTATGCAGGTGTTATTTGATGTTTGTTTGTTTGTGATTGCAGATCTTCAAAGGCAACTCTTTCGAGCCACTGAAGGACGACTACTACGAACAAGCATTGGATCAAAGGTAAGATCGTAAAAACTTCATAACATTTAATTATGAATCATGATATATCTAGGGAAAGATAGATTTAATTGTTCGTTTGTTGCTAGTTGTCCATAAGACACTTGGGAGTTCTGTCTTGTCCGCAAGAACGACTTATCCGTCCAACACAGTCCATAATGGCTTTTTGCATGTAAGCTAGAGGATATAATTTCCTTTTAATGGCAACAATAAAATTTTACCAAGGCATTGAGAGCTTACCATGGTTTTTAATCTCTTCTTGAATCCTTGCTTCCCACCATATAGGTGTTGATCCCTCCATCCTCAAGGAAGCCGATTAAAACTTTATTTCATCTTATTGAAGGTTTTGAATTCTGCAATAAACCTCCAACTGATGAATCCAACATTCACTTTGTCATTATACATTGGAAGCTCAAATTTGACATCAATTTTAAGTAATGGAGTTTTTCCTTTTGGGGTTTTTGAGTGAGTATGGGTGGTTTGTGTTTTGGAAGTGGAAGATGATGTTGATGGTGATGATGAGGATGATGATGAAGATGGTGTAGATGGAGGAGTATCTCCTCCACCACCCTTTGAATCCTTATCTTCATCCTTTTTGTCTTTTGAGGCTCCCTCTCCATGTGGAGACTTAGAATTCTCTCCAACCATCCTGGTGCTCCTCTCTTCAAAGAGGATCCTAACCTTTTCAGTCAGGTCATAGAAAGCCTTATTGTATGCTTCATCTTCTGAAATACCTTCAGTTTCTCCTACACCTGACATGATGGCTATGGATTCAAGCTCATCTTCTGGTGCTACTTGTACCTCCTCAATCTCAACTAGAGATAAAACTTGAGGAGCTACAAGTGTAGCTGGGAGTGAAACTTTTGGTGGATATGGTGGCCTTGTGGCTCTCCTTATTCTGGTCCTAACCTTTGGACTATCAACCAACGATATCCCTTCTCCTCTCTGCAACTTTAACCTTGTAAGCATCACAAATTTGCAACCATTAAAACCCTACTTGCACAAAACTCAAGAAAATATCAAGAAAATAACCTTTGCTCTGATACCACCTTGATCTGAATCTAAATGTTAGTTTTGTTGTGATAATTTCATTTTTAGAATTATAAACAATTTTTGATCTTTTTCTTCATGTGCATAGGTTTCCTTGTGGTGTTTGTGTGTTTTAAACAAGTAATTGTGTCAAGTTTTATGTTAAATTCATGAGCATTTTAACATTAAAAAAAAGTAATAAACAACAGCAATAAAATGTATAGAAAACCATCAAATGATCCATTAACACAATATTTTGATGAAATAGTTCACACCTCCTGGGCTACATCTCCTTGGTTCAGCGTCCATGGCTTGGGCCTCTATATTAGCTCAAAATGGAAAAAATTGTTGTTTACAATCCTCTACTGCTCCTGAAACCTGCTCCAACATGCTCAGAATGTCCAAATCTGCTAGAATAGACTCTTTCTCAGCCAAAAATGGTCTAATTTTTCAAAAGTTATGGTTTATTCAATGCTAGCCTAGGAAAATTCTCCAAAACTGGAGAGAACTCCAGTTAACGCCGACAAGTTTGGAGTTAGCTTCGAATTTGGCAGACTCCGCCAACTCCTCCGCCAATATAAGCACGGATTAATTATGAGATAAGCATAGATTAATTTTTGATAAGTCGGTTTAATAGATGGTTTAATGTGTTAAGCACGTTTTGTTGAGCGCTCCCACCACGGTCATAACACAGTGGTTTTATTGTGAGGGGGTTGGCCCGCGGGGCTGGCCCCCTCCTCCGCCCACTGGTCTAACGGTGTTAATATAAATAAAATCTATCGGAATACTATGTTAAGATCTAATATGAAGTTATGGTGGTAAGACATTCCGTTTGTGCAGGGGAGGTCGCAAAGTCGACCCCGACCTCCGCCCTTCCGCCAATATAAATTTTTCCATTTCCCATATATAACTTCAACCTTGACTTAGCCAAAATTTCGGCCTTTGGGAGGGGACACATGGGGGCCCCTTGCTTCACCATGTGTCCTCTTCCCATTGGCTCATTCCACAACCAATGAAAATACAACAAGTCACCCAACTCATCAACTAACCACGAAGTGACACTTGTCATAGTGTCATTGGAAAAATTTAAGGAATATTCTTTTTTTTCTTACTAAGCTGCCATGTCATCATTATGTCATTTCTGCAAAAATTTTAGTAGTTTAGGAAAATTAACAATAGGCTCTATCTTCCTCATACAGATTTAGTTTTCGATGAAATGAATTGTGTCAGATTCCCGACAACGAGCACTTCACGTTCGTTCAAGTTCTGGATGATTCTGAGCACTTCCATTTTTGAGCTTAAAACTGAGCACCTGATCAATTTGGGTTGATTTATCAATGAACTAGATTATCATTGAGTTTGAATGAAGTCCCATGTTAGGGTCCCATGATTTGGCTGATTGGCAAGCCAAATGATAGTGTAACATCAAACCAAGCTTTGGAGCCCAAGGACCTATCCTTCCTGGACTCAGAGAGGGCTCTCTCTATATGCGTAAGGGATATCTGTGTGTTTGTTTATTGTGTTCTGATTTTAGGCTAGTTATGAAGTAAGTTTTTGATTTTTTTTTTTATTTGTGAGGGATGAAACTGATCAAAGATATAAAATAGATAACAAGATGTTAGATTAACTGGGCTATGGGGTCAAAAGGTCAAGAAAGCTATTAGATGATGATACAACGCTGCAGTAGGGCCGATTTGATTCAGTAGAAAGGATCTTTGGGCAAAATGGTGTAAATGGAAATCAAGTTTGTGAACAACAAAGAGTTTCAAGCATAACTGGTCCAATAGATAACATAAACATGGCAGGGCAAACCCTTAATCATGCAAAATATAACTATAAACTAATCAATACATAGAAACAAACATTTCAAGCCATGCATAGAAGTATAAGACCCTCTAAATTTGGGAAATGGCTATAAGACTTTGGGGAAAACACATAAGACGGACTAACAACTCAAAATACTATGTCGGAATGCCTAAACACATTCTTTAAGTTATTGGGCACTTTGACAAACAAGCTTTCATAGTTTTAGGCAAAGGGCTAGATCGAGACTAGGCCTCCTTGGTTCAAACAAAATGATAATCTAATCAGTCAAAGAGATAGTTTCATGGATGGGACTATGGACAGTCATAGGTAAGCAGGGCACACCATACATCCTACTCAACATGCATAGAACTATGAATGAAACTAGCAACAATATCCTCCAGTTGTTAAAGAGCAGTTAAGAATTCTTTAATGCAACTAAGGAAGAAGAAAACATAAAAGCTATGAAGATTCAGGAAATTTGAGGTGCCTCCATGGGCATATCTCAAAGTTATTCTCTACTGATCTATAGCAAGCAAGAAACATGTATCATGAATGAAAACTAGAAGACATCAACAAAGCAAGAAACACTATACCATTCTACCATGTCATGGAATCCATCAACAATCCTTCATCATCCATCCAAGAACATTCAAGAGGCAATCCAAAAGCATAACACAAGTATTTTCTCCAAAGCTCATATGACCATATATTGCTTCTCTTCTCAAGTTCAGCCTTGTTTAAAAATGAGAGCTTGTGGAATAAATAGGCTCAAGTGAGGAAAACCTCATGGTTCAACTTGCATCCTCATTGGCCTAATCAAAATATCTAAACTTGTCCTTGAGGCTTTGCAAAGCCCAAGGCACAAAATATCTCATAAAATATCTAAAAATGCTAAAAATGGGAATTATATTGACTTTACATCATTTTTCATGTGCAAAAATAGCTAAACGCACATTTGGAAAAAGCAGATTTTAGAGGTTCAAAAATTACAAAAATACTTCAAATTTTCATCAACAAAAGGTCCCCTGACTTGCCGGAAACATTTGACAGCCTTCCTGGTGTCGAAACGAGGCTCATGATAGCTCGTTGGAAAGCTCTGAGTGTCTACTTTCCGGAAAAACTGAAATTTCCCCAATCTGATGCCCAAAAGTCATTCAAATCTACACCTGTGTGTAAAAAACCAGAAATTTGCAGTATGCTGATAGACCGGGCAGAGTGTGCAAAAAGAGAGTGTTATTCACCGTTTTGAGGGGGAAAATGATCTCCAAATTTTTTGAAAATCTCTAAGGGCATGCTCATGAAATTATGGCATCCAATGATACCATCCTCCTCCTTTTTTGAATCCCCAAAATGAAATGGAGAATTTCATGAGTTTTGACCAAAAACTCAAAAATGCCAAAAAACCAAAAGTTGTCAAAATGGGCCCAAAATTGGTATGCATGGCCCTCAAGGGTCCTTGGCAACATGCTCCAAAGCTGAAGCCAAAATGTCAAGCGTTGATATTCCTTTCTTCTCTTTCCGTGCCGGGCGCTTCCTCCTTTCTTTCTTCAGTTTCTCTTGGGTGGCCTTTAGCTTGCGCCGGGCAAACTGATTCAACTTTTGATAGTGTTGTGTCATCTTCCTTTGTAGTTCTAGGTCTCTGTTTTCCTTTTCAAGCTTCATCTCCAAGTGTTTATTGGCTCTTTCTAGCCATGCCTCCTTATTTTTTTCAATTTCTTGCTCAAGTAGTGCAGTGAGGGGAAAGGATTGAAGATGGGCATGTTCTTCTTCCTTTTTCTTATCCAGGACTCTCTTAAGCCCTATGGTTCTAGGCCTCTTCCGCCTAGGCTGGTCTTCTCCTTCATCTTCATCAAACTCACCGATGAGCTCCTCTATCCTTACTTGTGCTTTAGCAGCCTCTTTCTTGTATTTGATTGCTCGTGCCTCATGGACAGCCATATGGACACTCATTTGTTTATTTTGGATCTCCAAAAAATGATTGAAGGTCTTTGCCCGATGAAGGTCATTCTCCAATGCTTCAATTTGACCCTCTCGATGGATTAGAAGGTTTTCAAGAATGCGGGCTTCATTATCGCTGTCATCACTTTGGATTGGAATGACAGCCAATGCACCTCCATGTTCTTGACTTTCTCCTAACTTGCCTTTCCCTTTGCCCTTGAAAGCTAACCTTGCACTCTTCCTTTTTGGCATGCTAGTGGGAGACCTCTTTGGCGATTTTCTTTTGCTAGGGACAACTCTTGTTACTTTTGGAGTGGCAGCCTTAGGCCCTTTCTTTCTTGTTGTGCTGGGCTTTGTCTTTTAAGGAGAAGGAGGTACAATTGCTTTTCCCTTGTCATCTTCTTGAAACTGCTGCTCTCCTTGAGGTTGTTGTGTGTCTTCTTCAGGTTGCTTTTGCTCTTCAATGTCATGATGCTGATCTGTCTCAAATTCTTGTTTCCCTTGATCATCAACATCTTGCTGCTGTTGTGCTTGGATTTCTTGTTCCTTTTGTGGCTCAATCTACTATTCAAATTTCTGCCCAAACTGCTGTTCATGACCTTCAATATCAAGCTGATGCTCTTCCTCTTGTCCCTGCTGTTCATTTTCACTGAGATGCTGCTGTTCAACACTCTTTTCTTCTTGCTCCTGCCACTGACCTTCAACTTCAGTTTGTTGTTCTTCATCCATTTCTTCTTGTTGTTCAAACTGCTGCCCCTGTTCACCAACATCAAGTTGCTGTTCTACTTCAGTCCCTTGTTCAATTTGTGGTTCAACCTGCTGCCCCTGTTCACCAAAATCATGTTGCTGGCCTTCATCAGTTTCTCCAGGTTTTTCCTCTTCTCTTTTTACCTATTCCGGGGTGATCTTGAGCCTTCTAGGAGTAGGCCTACTTGATAAAGGTACAGGGCGATGAATAGGTTGGGTGGGAGATATATGGACAAGAGGAACAGTGGAGAAATCCGGGTGACCGATAAAAACATCCCAAGAAACCCCTTTTTTCTCCAACTAATGTAGAATGATAATTTTGATCAGAGAATGATGGAAAAGGGAAGTTATTTGCAGAGATGGGGTCTTCTTCTGGACTAAGGATGCCATTTTCTCGATGCTCTTGCACAAAAAGTAAGGGAGATTGAGTTGCCTAGTTCTAGTGAAATGCATCAATAGTCGGACATGATAGGCATAAACTCGAGTAAACCTTCCTTCACAAGTAAAACACTTCATTATGACCTTCATTAGCGGAGCGTAGCTGGCGAGAAGATAAGAGAAAGGAAAAATAGCAGTGCATGTTTCTCTGTGCTCGGGCTTGATGAAAGGCTTATAGTCATCCAAGTCTAGATGGGCCTGTTTGAACCATTTCTCGCCATGATATGGAATTTTGGTGGCTTTAGACACTGACCTCGGGGAAAAATTGAAATCAAGGTCTGCTACCTGGAAATGTTTGCTTTGGAACCTCAGGGCGCATAGGTGTGTCAAGGGCGAGAAACTTTCGACCTCCTGTACTTTCTGGCAGAAATCTAAACAACCTACTTCATGAAAATTGAAGAGGATGGATGGATGTGCATTGACCTCTTCTGTAGAGATTGGCTCATACCTCTTATGTAAACCACTTCTGTTGTCTTTCCTGGGTGGCATTTTGGGCTAAATAAGCTCTTGAAGAAACAAACAGCCTCACTGCCTTTAAACTGCCTTCTTTAAGCTAAACCCTGTCAATTTACTGTTTTGATACAGAAACAATGTATTTGGATGATTTGCAAAATATTTCCTCACAATACAAAACCCCTGCTCCTTTAAAAAAATGGCCTTCCCACCTTTAATATGTATCTCAGCCAGCAGATCCCTTAACAAGAGACAATACAGTGAAATGAAGACAGACTGTTAGGTGAAATTGCTGTGTAAGGTGTCAAAATTGCCTTGCTCTGTGATGTTTGGAGCTCAACAACCTGTTTTGTATCTTTGACCAATGGTGAATTTTCCAATCTTCAGAATCTTGCCCTTGCCTAGTATGCCAATCACTCAACAAAACTTATATCATATGCAGTCAACCTTTAGTGTAGTCATACAGTCAATTTCACAGTTATGGAACAAAGGTGACAGAGATTTTTTTTTTTTTTTTTAAATGTTCCAAAAGTTTCAACAAAGGCTGTAGGAGTCTATCCTTTCACACAATCAAAGCTCCTATTTAATATGGAAACCTTGTCCCTCTAGAAAATGTCTTTGTATCCTCTGAAAATCAACTTGGCAGTGAGCTCGAAGAACAAAAGGCATTTAAAGTGTACATAGTGCAACTGTCTTTCTCTGTGGGCGGTAGGGGTAACCTGCTTTTTTATCTTTTGAAGATAAAGGATATCTTTGTTCTTTGATTAGGAAGGTGAACACACACAGTTTTTTGTTCAACATATTCTCTTTTCCCTGTAGACACCTTTATCATCATATCAAACACTCTAGCACAGCTTTAAATAATGGATATTCACACAGCAAAGCACTGTTTTTCATATATGGTGATGTAGCAGTTTGAATGTGGATAAGCTCCCCTTTGATCGAACCTTAACCCTTATACGCATCTCATCAACATTCTTAACAACTATTTCAAACTGATCTCTTTGGCTTCCAAGCATTATCCAACAAACGTGAAATCGAGGGTGAGTTTGTGCAAAATACCTCAAACTGCGATGCAAAACCCTTTGAATAGCTTGGGCCACCTTCAGGAGTGATTCGGAGGTGTGTTGAGTGTTTAACAAGTGCGCGGCACTTTGTATAAAAAGAACGCCGCGCAATAACCAACCGCGTGGCCTGTCGGGTCGAGGTCGTGTCTGGGTAACCGGCCGCTATAGGGGCGTCGCGCGCTCCTACAGGAGCGCCGCGCGCGCGTGTTGAGCAGTGTAACAACCACGCCCAGGAGCGCTGCGCGTTCTGCCAGGAGTGCCACGCAGCGTTTAAAAAACTTCAAAAACCCTGCAACTTTCTGCAACCCGATTTGGAATTTGTCCTTCGCCTTGTTGAATCTCCAAGGAGCGTTTTGCTTGCTTGGGAGACTTTCAAATGGTTGTGCCACGGTTTTATTCAATATGAACCCAAAGGTTACTTTTCCCCCTTTCTTTGAAATGCAAAATGAACAAAGAAAGCCTTTTGGTTAGTCTTTGCAAGGGCTGTCGGAGTTTTTTTTCCTTCTTCAATAATACTTTTGGTGCTCTTGTGACACTTGTATTTTGGAATGATGTTGGAAGCGGGGGTTCTTTATGCCTTTCAAACAGTCTCAATATGAACACCCTTTTATAACAAGCAAATTTATTTTGGAAAGGTTTAAACTGTTTTTACCCATGCATTACAGGTTGAAAAGGTGACTTTTGATACCACTGTCTTCTCTGGTGATCACTTAGCACAGAAGCTCCAACTTTGAGAAAAACCCTAATGAACTGTGGATCATCCCCTATCACTTTGTTTTAACACTGTTGCTGATATTTATTATGTAAAACTCACTTTAAATCTGTCAAGAAAAACAATGAAAACTGCTCTATTATTAGAAAGGATAGGGCTTGTCTTTTTAACTTGCTTTGTCAGTTTTTGTCTCCAGGTGTCTTTTCAACCTCTTTCCTACTGTAGGTATCAAAAAATTTGCTGCATTTATTTGGATTTTTCCATGGTCCTTTGATTAAGAAGGGCGCCTTTTTCCAATACACTTCTCTGCTCAAAACATATCATTATGATGTCTCTGTCCATTGAATAATGAAAACCTATGTTTGTTTCAAGCTTTCTAAAGAAATTGACAGTCTGTCAAAAACACCTCTTTTGCCTATGATGAACAATAGTTTCAATGGTGATGTCTCTTGATGACATAAACCTATATTGTCTATGTCAGTTGTTATAGCATATTTGAAAAGGCACCTGTTTATGAATGGAGCTGCTTTCAAGAAAGACATGCCTGATTAGCTTAGCATGTTGTTCCAGGGTTTTTTTAAAACTCAGATCATTACCTGTTTATGTCTTTGTGTTGAGGAGGCAAGTATATGAGATGTGGAATAACTGCTGGAATATTTCATAGATACCAAGGCTTTTATTAGCCATCTTCTTCCTAATGAAAATCTGAAATCACCAAACCTGCTGCATCTGAAGGATACATTTGTCTTTGTGGTGGAGCGTAGATCGCAACACCTGAACTTGCGCTGGCGCTTTGAATGATATCAAGATGGCTTATGTCTGGGGCTGTGTACTACTTGCCATGCCTTTCTCTATGTTTATCTGGAAACCATAGACTTTATCCCACAGCCCAACAGAAACATAAGAGCACACAGAGGTCCTTTTTACTGAAATGTCTTCTTGCTCAGCACTGATTTGAGCCATTCATATTAACACCCCTGCAGAGATATTTTGTTATGATAGCTTTAATCAATGGAGTCTCTTTCTGTTGCACCATGATGATGATGCTTGTAACTTCAATTTATCTTCTTTCTTAGGACACAAGACCAAAAAATCTGCTTTCTTTTGTCTTGCATATTTCAGATCTTAGCCCTGTTTTGATCATCACTTTCCCTCAGAAACCTTGAGTCACTGTTTCACTGTCTAGTAAAACAAACCTGTGCTTACAGTCAGTTTTGTAATTTCTTCAAATCAATATTAGCCATCGCCCTCTGCTTGTAGATGAAGGAGGCACCTTAACCCTCTGCTTATAGATGAAGAAGGTTCTTGGCCATGACAAATTACAAGTCTGTTTGACAGTGTTGTCTTTCTTCTATTGTGCTATCAGGCTGAATGAAGCTGTAAGAGTTTTGATGAATGACTCTCTGTCTTGCAGATATATCTCAGGCTCATGTTTATATTGAGAAGCAACTTTTATTCTAAATGTAGATTCAAGAATTTTCTCCTGAGCAGATGACATATTTCCTGTGTTTGTAAAATCCATAAACAGTGTAAAACACCTAATGATCAGCTTGAGACTGTGGTCTATGCATTGCTGAGACTTAGGGGTGTGTAAGTGGCGCGACTTAGGGCTGTGATTAATTTCATTAGCAGAGTGGGAGGTCTGTCATGATTGGTCTGTAGTAGATGGAGGTTTTTTGGCCTTTAGATGGTTGCCAAGGGTAAAATGCCTTAAAGCACCACTTCCTAACTTAGGGGAGGCTTTTGAAACATACTTGGATTGTCCTTTCAGAGCTGATGGGCAGACTAGTAGGGATAAAGTTAGATAGGATAGTGATAATGAGGTTTCACCTTGACATGGGCGGACTGAAAAGTAGGAGGGCGAAAAAAAAAATTATGAGGGTTTTCTGGAAGACAAATTGACATATGGAGATCAGCTTCTAGAAAACTCAGCTATGGATTTAGTCATCACCAACAAATGAAAAATGCTGATGACTAACATCCCACTTCACAACTAACCCTCTAATAGTTCCTCCAACAGTTAGAACTACTTTAATTTAAAACAACATTAGATAACATACCTTGATTTCTAAAAATTATCAATCACACATGCTTAACTAAAGTCTAACTCCTCCAAATATAATTTACTGAGTATAGTGGGTGACACAAGCCATGTAACACAAGTTAACGTCATCCAAGTTGTTTGTTGATGTGGAAATTTTAATTTTCTCAATTTTACCAAGGAAAAATCAAATTGAGACTTTCTTATTGCATTTTTCAACAAATTTAAATTTCTCCTTCTTTGATAATTACTTGTGAATTTGTTGGCATTATATTTTTTTTTCTTCTTTCATCAGGAAATTATCATACATAAAAACATGAAGATCATGAAAACATAGAGAACACAAGATATAGGCTCCAAGCCAAGGAAAAATTCCTCAAAGGGGAAAACCCATAATATTCTATTCTTATAGAATCAGATCAAATGATATATCCAAGACCCTTCTTCCCTCTAGAATCCAAGTCAAACCCTCATTTTTCTTACATTAAACCTTTCTCTTTTCTCTATGAAATTTCAAATTAGATGCTCCAAAATTGTGTCTAAAATGAGTTCCACCTTTCTTCTATTCATACTTTCCCAAAGGGGTGCAAACATTCATGTCCCTTTGGGCAGAGCCTACATGATATGTAGGGCCGACTTGACTTCTAGAAGGAAATTTTACCCAACATACATATTTAAATATTATTTTTCCCTTTTCTTTACAATAGGTCTAAATAGGACTTTGACTCTTTGACTCAACAAAACCTAGAAGCATGAAGAACATGCTTATCTAATAAAATAATAATAATAAAAATATTTTCATTTTTTCTTTTTACATAAAATATACAATGATATAGGTACAAATACCATTATGAAGACCAAAACTAGTTACATTTTCTAACGCAGCTCATTGAAATACTCCTTGTTCCTAATCATTTGGAAGGAGGCTCTGGAATCAATATACTAGGCTATCAATGAGAAATATATATTGAACTGAGAAGCAAACCCATCTAACTCAGCCGCATTATTCTTATTTGACCTCTTATTCTTATTAGGACACTTATTCGTATAGTTCACAAAGTCATGGAACTGGAAGAACTTGATCTTACTTAGATGCTTCTTCTTCTTCTCACCCTTCTGACTAAATTCGGTCTTCCCTTTGTCTTTCTTTCCCTTGGCCTTACCTGCAAGAGAAAAAATTTCCTCTTCCTCAATATTTTTTGATATACCATTTCAAGTTTCTCTTTGGATCTCCTCCTGAACGTTGTCAGTACATAACCTTTCCCAACTGATAAAATTCTCTCTGCCACTGACAGCATCCTAAAACCCACACCAAGACTTATGAAGTCCTAGTAAAGCAAAACTCACAAGTTCCTTCTCAGGTACAAATACATCCACGCAACCTATCTCATCTTGAACCTGAGTGAACTTTGTAAGCTATGTGACAATGGGCTCTCCTTCTCTCATCTGGACACTCCTTAGCTTCTCCTTAAGAGAAAGCTTCCTGGCATCATTGGTACTCTGATGATCCGAATTTATGCAGGAATGCAACATAATACACATATAACCATAAATACCAAGATGTAGCGGAAATAACACTTCATTTAATTAATATCAAAGAACTGAAATTTGTTTATAGACAGAATGGAAATAAACTAGCTAGCTGGTAGCTTATCTCTAGGAAGAGATGTGGCGGCTATAGGCCTCTGAACTGTGTTTTACAATGAGGTTCAAAGGCCTATAAATTATTGAGAAATAATGGGAAACCCTAAAAATCCAAAAACCTAACCCTAGGAGATGAAATGTCAGACTATGGGCCTCGTCGGGCTAAATTGGTACATCAATTTCCTAAGGTCGTAACTTTGGCATACTATCTCCATTTAACACACATGATACATCATTATAAATATCTATCCGAGGACTATAACTACTGACAACGAATGTCAAGTCTATAACAGACTTGGTTTCATGCCCAAAAAACGTCGTTTAGGGCCTCAAAACGGTTCTGAAAGTTCACGACCCGAAAAACTACCAAAAATAGTAAATTTTTCTACATCTAAGGAAACTAAAAAAATGAAAGAAACAATGGTGGGGTTCCATCTGGAATAGGAGGGTGGCCACTAATATCCACCTGGATCATCTGATATAGATCTAAAATAGTTTTGAACATCTTAAAATTTGTCTTCCTCTCATGGATATGAGGAACTATATGATCTTTAACCACTTCTAGAATAATCCTCCCAACCTTGATATCATTCTTAGTATGTTGGTTCAATTTTTGGGGATCTTGTGGTGGTGGTATAGCGTTCTTAACAAACTCTCCCACCCCATTATCCTCCAATATTATCATGATCCTCCATTTCCAAGAGATGAAGTTAGAGGCTCCCTCTAAATAGTGGTTTGATCTCAATCCTTCAAACACCATCCTTCTTACCCATATAGCCCTCCTTCACAATATAGTGCTATCATTCTTGACTGACCAGCACTGGTAACAAACTGATCTTGGCACTAGTCTTTATACTAATCTCTGCTCTTATACCATGTAGAAATTCCTTGAAATATGCAACTACTATGATGACAAATCTGAAAATAATTTCATTGCACCATTACAAAATATTTCTCTACGATAGATAAGCAACATAATAGAAATGGAGATAAAGAAACATAGTCACACACAATAACACAATACTTTTGTAGGGAACCCAACTAGGAAAACCCTCTGCTAGTTGTAGAATTTTATTGATAGAAAATTCAGAGAATAGAATTCTTTACAAGGAAAATTGTTTCCACAAAAAACAAGGTTGTTCTCTCTGCTAATATTTATCTCAAAACCTCCCTGTAAGAACTCGACCCAGACCCTTTTCCTTGCACGGCCTTCTTCCTATTTCCTAGTGCTGAAATTTCATATTTCCTAGCATTGGAGAGGCCCATATTATTTAGGAATTAACTCCTAAACCTTAGTGCACTTTTGTAAGGAAATTTATCTCTCTGATCTGTGTACATGCTCCTCCTTCGTATGTTGTTCCTACAACAAGCTCTCACACAAGCTCGTGCTCACAATTATGATAAAATGGTGCGCCTATGTCCTCCTTTTGAGCCTTTCAACTCATGCTATAACTAGAAAGTTAATTTTTAGAACTCATGCTTGGGATTGATTTGTTAACTGAGTCAAACTGATTATTCAAACTCGTCCTTTCCTCAATTAGGAATAAGGCTCTCACTCGTCTTTTTATAAATATAAACTCACATTTGGAGAACAACAAATATGAGCCGCCAATTTCTTCACATGAGTTAATTTATCCATGAACTCATCCTCGAACTCCTGCATGCTAAAGAAGGATTTATCAAGGTCTTTATTGATTAAGGCACAAGTCAATAACAGCTTTCTCACTACTATTTTCAACACATGAACAATATATTCTCTACAACTCTACAAATGTTTGAAACAAGCTTCCATCATTTAGGTACTCAAAGGTCATATTAACATAAACATATGCATAATATTTTATATGAAAAATAACATACCACTATTAGGAAAATTCAAAATTATCATAGTTACACACTAATTTTATAAATAAAATGTATATATTCAGAAAGTTAATTCATTTTCCTACATTTCATCTTTTCACACCATATTCAAACTCATTATGTAAATATCTCTAATCATCCCTCCAAGTTAACATATTTTTGCTTTTCTAAGTTTGCATTGCCACTAATGCATTATGAGAGACCACCATTAGCTTGCACCCAAAGTTAATCCTTATGTTTTCTTATATTTTTTAAAGTAATTGGAATAGTAAATGTCGTTTTTACGCAGAGTATTTACAAGAACAAAAACATTGGCAAGCTCTCTTAAATAACTTCTAACTTAAGTTGATATATATATATATATGTGTGTGTGTGTGTGTGTGTGTGTGTGTGTGTTATTTGCATATTCATTATTTGGCTACAGTACAACTTTTTAATATAATAATTTTCAAATTTTGATTTAATCCTTATGTTTTCTTATATTTTTTAAAGTAATTAGAATAGTAAATGTCTTTTTTAGGTAGTGTGTTGGCCCTCGTTTTTTATCCAATTTTGCTTAATTAAATACACTTTATTTCCATGCTATCCATCCATATACACCCTATTTTAGCCAATTTATGCATATCCAAGTATATCAATTATGTTTTGCAATTTTTAGATGTTTTTACAAAAATTGGATTTTAAGTGCATTTTTGGACAGGAATAAAAATTCCCCTAATGGCTTCATTGAAGTCATACTTGCAGGACACCTGGGCACGAGTTGAGAACATTCCTAGAAATATTGGGAACTAAGAATGGACGTGCACCTATTAGTTCGGTCAAACCAAACTAAAACAGGCTCGGTCAAAATTGGTCAAACATGAACTGTTATTCAGGAAATCCCTAGGAAATAGGCCAAATTTAGCATTTTATGGGATTTTCCAGATTTTGAGTGATTAGATGGATGAGCTTGACCAGAATAGATGGGATAAGGATAGAAATGGTTGTTAGAGACATTTTAGTTAAGTTTGTCTCATATTTTTCTATTTAAGCCAAGAACATTGAAGGCATGAATATGTAGAATTTGTATGATTTCACTTTGATATTTCTGAACTTTGGGAGCTAGTTGAAGAAGCAGCTTTATTTTATTTTATGCTGTTCTATATGGTGAATGCTTGATTGAATTTCAGTAGCCTAGAATTACTTTTAGTGTGCAAGGCAAGGGTGGAGGGCCCCCACACTGAGCTAAGTGCACTTTCTAGTTAATTTAGTTGAATTTTCTTAAACTAGTTTTTTTTCATGTTTAATCAGTTAATTAGATGTATGATGATATGTTATGATTGCTGATGAATCTTAATCTAAATTCTAATTTGCATATGAAGGGTTAAATCATTGTTTAAGCTAAACTCTCCTTCTATCTAATCAGAGAATAGAAACTAGAATTCATCTTTCTTGCTTTTGTTTAAAGTGATTTTCTGAATTTCCAATGGCATTAATGATGAATGAATTTATAAAGAAAGACAGTAAGGACCTCCTCAGTTAGGAGCCTCTTATATTATTCTTTTATGCACCTTGAGCTATTGTTCATTAGCGATTTTGATTTATGTTCATGAAATAGTATTGTAGAGAAGGTCAACCAAGTTCTCCTAAGTTAGGAGCTTCTTCTTCTGCTTATTACATATTGAATTAGAAATTATTTAGTTAAGTTTTATATTTCTAATATGTATTTCCTTTAAATTCAATAATTCATCTTCTAAAATTGATTGTAGTTGAAATTCATATATTTTGGAGATGCTTCCAAGTTTTACAAACCCGAATTGATAATAAAATACTTGTGTTATTTTACCCAGTAAACCGACCCAACATAGTGTATTTACAAGAACAAAAACATTAGCAAGCTCTCTTAAAAAACTTATAACTTGAGTTGTTATTTATATATATCTGCATATCAATGTTATTTTCATATCTATATATATATATATATATATATATATATATATATATATATATATATATATATATATATATATATATATTAAAACCATTAACATTTATAATTTATATCCAAACTATATCGTATTTTAATAATTTTTTATATTCATATAAAAATTTCAAAATTATCCTTGATGGGGGTGATAATTGAGGAGGGGGATGGGTCTAGGGGTTGTGCCTACCATGTTGAGGAGATGCATGCATTAAATGATGGGTGTGGTGTGGCCACCCTCATGCATGCATAAGCATGTAAATGAATCCCTTATTTATTCCATGGTTCTTGATACACAAAGGAGGAAGGAGGGTCGGTGAATCAAGAGGGGGAGAAGAGCTGAGGGGAAACAGCTCAGCCTCCCGAAGAAATTGATATGATTTTTTGGTTGTGGGGGGAATGTGTATGAGCATGATGCAAATTCTTGGTGGCTTTTGGCATAGGGTGAGATATTTTTATCCACTCTGAGAGAGACATTGGGGGGAAATGAATACAAGACGTCTCTGAGAGATGATGAATTGGAGAAGAAATTGGTGGCGGTTCTGCGAAGCTCGTGCTTAAGGATATTTTCAGGCTATGGTTTCTTGGATGCCCCCTCAACTATCATGTAATGACCTTCTTCAACTCTACACTCTTGGAATTTAGCGGCCATTACCCTCAGGGTAACTCTAAATCCTTTTAGTTATCGTCATAAATTAAAATTTTGTTTGAAATTTGGGTTATGGTGTTGGTATTGCCATTTGCTTGCATGGTTTTACTATGGTATGTTAAGAGTGGAGTTTTTTAGCAGTTTTATAGGCTTCCATAATTGTTTTGATGGGGGCAAGTTTAAGAGTGGTTTTGTTGCTAGTAGTGAGACCCCAACCCTATGTTGTGTTGCCTTATCCTTGAATCTTGAATTCCCCTACATTTTTCTGTGTTGTCATTTTGCGTGGTGGTAGGCTACCTTGTATGTTAGTTGGTCTTTGGCCCACTAATATTCCCTCAACTCCATCGAGCTATTTCCCCAGGCTTTGTTTTCCCTCTACCACTCAGCTTCTGATAGCAACCTGACCTATGTAGGAGCCAGGTCACCCAATTTTTTAGTCACTATTAAAAGACAAAGGATTAGAAACCAGCATGAGGGGAGGATGGCGCAACCCCGAGGGAAAAAATAGAGCCCATCAGTAGGCCCACAAGGTTGCTCCAACTTTCCATTCGGCCATCCCCCCTGAGGCCAAAATTAAATCAACAATTTGAAAACCTAGATGCCAAAGATAGGTAGGCTTTCTCCGAATCTGAGATCATAGAGAATGTTGGTAAATGGATTCCTGACCCTGGTCATACCAAGGGAAGGAGGAAGCAATATTTTGGTGTTTTTTCTTTATATTAGCAAAGTAATACCCTGCTAGGAAAGGTCCTTATAGAGGAGCGGGTTGAAGATATAACATATTTCCAAGCCTTAGAGATGTCAAACATGATTAGAGAAAGTAGAAGGTGTGCCTCAAAAGAATAGATTCTAGGTTGAGTGCCACATCCAATGTGTCTCAGCCTCCTCAGCGCCTCCAAACTCAAGTGCCAAACACTGACATCTATCACTTCATCAAACTCCTAAGTTGCATAATGTTGTCTTTTAGTTTTTGTTTTGTGAACTTAACAATAAATACTTTAATTTTGCTAAAATGATTAGTATTATTAAAATTTTGGACTAATTATTCCATACATAAATGATCAAAAATATATGGTTTCTTGTAAAATAAATTAAAACCACCTCTTAATAAATATGGTTAAAATGAATAACTAATTAATATATTTAAATTTTATAATTTTGTAAAGCAATATTATATTAATAAGAAAATCAAAATAAATCAATCAAAATTTATAATTTATAATTCATATAAAAAATATTTTAAAATATTAATTATATATTATTAAAATTAAATTTTATTTTTTAAAATTAAATAATAATAATAATGCTTGCATCTCTTATTTTAATTCTAACAACTTCATTGAGAGTTGTTTGAATCTCTAGTATTACACTCTGAGTACCTGAAGCCATTCAGTCATATTTTATATTCTTTTGTATATTTTATTTTTCTTGTTGCACTGAAACCAATACCAATGATAAATTGATCGACTTTATAATCACATCTTTATTAATATATTTGTTGCATCCAAAAATTTTATTAATATATTTGTTACCTCCAAGATTTTTCCTAAAATAAAATCAATGGAACAGGTGAATTTCACAGTTTTGACTTTATCAGGCTTTTATATACTCTTTGAAGATGGAATAGTAGCATATGTTAGAGCATCAATGCAGGTTTCTCTAAGACCTTCATTAGTTCTTCCCAATCGTTAATTCACAAATTAATAAACAATGTCATTTCTAAAATATTTAAGTATTATAATGAAATTTTAACTAATTATAATTTAATACAAAATACAATATATCTTATTTTATATTTAATTAATAGAATGTATTATTTTTTTATTTTATTAATAATTTAATTAAATAAGTTTGGAAAGAAAATATAAAATTTAATTATTTTTTATTTAAACTAAATAAAAATAATTATATAATAAAATAAACATAAAAACATATATGATATAAAAATGGTAAAATATTGTAATTAAAATAAAAAATTGTATATAGAGTTAGGAAACTATTTTATATTAGTTTATATATATATATATATATATATATATATATATATATATATATATATATATATATATATTAATTTGTCATGGGAAACTAATTTAGTATCCTACACGTCCAAATTACTAGATTATTAAAATAATATAATAACATAATAGGAAAATATTGATGTTGTAAAGGGAGTTACTATAATATAATCTATGTCTATAACTAGCATTAGTTGAATATTTACTGCTTAATGAAAGAAAAACAAAAAACATCAACCTAAGTAGATTAGCATGAGGGTGAGTCCGCCTAAATTGCCTCTAGATTCTCATTTCCTTTGTTAATGTTGGGAAATTCATAACTGCAATGTTTTTGGCTATGAGAGACACCTTGTTGTATGATTTCTTGATTTGTTGACAAAGTGCATAATTACAAAGGAGGGTATCATGTTGGGCCTCACTCCTCTCCACCAACACCTTTCCCATAATTTTCTTTAATTGGCAATATAGATCAACAATCTAAAGATATATGTTGTATCGACTGCAACTGATACGAATCTGCAAGACCCAATTTCTAATATTTTCTTCAATCTCCTCATCCTGGAAAAAATTCCTCTCTACACAAGCCTTTGTTTCGGCGATGTTTATTTCATTGCTAGATATCATTAGAGTGTGCTCTTAGTAAATGTTTGTCAAAGTCTCAACATTTTTTTGAGATCTCATGTGAGGATGCCCTCATCGCCTGTGATGACCAAAGAGGCCATGGCTTGTTCCAAGACAAGGCATGATAAAAAGCAAATGCACAACAACAAGGAGTGATGACATGGACAGTGAAGAGGGTGCCACAAATATTTCAGGTGTGAACCAGACCATAAGGATGTAGATGTATGGGATTGAGAGGAGACCGACAGAGGTAGTTGGCCAACAATTTGAGGGGAAGTGCATATGAGGGAGAAAGGTTGTTGCAACCAGTCCAAAGACAAAAAAATCAAATGTGAAACCAGAATAGTGAAATTAACCAGAGTAGGCCAAAAATATCAACGTACCCACAACAAAGAAAGCATAAGTGGGCAATCCAAGGCACCACATTTCTTAAAGTAGTCAAGACCAGCATTTGTGTTGAATGCCACTATTGTTGAACAAGGGGATAAGGGTGACCTTTAATTTTGACATGATCGGGAAGAATATAACATCTACACAAGAATTAGAATTTGTGATTTTCCCATTAATACCTTAACATGTTGCATGTATTGAGTGGTGCACTCTGGTGCCACTTGTCTAAACCTCAAAATAAATGTAGAGGACTAATGATAACACAACTTCATTTACATGTGGAGCATTCATAACTAACACTTCATCCAAGGATTTGTTGGACATTGGGTTCAACGCTCCCCGTGTGTTTCGCGACATGGACTAACCGACTCTCGTGGATCCTAACTCTGGTGATTGTAGCAGAGACTAATGCCTGTGGGTATTGGTCTAACGGAAATCGTGATTCCAACAAGTGGTATCAGAGCGACATGTCTCGAGTTCGAAACTCACCTGGCTCGCATTGGGGGGGAGATTGTTGGACATTGGGTTCAATGCTCCTTGTGTGTTTCGCGACATGGACTAACCGCCTCTTGTGGATCCTAACTCTGACGATTGTAGCAGAGACTAATGCCTGCAGGTTTTGATCTAACGACAATCGTGATTCCAACAAGATTATCCATCTATTTAAGTAATAATAGAACATTATTCTTTTAATAAACATTAAATGTTTATATTTTATTTTGAAAAAATTAAAAAACATATATTAATTAAAAACAAAATTCTTA
This sequence comes from Pinus albicaulis, assembly GCA_034641835.2. Classification (NCBI taxonomy): domain Eukaryota; kingdom Viridiplantae; phylum Streptophyta; class Pinopsida; order Pinales; family Pinaceae; genus Pinus; species Pinus albicaulis. Next base: position 718,235,097 of record CM076573.1, read on the forward strand.
ATCCATAAAAATATTGAAATACATTTTTTTCACATCAGTAAAATAAATGTTAAAATATAATATTATTCAAACCTCATTCTAAAATATTAATACAAAATCATATATAAATAATTAGGTATATGATAGGTTCTCTCCTTAATTATAATCATATATATGTAAGTTAGATATACGATATGTTTTCTAGTTTAGTCTAAAAGATTAATACAAAATAATATATAAATAATTAGGTATATGATAGGTTCTCTCCTTAATCATAATCATATATATAAGTAAGTTAGATAAATGATATGTTTTCTAGTTAGATTGCAGAGTAATTATGGTACAAAGTTTAGAGATGTTATAATGTGTTTTTCTAATAAAATGCTATTTTAAAATGTTAAATATGGAAACAGTTATTATTTAATATTTAAATTGTGCACTCTACATACCTCATAACATAGATCATAAATATACAATATTCCCTATATAGAAAATTGGAAGCATGTATTGACATGTCAAGAAAGCCAAGATAGAAAAACCAAAACCACCCATTTTAACATCGACTTTGTATGAATCCTCCTTATAATTAATGTATTATAACAATAGGGGTGAATAAGTAAATCCCAAATCCTTCTATTCATAAAAGTTCAATATCAACGATTAAAGATCGGTGTCCAAGAAAAAAGAAAATTTAGGATTTTTTATTCCATGGTCCCATTATACCCTATAGGACCACCTACTGCATGATAAATACAATTATTTATTGTTCATCTTATCCGTATCTCCGCTTTTGTCACTCATTAAACCATTGTGTGAACTACCACATGCGTATCCAACTATTTTGTGTTAACTGCCGTATGCGTATCCAACTACTGTTTTCATTGCGATCAGGGGATATTCCAAGAGACTAAGGGTCCAAGCTTAAGTATTTGAGACCAAGCCACATCTTCCATAGATAAGCATAACAATTGAGGTTCTAAATAGATAATTTTACATCTATTTAAATGAGGAGCATCTTTCAACATTGTACTTTTCTATTTGTTTATTTGATTTCTATTAAATTTTAGAGTGATTATATATGGAGTAATTGGTAAAGATTGTTGTAACACCACCTATTTAGTATTTTTTTACTTAAGATAGGGTTTTTTTTAATCAATAGATTGAGCATGTATTGGGATTTGTTATGAGTTAAATGAGGAGATCGATTTCTTATTTTCAAATAATAGAGGGATGAACCTATTTTTGAAGGTTTGGGTTATTTTCCTTAATTGTTTTATAAATTCAAGATTTGTAAAGTGGAGAAGGGATTGGAGTTGTGAGTGTTTTAATAAAATATAAATATGTTCAATGCTTTAGTGTGGCTTTATCATCATTTGGTATTAAAGCGGGATAAAAAAAGGAGTGAAGAAATAAAACTAGAGTTGAATTTCCATTATAGATCAAGTGAATGGAGTGTTGTATGGATTAATATATTAATAGATGCAACTCTAGAAGTTGTGGAAGTTGAAACCATTGGTGTAACTATTAGGGATGTGGATTGTGTTTTGAACGTGTTAAAGCATTGGAATGGAGCTCTGATTGTGTAAAGTGTGTGAACATTGAATATGTTAAATCATAAAAGTGTGGAAGTTACAAATTAAATTTGTGTACAAACGAAAGTGTATACGTTGCGACGGAAACTCGGTTGAACATGGAAGGAGTTGAATAGTGCATAGTATTGGAGGTTGAACAATGACGTGAGAATTGGAGCTATGTAGAGTTTTTATTATTGAAGTAATGTGGAGTTGTGGGTAGTGAGCAAAGCCTTGATTGATATAAAAATGGACCAACATTGAAATATTAATGTTTGAAATTGGAATTTGTGCCATCTTAACCTAGGAATTTGTTAAATAGGTAAAATATATTACCTCAGATACTGATGCAAAAGATCTAGGTTCAAACTCAAAGTCAAGTTTTGTCCTATCAGAGGTTGTATAAAGCACACACATTTGTGTTCTATAATCATGTAGTTAAGTTGTTGTTCTAAGTGTCTGAAATTTGCCAACTCATCATATTACAAATTGAGGACTGAACCTCTACAAGCAGTCTTCCCCAATTGGAAATTGATGGTTTAAACCTCTGCGCAATATTTTTTTGGTTAAAGTATGTAACTAGGTTTGGTCTTCATAAATATGAAATGTACTCTTGATTCTCGTATATTGTAAAAAGAAAGAAAAAATATTATTATTATTTTTGTAGCATGGGTTTCATGCTCAAGGTCAATTTTATTTATATGTCAAACACCCATTGAGTGCTTCTAGGATTTGTCATAGAGTCAAGAAGTAAATTGAGTCATTGCTATATATGAAAGACCCCATTGGGCATCTTGTATTATTTTTAGATTATTTATTCGAGTCATAAAATGTGTCAAAGACTCCCTCCAAGACAAGTCGGCCTAAACAGTGACAAGTCAGCCTCATAAGGGCTATTCGACCACAGAAATATGGAATTCCTCCCAAGATGGAAGTACTTCCTGATCATCTAACGCCAAGGAGTAGCCCCTTTGCACCATGATAGTGCCATCTCCTACTCCTGCAACATCATACAACATGTGAGAGCAAATTTTCCCTTGCTCTCTCAAGTACAACACAAGCAACAAAAATGTTTGTTGCCTCCTCATGCTCTCATCATACAAGTCATGTGATGAAGGCATAATGAATGATATGAATGTCACATCAACACCATGCATCCATACTCTTTGCTACTTAATGATGCAAGCATCATGCCACATCTTCTCCATCCCCATACCCTTAGGAAGAGTATATGCCAAGTGATATCCAAACTCCTTCAAGAGTAACCAGCGCAGCCAAGCCTTCTGCTGCCCTGTGTCATAGATCTACAAATGGCTTACTAACCTCTTGCTCTTCATCCACATCCACTCAATAATTTGTGGATGTCTCCTTCCATCCTCCATCTTGGTACTCCTCCCAAGAGGGCTACCATCCTCCATGTGTTGATGAACCTTGCACTCCATGACATGTTGAAGTGCATCTCTAATGGGATCTCTCCATGAGACCTCCTCTTCATCAATGGCCTTACAAAACCAATAAGGTTCTGGATCTGCTGCAGGTAGAGGTTTCTCTTTGAGATTGGGAGTGCTTATTGAGAAAGTTTCATCTAGAAAGGAGAAAGTTTTTCTCACTTCAAGATGTCTACCATCTCTCTCTTCTTCCTCCATTGCCTCATGAATGAAGCTGCCATTTGAATGCTCCCATAAGGAATGGGTCCTCTTTCGTTCATCACTGCTCTTGTACAGTGCAATGTAATTCTGTTGCTCTAAATCAGCAGTATGAAAAAATGTAGATCCCTCCATAGGATTTGTTGAAATGATAAGAGATGAAAACTTTAGCATACCTTGGTGAAATTTGGACGCTTCTTGTAGGGTTGCAAGAGTTTCTTCCCCATATGTATTGGCTTCCCAAACTGTTGAAGATGAAGGTTGCTCCTCCATGGTTACAACAATGTTGGTACATAACTCTTCTACTGGTGGTGAGGGCTTCTCTCTCACTTTGCCAAATTTCCTGATCAACCTTTGAGAGAACTCAACAAGAGTTGACATTCTTGCATGGCTCAAATGGTTGAACCACCAAGTATTTGCTTCACCTTCAAGGTGAAGCGCTGCAATTTCTACAACCTCTCTATATACTACAAAATGTATTAGGAATAAAGCCTCTAGCTTCATCACCCAAGCCTTTGTTGCACATGTGAGTGATCCATCAAAAGTGGAAAATAGGAATCTATTGCCTCTCATCATCCCATAGTTGTAGGGTCTTCTTTCTTCTTTCAGCTGAATGAACTGTGGTAAAGCTAGAGTCTCCTTGGAGGCTCTAGATTTAGATTTGTATTTAGAAAGGTATTCACTTACAATTTCAGATTCCATGTGTTCTTCATGCTTCATGTCTTCTCCTTTTTGATAGTAGGAAGTGCATGGCGCTTCCTCTTCTTGGAACCCTCTAGGAGTTTCCTTGCATTCATTCTGCTTAACCTCTTGGGAGAGGTTCTTTCTGGAACTGAAAAGTGATGAGAGTAAACTCATCCTCTCCATCATTCTAATCTCTTCTATCTTCTTATGGATGAAAATCATATGCTTAGCCAACAGTATGCTCTGATACCACTATAATATCCCAAAATAGGGAAAACCTACAAGGTTGGGAATATCTTATAATATCCCAAGATTGGAGATACAGCAATATGTAAACACAATAATGGAGTAGCAATGAAAAATCAACTCATATAATGCAAGAAGAGCACATATCCATCTTATTAATGTTCTAGCGGCAAAATTTATACAAATCCTTGAGGAAACAATCACTCAAGTTGGGAAATGCAACCCTCAATAGAACATATACATGATAAATGAAGAACACTGCTACATGAAGAAAGCCTAAGGCTATGAATGCGCAGTCTATAAGGAATAACTACTACAAAATTATGTCAATACATAAATATATCAATATACAGCTCATACAATATGGGGAGCAAAGATATAGACTCCCAAAGGAAATTTCTAGACAATCCTAGAAGGATTGGCTGAAATATGCAAAAATACAAAATGTCGGAGTTTCAGAGAAGACTAAATAGCATATGAAACTCATGAACTAGATGGAGATGGATGTATATGATGTCTAATCTGAAATATACCTCCTCCAATGGATCTTCCAAGTGAAAGGCTAATCCTAACACTGAAGATCTCACCCTCCAAACTAGTAATGCAAACCCCCACTACAAATACTCTCAGAAATAACGTAGTCAAGGAGAAGGGCTGCGCTGTAGGAGATGGGAAATGCTTGGCCTGATGCCAAATATGTGAAATCAGCTCCTGAATCTTCCTCACTTACCTCCCAGAGGAATATAAGCTCCCTCCTCTGAAATATAAGCTTGAGAAGTGGTGTTTTGGAACCCTCCACTGCAACACCCTGCAACACAACATTTCCTGCTACAGGAATAACGTTGTAGCTAAAGGAGGTGGCTTGGCCTTGAGCCTGAATGTGGATAAATGAAGTAAAAATCCCTCAAGAGGCTTCTCAATAAGGGAGATGGATTCCTAAACAGGAATTCCTTGTGCTAAGCAGCACAACAATCTCAATTAAACAACTAGAGAAAACAAATAGTCATGCAGACCAAAATCCAATACTCAATAACATATCTTCCTATGGCTGCCTTGTACTCCCTTTATACAAATGAAAGCCTTCTTGCCTTGGCCCCTACACATTAGGGTTTCCTCCACCAAATTATCTCTCCCCCATTCATACTGCGTTGTCTTTCAAAGTGATCCACTCCCTCCATGGCAGCATTGTTGACTTGGTCAAACTTGACCTTGTCCTCATGCATTTGCCCCTTTTCACACCTGAGGGTGAAAAATATAGCTACTCTGATGATCCCTTTCACACTATGAGGGATTTTATTCCTACTCATGGGCCTCCTTACCCATTTATTCATCTCCTAGATGATATAAGCAAAATCAATGTTCCAATTAGCTTCATGCTAATTTTGGGAACATTACAATATCTCAACCTATACTTTTCTGATATATAGCAAACAAGAAGACTGAAACAAAATGGAACAAGTAAACACTAAAAAGTTAGAAAAACATCACCATTCACCAAGCTATGGAATCTTGCAACCAAGCTTCTTCAACATTAAGCCACACAAGCCATTCATTCACTTCATAAAACCAAATATCTTCTCCAAGCTCATAGACCATGTATTTCTCTATAACGCATCAAGTCCCAACTGATTACAATGAATCCTCATGTCTTATATAACAAATGAGGAGAAAAGAGCCTACTAGAGCATCTAGAAGCATATTGGCCAAAGAGAAATATCCTAACTTGTCCTTGAGGCTTTGCAAAGCCCAAGGCACAAAAATATCTAAATAAAATATCTTTTCCGACTATAAGAGGAAATAAAATTGACTTTTAGGCCTGAAATGCCTAAGAAAACTTGCCAAACACACATTGTTTGCAACGGTGTTTTGGAGGCCTTCCCGATGTCGGAAAACACTCTGTGATGGCTCGTTGGAAATATATGGAAGTCTAATTTCTATCTATACCTTTACTTCTTCAATCTGACCTCTAAAAGCTTCCCAAAAAATGGAAAAATCGAAGATTTCTAGGAGCGCAGCACATGCTCAGAAAAGTGGGTAGAAAGGTGAAAAAATGAGTGGTTTTGACCCTTTTGGGCGGTCGAAACAACTCCAATTGAGCTAAAAGTTGGTGAGAATACTCCTCTTGTGATGGGGAATCAAAAATTTAAACCTCTCATCATGAAGATGCTCTGAGAAAAAGCGCAGCACAGGGGGTGTTGTGCTCCTAGGGGTCAAAATTTGGAAAAAACAAAAAGTTGTCCAAATTGCCTCAAATTTAGTAGGTAGGTGCCTCATGGGTCTTTGGAGACCTGTAGAGAAACTTGGGCCAAAATAACAAGCCTAGTCTGGTCCTTTTCATCTTTTGGTTTTAGGCCCTCATTTTGGGCAGTTTTGAGCTTTTTCCTTGCAAAGCGATTTCTCCTTTTATAATGCTCAATCATTCTCCTTTGCAAGCTCAAGTATTTGTTGGCCTTCTCCAGTTTGGCCTCTAGATGTAGGTTGGATCTCTCAAGCCATGCTTCTCTGTTATGCTCAATCTCCATGGCAAGGAGTTCAATGAAGGGAAATTTTTGTGCTTGGGCTGATTCTTCATCTCTTTTCTTGGCCAATGCTCTTCTTAGACCCATGGTCCTAGGTCTCTTTCTAGTTTGACCCTCTTTATCCTCACTTTCTTCATAGTCGCAAATGTATTCCTTCAACTGCACTTATGAAATTTGAGCCTCTTTTTGATACTTGAGTGCACTTGCTTCACAGATGGCCAGTTAGCCACTCATTTGCTTGTTCTGCATCTGTAAAAAGTGAACGAGATCCTTAGAACTCTCTAACTAAAATTTCAAGTCTTTGATTTGTGCGTTCCGGTCTTGTAGAAGAGAGTTCACTATTCTTGTCTCATTTTCATCCTCACTGTCTATGTGAATGAGCTCAAATTCTTTTTCTTCTTCATGATTGTCCTCTTCCTCTTCCACTTGTTGTTTTCCTTTGTTCTTCATTGGATTTGAGGAGGAGTGCATGGCCCCTTGCTCTTTGGAAGCAGCAAACACATGCCTCTCTCCTCTTTGATAGGTAAAGGTAAAAGGGGAAATACGTTTTACTTGCAAAACTTGATCATTAGTGAGCTTAGGACTATTTTTCTCCTCATGGATGATCTATGTGTGTACATCTCCCTTACCTTGTTCTTGGCTGCCATTTTGACAAGCATCCTCACTATCCTTTATGCCATCATCACTATCAACATCTTTAGGACTGTCCCCCTCTGTTTTTGCAATATTAGAGGCACCTTGATCTTTTTTGGGCACATCTTCATTTCCATGACGGTCATTTGTTTGTTGGCTGTCACTAGGCTGACTGTTTTGGTATTTTTTTAGCTCATGGTTTTCCCCTTGAGAGGCAGCCTCTCTTTGGTCATCATCACTCTGCTTTTCTTCTTCTTTAAACTCTATTTCTGTCCCATAGTCTTCATCATTTTAAGAACTTTCATTATCTTTGTCATGCTCTGCATTTGTAGCACTTTTTTCTGCTTCATCCTCTTCACCTCCTTCCATGCTATCATCACCCTCTTTGTCTTCCTTACTACTGTTTTTTTTTTCTTCATAGTCACTGCCTTGGGTACCTTCATTGCTTGGCCCCTTGTCATCATTTTCTTGTCTATGGAAAACAACTCTAAAATTTGTTTCTTGACCGTCTTTTCCATTCTTGTCACCATCATTTGTGTTTTCCTCGTTGCTCTCATAGGCATCCTCACTGCTGCTTTCTTTTTTATCTTCCTCTCCCTCACTATGTTCTTCATTTGCATCATATGCCTCCTCACCACTGTCTTCATATGTATTCTTGTCACTATCATTTTCTTCATCATAAGACCCACTGTTTTGGCCTTTTTTCTCATTATGGGGATCATTCATTTCAACTCTGTTTTATTCCTTATCAACACAGTCATCTTTGTCATTGCCTTTGTTAATTTATTCTTGGCTATCTCCCTCTATGCCACCTTCCTCTTCTTCACTTTTACTTTCATTCATCATCCTCTCCTTCACTATTGGCTATCTCCCTCTCTGCCACCTTCCTCTTCTTCACTTTTCCTTTCATTTTCATCATCCTCTCCTTCACTATTTTCTTCTTTTTCAGCATTGCTTTCTTCTTGGCCATTACTTCTTTCTTCTTGGCCATCACTGCTTTCTTCCTTTTTAATATCCTTTTTTCCATCTTCCTCTTCTTCAATTTTTCTTCATTTTCATCATCTTCCTCACTACTTTCTTCTTGGCCCTCACTACTTTCATCATTTTCTGATTTCTTAGGGGAAGGTGGATGAGGAAGATCTATTTGAGGAAATGATTCATGGGAAGAAGATGAACCAAGATCATTGGAAGGTGATGGAGGTGTGTGGGGAGGATTTTGTGATGATGATGGTAGACTTTGTAGAGGATTGGGATGTGGATTTGTGAACTCATCGTGGGAAATGAAAATCTCCCAGGGGATGCCTTGTTGTTCTAGTTGGTCTGAGACAATCACTTTGATGAGGGAATGATGAAAAATGTTTGAAATTTGTTTGGATGTGTTGGTGTCCTGTGTTTTGATAGTTTGGAAAATCAAAAGACAAGGCAACATCAGAACCAATCTTTAGAGTTACAGGATCTAGTCCTCCTGTTCTCAGAGAGGGATATCTCAAAAGTTTGTTTGCAAAGGTTTATCTTGTGTGCTTTGAGTATTGGTTTTAGACTAGTTATTAAGTGTAGGTATTTGTTTGTTTGGTTGGGTTGAATTGATACAGCAGAACATAAAATGTCTAGGAAAGATATATAGGACAGTAAAATATCTGTTTCATTGGGAAATGGAGTCAAAAAGAGGTCATAACACACTTATCAAAGGATATGGGATATCAAAGGGCAAATCTAACTTGGCCATTGGATCCTTTTTTCTTTGGAATGGAATGAACATTAATGATTTGGAAAGAGAGTTTTAATTCTCAACAAAGGGAATTTTAAAGCATAATTTGAAACAATAAAGAGTTCTTTGATAGACATGGCTAACCATAAATTCTACAAATCACACCTTTAAGCAAACAATGATTTCAAAACAACTTTCAAAGTAAAATCTAAGATTCGGGGAACACCCTATTTCCTCAAAGATTTTATTCTAAAGGACTTTAGAAAACATATAAGATTTACTGATAATCACAGTCATAGAAGAGGGAACACCTAAAAAAATCTATGATCATAATTATAACGACCTTTAAGCCAATTTTTTAAGTGAGAACAAAGGGAAAGATCAAAATAGACCTCTCTGATTCACTATAAGCAAAGAACTTCAAAGGGAGACTTCAATAACAGTTTTTAAGTGGCAACAGACAAGCAGGGAGAACCATAAATCATGCTGAAACCAATTGTTCAAACTATTAAGGAAATAAACAATCATGAAGACTAAAGAGAAAGATTAAAGCCTCTAAAATACTTCAGCAGAAAAAAACATAAAAAAGTGAAGGATGAACAGGTCTAAGGTGCTTTCAGAAGTCATTTCTTAGCCTATTATTTTCTATCCTACTGTAGTGAGAAATTATGGAACATAATGGAAACAGGGGAAAACATATGACAGTTCAGAATACTTCACCAACAGCCAAGCTCATGAATCCAATGATAGAGCCTTCTCAGGAACAAACATGCAACAACATCATCAAGACCTCCAAGACTTCAATTTTTTCTTCAACTTCAAAGGACTACTTATTTATTTCAAAGAGTTTCAATGTTACAACTTGTGATCAAACAACAACCAACCCCTCACTCATCTGCTACTGTAGTATATATAGAAGAATGAGGAGGTGAGATCTGATAAAAAGATCTCAATTTACAATTAATACAGACTTAATGACTTCTTGGCCTTTGAGGGGCTCAATGAAGAAACTGTACAAGTGTTTCACTGTGTTAATTGATTTACACTTATGAATTAAGCTCGGTGGGAGCTTCTGTTGACCTTTGAGGCTCTGTGTAATGCTAGGTTTATTCCGCAAATATCTTTTGCATTAATATTCCCTGTAGAAGTAACTACCTGGCTGTGCTGAAGGTGAATATCTGATTTCATGCAATAACTTCGGCCTGTATTTGATTTCTTTGAGGCACAGGTGTCTCTGTGGTAGTTGGGAGAAATTGATTAACCTCATATGTGGCAGTGGAGGTTTCCTGTCTGATAATCCTTTATGCTTTCTTCTTTAACTGTGTTTTAAATTGGGGATTAGGATTTTGATAACTGTCTTAGCCGTAATCCCCGTAAAACTGTCTTTATTCCTCTGTTCTGATATATTTAGGTCTTCGGCACTGATACCCTTTGACAGTGTTAAATCCATGGTTTTCTTGCTGATATGCAGGGCTGCGCAGGGTTCATAAGGCATCTGTGCCTGAGGAAACACTGAAGAAACGTGCATTTCCACCCTGTGGATGATTTCCTTTGACGAATTGAAAACTGGAGGTTCGTCGCCCTCTACCTCTGAATCTTCTTTGAAAATTGCGAGAAAATGATAAAAACCCTGCAAAATACGAAAACTTATTAAAAAATCCTACTTTTATAGGTTGACTGCATCAGAGGGCGCGCGAGGATATCAGAGCTGTTGGATGGCATCATCCAACGGTCAGGATTGATCGGGAGAGATCATGGAATGGGTGAAAGAAGGATTAAATCCGAGCCGTCGATCGTGCAGAGATCAACAGTCAAGACTGAATGAGGTAGTCAGAGGAGAAGGATGAATCTGAGCCATCGATCGCGCAGAGATCGACGGTCGGGATTGGGTAATAGACAGTCAAACGGAGAGATCGGGCGATGAATTGTGGGACGTTGATCTGCAGATCTGATCGACGGCAGAGATTGATTTGCCGCTATACGATGGCCCAGCTATCGTGCGCGCACCTTCGTTAACCATCGAGAAACTTTGGCGAGTGATAACCGTTGGATCAGTGGGCCTAGATCGGACGGTCCATAGCGATATCGCTGGGCGTCCAGGTCTAAATGTTAATGCATGATGGACGACGGATGGACGGCGGTTTTACAAATAGTACAAGGGACGCATGTCGGCAAGTGTATGGAATCACTAGCCATCGGGCAAAAACCACCCTCGCCCCAAAGGCGGTGCGATGAATACCCCGCAGTTTTGGGCAATTGGCTTATGGGCGGTGGGGACCACGGGGAGACAGACTCCGCACCGTCGATCTATAGAACAAATCGACGGTGGAGATTGCTTTGAACTTTGGACTGGCGAAAAATTTAGAAAATAGCAAAAATCAACGTTTTTAATATATAACCAATGTTTTTAACTTTGGTCGGGATTTATTTTATTTTGAAGCGGATAAGCGCCTGATTGCGGGGCCAAGGGTTATATGAAGGCTATGTGACTAGGGTTTACGAAGAAAAGGCTTATCGAATATCGGAACTTCGGGCCCACTTAATATATATAAAAATTTATGCGATCGGGAGTTTTATAATACAAAGGCTGATCGCATCGAGATTTTGATAACACACAAAACTCTTGCACCATCTAAAATTTTCCGATGCGATTAGCGCCGAAAGGTTTTGGCATTTGGTTTTAACGCATGGTCATGTGGGGGGAAATGGTTAGGACTTAGCCCAAGGGGCTTAGTTCCATAGTAAATAAAAACTTGTATTTTTCACGAATTTTTCAGAGTTTTTCCAAGGAATTGGGGGTTTCGGAATAGTTAAAAAATGAGTTTTAAACTATGGAAAAGTGATTTTCATAAATGGAAGAAGAGGATTTATGAAAACAAGGGAGTTTTGATGGAGAAAAAGGGGAGAAAATGAAGGTCTAAGAAGGGGAAAAATGATAATATTTCAGCAGTCTTTCACTTGGAATCAGCAGAATTTTCTGAGTACAAAAAAGGCAAAGGTAATGAAGATTTTGGACAAAGGCATGAGGCCTTCAAGGAGCCTTCAAGAGCCAAAAAATTTTTAGTAATAAAATTTGTTCCTTGGAGGCTCAAGAAAGTCTCAGCCACCTTTTGGTATAATCAAATATTATAGGTGGCTAACAGTGGCTCCACTTGGGGATGATGCCTTCTTGGAGGCATCAAGAACTTCAGACTTGCATTCTCTGGGAGGCTAATCACTTGCCTCATCCATTGGGCTGCTCTTCCTGTGCTGGGATGGTTTTCTCTGAAAATGTATTAGCAGTCATAAAAGCAATGGATCTTCATCAAAACAAGCTTCTACCTACCCAACCCTATTGATCTAACATTTTTTCTTCTTCAGAGTGCACTTGGATTGGTAAACTCTTTGCAACATTTTATTCTTTTAAAAGCAGTAAATCTAATCTAATTCTACTCCTTATTTCTCCCTGAACTCAGATTAAACAGTCGAGTTTAGATGATTCTCTACCTAATCTACTATCTGTTGGGATTAAATTGTCCAATAGATTTTCATTCTCTAAATTTCTAAAACATAAATTTAAAAAACAGTCAAGTCAAAATTAAGTTGTTTGACTTGCTGTGATCCATGGCATAAAGACAAGCTGCACATAGACATTTATTTTGCAGAAAATTAAATCAAAAATGGAAGGCTTAAGATCTGAAATTTTAAAACACTTCCTTCCTCTTTTCTACAGCTCTGATTTGACTCTTATTTAGTTGTCTTTCCTTTTCTTCTGGTTCAGATTTTGAGCTGATTAGAACCATATTTTTACATCTTTTTTACTCAGAAGATAAAACATATTTGAGTCATCTCTCTTTTGAAACTGAGGTTCAGGTTTTGAACATGTTTGAACCTTTCATTTCTATCCTAATCTATCTACTGATAAGCCAGGATTAAACAGTCTGGCAAATCGAATTCACTATCCTATCAGCGGGAAATTCAAAACTAATTAGTCAAGATTAGGCTGTTTGACTAACTAGAAGTGTGTTTTGTAGGAGTGGCATTTGAGCTTGCACACTTTCAGATTTTTTTCTCTTTTTTGGTATGGGGCTATACCTTTAATGTTTTTAAAATCTGCCCTCTTTTATTTCTTTCTTTGTTTTTGTATTTTTTATTTTTCTAACTTTGAATGCAATGGTTAGACTATGGTATTTACAATGAAAAAATAAAAATCTTTGAAACTTAAGATTCTTGGCAGAAGTAATGCTTGAGCATCCTGCCATTGACAGGACCTACATATAGGTCTTCTCCATTCAGTTCTTTCAAGAAAAATGCATTGTGACCCCTCTCAGCAAGAATAATATAGGGCCCTTTCCACAAGTTCTCAAATTTGCCATGTTTTCCCTTCTCTTCTTTTCTTGATTCCCACTTAATAACAACATTTCCAACTTGGAAATTGTTTTCCTTAGTCCTCTTATCAAATAGCTTCTTCATATTTTCTTGGACTAACTGTGTTCTTTCATAGACTTCCTCTCTGGTCTGCTGTAAATGGATTGTTTGGTTGATCCTTCTCTGCATATCATTTTCTTCACTCTGCACTTCTTGAAGGAGCTTCATGACTGGCACTCCCAACAAGGTGGGAAATACTGCATCCATGCCATAGACTAGCTGATAGGGGGACATGTTTATTGATTTATTTGTAGTTAGCCTATCAACCCATAAGGCATGAACCAGTTTACTGTGCCATGATTTCTGATTTTGTTCCAACAGCTTTTTAATGATATTGATGAGGCTTTTGTTGGAGGATTAAGCTAATCCATTTCCTTGGGGATAGTAAGTAGTGGAATGGCCCAAGGTTATGTGGTATTTGTAGCAGAAATCAACCATATTCTTAGACTTAAAAGCAGCAGCATTTTCTGTTATGATTTTTATGGGACAACCAAATCTGGATAGGATATTTGTTTCAAGGAACTTGATAATGACAGAGTCATTGGCATTTCTGGAAGGTATAGCTTCTATCCACTTGGTAAAGAAGTTAGTGGCTGTGAGGATCCACTTATGTTGAGCTGAGGAGGAGGGGTGAATTTCACCAATGAAGTCCAACCCCCATTGTTGAAAAGGTGCCTCAACTCTGATAGGATGTAGAGGTAAGGAAAGGAGTTTTCTTTTGCCATCAAAGATTTGACACTTATGGCAAGACATGACTAGCTTTTGAGTGTCTGGGAAAAGGGTAGGCCAATAGTATCCAAACCTAAGAATTTTTTTTGCTGTGGCCCTCCAGTAGAGGTGTCCTCCACATTCTCCATCATGCAATTCATGCATGATTTTTCCTGCATCATCTTCAAGTAAACATTTAATCAAAATTCCAACAACATTTTTCCAGTATAATACTCCATTCAATATGAAAAAACTCAAAGCCTTTTTTTTCAAGAATATAGCTTTAGTTTTAGACAAAGAAGGAGGGGCATTTAGATATAAAAGCACATAAATAATGTCAGCATAACAAGGAGAATTCAGAAATGTTTCTTCAATGAAAGGGGCATCAGATTCTTATATTTCTTCCAACACATCTACCATATTTATGTCCAGTGCTTGAAAGTTAGACTCAGCCATAAGTTTTGCTAATCCCTGCCCCTTAACTAGTTTGGTAGGCCTAATTTCTAAGTCATATTCAAGAATAGTTGCAATCCATTTTCCCCTTTTACCATTAGGATCTTGACTTAGAATTTCCTTGACAACAGTATGTGGAACAAAAGAAATTATGTGAGAGTGTAAAATATAGACCCTAAAGTCTTTTAATGCTTTCACTAACGCTAAGGCATTCTAGTGACTTAGGTCTAGATAATTTTGTTTGAACCACCTTTCTCCTATGCAAGGCATTCTAGTGGCCCTAGAGATAGCATATGGAGTCAACTCAAGTTTTACCCCAGCTAGGTATACTTGATGTTTATGAAGGTTTAAGGCAAAGAGCTTGGTCAACTGAGGGTGACTCTGGAGCTTGTGTACTTATTTACAAAATTCATAGAAACCCAACTCTTGAAAATAGGTCAAAATAGTAGGGGAGGTCATCAGCTCTTGAGTTTTTATAGGTTCAAACCTATTTGGCATCCCTCCCTTCTTTGGCTACTTTTTAGTCCTTTGGCTTGACTCATCAATGTTAACATTCTCCTCTTCAGACATTTTTATTTTTTACCCCTGCCTCACAATATTTAAAAGGGATGAATCTGCTAGTGAAATGATGTGGAAAAGGATCTAAAGAAGATGATGAATTTTCCTAGCTAGGGTAAGGAATCAATGGTGTGTAGGCCAAGGGCTTGTTTAATATTTCACTGCTCTTTCCTAAACCAAATTTCAAATATATGAGTTGCCTTATCTCTTAGAAATATATTCATAGGGAGGAAAGAGTTTAAAAATACCTCTTGAAGTGTAGCACAGTAGAGAAAATAGCTTAAGAAGCTTTTGGGCAAGCTCAGGTCAGTCTAAAGTTGAATTTGAGAAAAAACTGCAAAATAGTGCCATGAGCGTAGTGCCATGGCAGGAGCGCAACACCATGGAAGGAGCACAATGCCATGGTAGGAGCGCAGCACCGAGGGAGTCGGGTGCCTGAACGTGTTGTTGTTTAGCGTTCGGAGCAGTGGCAGGAGCGCAGCACTGTCGGGTGGCTGAACGGAGTGTCATGAAGAATGCCAGAGTAGTGGCAGAAGCACAGCACCGTGGGCAGCAGCCTGAACGAGGTGTCATGTAGCTCTGGAGCAATGTCGTTCAGAGGCCAGAGCAGTGGTAGGAGCGCAGCGCTGTCGGGCGGGCGGCTTGGGCAATGGCAGGAGCACAGCGCTGTCGGGTGCTTGCACGGGGTGTCGTGCTCGTCTTCTGCACGGTGGTAAGATATGCCAGGAGCACAACACCGATATACAGGTGCACAACACTCAATGGAAAAATACATTGGCAGAGGCTACAAGCGCGTAGCGCACTACTACAGGAGCGTAGCGCCCGCAATTTTTTACCAAGGACTCTGCTGAAAAATTCTGAAAACCATCACTTGTCTGTAAAACTCCAAATAGTAAAGGGAAGACACCTTGTTGAGCTTTTTTTATACCTTTTGATAAAAATTAAAGTGAAAACCCACTTTAATAAGGTTTTTTTCCCATTCTAATTCTCTCATTGTCTTTTTCCTTTGTGGTCTTGCAGGTGAAATATTTAAAACATTACTCCTATTTCTAACTTCCAGAGGGCTCTTAAGGCTCTTTTAATTTTGACAACCTCTTCGAAAACACCAAGCCTATGCTTCTCAACCCTTTTTGGAGAAAGAACTTGTTTTAGACTTTTATCACCTATACACAACAAATTTGGCATTTTGCCAATTCTTCCCTTTTATGACTGTCTCCTTTGAACTTGGACAGCTTATTTTATCAACAGTGAACTTGTGCTAATCACAATTACTTCCTGGAGAAATTTTAACTCATGTTTTCCCTCTTTGATGATTTGAATCTGCTTTTGACTGTTGTTTTGAGAAATCAGACCTTTGAATTGATAATTTTCATCCTTTTGCTGATACAATACATCCTATTGTCCCTCTCTGTTACATTGGAGTTAATGCCCTTGTTTTCTAAACCCTAGAAAGGAATTCTGAGAAGCTTTTAAGCCCTCTGCTGTGAAGAAGGAGGCCTTATTTGTCATTATGTGACCATCTTTGTCCATTTTTCCAAATTCCTAGGTGTTGGGGCTGCTTAGGGAAAAGGTAGATAGTGTTGTCTCCTAAGTTCTCAAAAACCTCTCAAAACTCATTAATCATTCCTGAAGTCCTTCCCTGTGCACTTGAAGGAGTAGAGGAGGCCTTTGCCCTTGTAACCCTAGTTTTTCTCTATTTTCTTGGTCAAAATAGTCACACATTTTGATTCCTGTTAGACACATACCGACTGCTTCCCTCTTGCTATGAATGGTCCTCTTGTGATGATGCCTCCTCTTTTAATGATGTTTCCTCTTTTAATGATGCTTATCCTCATGGCTAATCTGACTGCTTTTTTGGTCTTGTTTGTAGGAATGAATAAAAGGGCAGTTGTCCCTCTACAAACTTCATGCTTGAAACCAAACAACCTTTTAAATGATATTTTTGATTTGAGGTATAAGGTTTCTTATGTGCCACTATCTTTTATGACCTACATGGACCCTTTGATGGGTAGCACTTCATAACACTCCCTGATGAGATCATGTTTCTTCCTTTTAAAATTTAAGCCTATTTTTATCCTACCACATGCTATGGATGCTTTTATAAGCCTTTTAGGTCTCCTTCTTTGCCTTTGTCCTTTTTTGATTATTTACAAAACATTTCTATAGAAATGCTTTGACATGGTAAATTTGTCCTTTGCAAGCTTACTACTTAATGAAGAGGATACCTTTAGAGGTCTTTGAGTTCTTTGACCAATGATATGGCCTCATATTTTTGTTTACTTGATTTCACCTTTGACTACCTGTGGAAATATTGAATTTAGAAACATGATAGTGCATAACCTAGGTGACCCTATATGACTTATTGTAATGCTTTGGAATAGAATTTTGACTGAAAACTTGAATCAAGGTTTGGATGAGGAAACAGGGTTTTTGACACTCTATTATGCACTACCATCCTAGACCACTAGAAAACTTGTTTCTACTTCAAAGAGCTTTTAGACAGGGAATTTTGACAACACCATTGCTTGAGGCACTTGGTGAGCAAGGAGAAAAGTTTGGTTTACT
This sequence comes from Pinus albicaulis, assembly GCA_034641835.2. Classification (NCBI taxonomy): domain Eukaryota; kingdom Viridiplantae; phylum Streptophyta; class Pinopsida; order Pinales; family Pinaceae; genus Pinus; species Pinus albicaulis. The sequence continues at coordinate 718,252,774 of CM076573.1, forward strand.
TGGCGAAACAAGGTGTGAAAGTGGAGAGCTTAAGTAGACAGAGACAGAGTGTTATAGGAAGGGATGGAAAACATAGTGAGAGTGAGGGACAATTGGTCTTGTATGGGTGATAGATTGGTTATGCTTTGTCAAGGAGGTGGGGATAATGAAAAAATTTCTCTTTGAGGGGATTTCTAGAACTCACATGATTCTTGAATTCTATTTCTAGAAATCCTGGACAAAGCATTTAGTCATCTAAAACAGGTGAAAATTATTGATGACTAATAGATTGAACATTAGCAAAGAAAAATTCTGACAAGCATTGACAATTCTCTTCATTTGTACAACATTCATAAGGGACAAACTCATCTTCTTACTATGCTCTCTAACAATATAATCATTGCCATTATTTAACAAGTGATATTTATTCTCATGGTGATGAAATATTTCTATCCTATCATAAAGATATGGGCTACCCAAAACTATACCACAAATATCAATCGAAATTACATCAAGTTCAACTTTATCAAGAAAGTTTGCAGTGATTGCAAATCTAAGGATACAGCTTCTTGTAACTTGAAATTTTCATTCTCACATACCCAACCTAAACTTGGATAGGGTCTAGGATGTGGAATGGTCTCTAAATTTAACTTCTTGACAATGTCCTCTAAAATAAGATTTTCTTGTGAACCACTATCAAACAGTGTGACTATCTTGATATGCTTTGAAACAAATCTAATATGGAAAATCTCAATTCTTGTTTCTTCATCTTGAGTATCATTTATACAACTTGAAGAACTAGCAATTTCTATGTTGTTACCTTTCAAACCCATTGTTGTGATATTTTTTTCATCTCTATAATTAGAACCTAAATCATGTTGTATTCTTGCAGTTGTCTTCTCCTTCTCCTTGTTTTTCAATTTCTTGGGTCTCATTTCTGGATGAATTCAATGATCTTCATCATGTCCATATTTTTAATAGTGTTTTCATGTGGGTTTTTCTTTGTCTAATTTTATGATTGCATTCTTCTTTCCTTTACCCTTTAACTTACCCTTTCCTTTTTCTCCAATGTATTTCAAAAAAAAAATCTTGAGATGTCAAATCTACACCCAATATTACTGCTCTTCTCCTAAATTATTGCATATATCTTTGCACACTTTGTCCCTTTCCTTGCCTAAAGTCTTTCCAATCCATTATAGATTTTTGCATGTATGCTAATGGATCAAATTTTATTCTCAAGGTAGTAACAAAATAATTCCAAGAGGTTAAGACCTTACCATTTTTCTTCATGTCTGTTGGGTATGTGTTATATTCTTTCCACGACTAAGCACACGCGGGGGGGCGATAGCCCCCCCTTTGCGCTGGGCGCAATGGGGGGGTCACAGGGGGGGCAGTAGCCCCCCCTGTCGGGGTCTGGGGCAGCGCCCCAGCAAAAATTGTTGGTCCTTAATTTCCGACGGGTAGTCCACGTCCATGGTTTTGCACATGGTATTGGGGTACGATGGTTTTCGGCCCCTGGTATTTTTGTAGATCCGGTCAAGGGAACTACGGTTATGTTCTAATCCAGGGTTTATGGATTGGGGTTTATGTATGCTTTGGCATGTATATATATGTGTGTTGTAACACTAAAAGGGAATATAATGAAAAATCAAGTCAGGTCGTCCCGATTTGGGATCCGTGGGAAAATCTTTGTGTTTATCTCGTTTTATGTTTTATGCTCTCGCTATTGTTTATGATCTTCGTTATAAGATTCGTGTGTAGATAATTTATGTTCGTGGTTAAAACCTACATTTGTATCGCAGCTGCTTCAAGCCCAAGGGGACGCCTTGGCCGTCGAGGGTTTTTGCTCGGGCCCGAGGTAGACCCCGTTCTCGCGGGGAGATCTATAGGATCGACTTGGCCGTGAAAGAAGATGGCGAGCTTACGGAAGATAGAGATCGAGAAATTTAATGGTCGCAGTTTTGAGTTGTGGAGCTCAAGATGGAGGATCTGTCAGATAAATATCAAGGATCGCGGTAGATCCAGGTACTAAACCAACGGCAATTTCAGATGAAGACTGGAAGAAACTGGATCGGAAGGCTAAGAGCACAATACGGTTGTGTGTCTTAGATTCAGTATTGTTGAATGTATCTGGGGAAGCTACGGCGAAGACCTTGTGGGACAAGCTAGGTACTTTGTATCAATCTAAGTCTCTGGTGAATAAGTTGTTCCTGCGAAAAAAGCTATATAACCTGAGGATGAAGGATGGAGAGGTGACAGAGCATTTGAACGCCTTCAATACTGTGGTAAGTCAGTTGTCGTCTGTTGATATTAAAATCTCAGATGAAGATAAGTGCATCAGTTTGTTGTGCTCTCTACCAGACTCGTGGGACAGTCTGGTTATTGCAATAGGTAGCAATAAAACTACCTTGAATTTTGATGACATTGTCTCAGCCTTGCTGTCGGAGGAAATGAGACGAAGAAATATGGAGGGTCAGAATGGAGATGCCTTATCTGTACGAGGAAGGTCCCAGAACAGAAACAAGAACAAGGTTTCGAGTGGGAGATCTAAATCTAGAGGGAGATCTAAATCTCCTGGAAAGTTTGTAAAGGTGTGCTGGAAATGCGGAAAGGAAGGGCACTACAAAAAGGAATGCAGATCTAAAGCTCCTGAGAAAGGAAAGGGATCCGATGAAGGTCCTTCTGCAGAGGCAAAAACCACCTCGGATGAAGGTGGGGATGTGTATTTGGCTTCTTCTTCAAATACACATGTAGATCATGAGTCATGGTTGATTGACTCAGGTGTATCCTTTCACTTCACTCCCCATAGGGAGTGGTTCTGCGAGTATGAGAAATATGATGGTGGTGATGTCTTCCTAGGGGATGATAGGAAGGCCAGAATCATTGGACATGGAAAGGTCAAGCTAAAGCTACAAGGTGGAAGGATTAGAACACTTCCTGGTGTTCTGCATATTCCTGCATTGGCTAGAAATCTGATTTCTATAAGCAAGATGGATGATGCAGGTGTAAAAACAATGTTCGAGAAATATGCCTGCAAGATGGTTCGGGGAGCACTGGTATTAATGGGGGGAGTTCGGACTAGAACTCTATACAAGCTACAAGGTAGCATAGTTATTGATGGGTGTAACAGTTCTGTGGTTCCTGAAAGTGGGACGGAAAGCCTAGCTGTGTCTGGAGAAAAGACCATGCTATGGCATCAAAGGCTTGGACATATTGGAGAGAAGGGCCTTCGGATACTGCATAGAAATGGTATGGTAGAAGGCATGTCTAATTTCTCTCTGGATTTTGATTTCTGTGAACATTGTGTATATGGGAAGCAGAATCGGGTGAGTTTTCCTTCTGGTGCTAAGAGGGCAAACAAGATATTAGAACTTGTGCACAGTGATGTGTTTGGACCTGTGTCAGTTCCATCAATGGGAAAGTCTGTGTACTATGTTTCATTCATAGATGACTTCTCAAGGAATACATGGATATATTTCTTGAGGAAGAAATCTGAAGTCTTTGACAAATTTAAAGAATTTAAGCTCTGGTGGAAAACCAGACAGAGAAGAAGATAAAGGCGTCGAGGTGTTACACAAGAATTTGTCACCGTCCCTACCATTCCTCGTCCCGCACAATGGAGGACCCATTTTGTGACCTCGTTGATCTGTGTGGATATTGGTGGTCACCCGCCTATTCCACTTGGGGCTCCACCATCGTCTATTTCAGTTTTTCAGTTTCGGCACAGTTTACTATTTTTAGCAGTTTTTCGGGTCCTAAACTTCCGGAGCCGTTTTGAGGCCCTAAACGACGTTTTTTGGGAAAACGGAGGGCAACATGGGTCCATGGACCAATGTTTCCCGTTCCAAATTTGTAGTCCTCGGATAGATCTTTCTAACGAGGTATGGTACGCGTCAAACGGAGATCGTATGCCAAAGTTACGCCCCTGGGAAGTTGAAACACCAATTTACCCAAACGGGGCCTATAGTTTTGGCGCTTCATCTCCTAGGGTTAGGGTTTTGGCTGTTTAGGATTTCCCATTGTTTCTAAATGATAAATAGGCCCTCGAGCCTCATTGTAACGCAGTTCAGAGGCCTGTAGCCGCCACATCTCTTTTCAGAGATAGCTACCAGCGCCCTAGCTAGTTTTATTTCCATTCTGTCTGTAAGCAAATTTCAGTTCTTTGATATTAATGAAATGAAGTGTTATTTCCGCCGCATCTCTGTATTTATGGTTATATGTTTATTCTGTTGCGTTCCTGCATAAATCCGGATCAGTGGTATCAGAGCGGTCTGCTTTTTCTCGATCCTTCTTTGCATGTCCCCAACGACGTCGGGGTATAAGGAGCTAGGGCTTGATCTGGTGGAACCTTTGCAAGATCAGCCTCGCAAACCTCGACGGACGCCCATGGGGGACGAAAAGAAAGAGATGAGGGAGCAGGAGATCCCATCAAAATATTGCTCGAGGAGGCCCTCGAAAAACAAAGGAACGCGATGATGGATAGCTTTGCTCAGATCCTTCAACGGCTGCCCACCGGCGGCGCATCTGCATCCAGTAGCCACTCTGGAGTTGCGACTCCCTTTAAGGTACAAGTAAATTTTGACATCCCCATATTTGAGGGTCAAATAGACGCAGATGCCGTAGATAGATGGTTGAATCTATTAGAAGGATATTTCTCTGTCCATGACTTTTCAGACTGGGAGAAGATTATTTTTGCACTCCTCAAAGCTACCCCCCATGTTAAGGACTGGTGGGAAACCTACTGTGAGAACAAGGACCAGACAGAACCCTCTCTGTTCTCGGCCGTACCAACTTGGAATTCTTTTCGAGACGCCGTCAAGGAACAATACTATCCCGTGGGGAGCTATGAGGACAAGTACATACAATGGACCACGCTGCGACAACAAAGGGATCAAGATGTGCATGAGCTGACGAATCTATTCCATACCCTGCGCACAAAGTTGGGTATCAAAGATTCAAAGAAACATCTGGTGCTAAAGTATCGCAGCTGTCTGCACAAATACATTCAGGAGGAAATGGAGTTCCTTGACATCTCCTCGCTTGGTACGGCATACCGGTATGCTGCCAAGATTGAGCAGAAATTCAAGTAGAAGAAGCGAGACTTTGGATCTGCGAATCAAAAGCAAGGGAAAGGTGCTTCCAAACCGCAAAACAAAGGACCGAGCCAAGGCATGGCGGCTAAAGACAACTCATCGAAGCCACAAGAAAAGAACAGCACCGCAAAGCCAAAGAAGGACACAGGAAAGTGGTGTGAGTTCCATAAGAGCTCCACTCACAACACAAGTGAGTGTCGGGCCAAGCAGTCGCTAGTGGCCGAGATGAGGGCTTCTGAGTCAGATGCATGCTCTGACTCCAAATCAGAACCTGAAAAGGCGAATGAAAAAGGGAAACATATTATTGATGCGGAGCCCAACGCCACTGTTGCCACTGCAAAGATCCAAAAGGAGGAACCGGAAGATCCAGAGGAGGAGGAACGTCTCTTCCACTCCCAGATGTGGGTAAAGGGCTCCCCGGTACAGTTCATTGTCGACAATGGGAGCCAAAAGAACCTCATTTCAGCAGATGCCATGAAGCGGTTGGGCTTGCCGACCATAGCTCACCCACATCCATACACCATCGGGTGGCTTCACCAAGGACGAGATCTCCGCGTCAGCCGGCAGTGTCGCATTCCCTATAGCATCAAGCCCTTCACGGATGAGGTATTATGTGACGTTGCTCCTATTGATGTTTCTGATGTATTATTAGGACAACCATACTTGTGGAAGCGTCATGCCGTGTATGAGTCTCGGCCTCGTGCTGTTATTGTTACTTTGGGAAATAAGTTGTACAGGATACCAGAGGTACCACCTCCTGCTGCTATCTCTTTGGTTACTGCAAAACAATGCAGTAAGCTCATTTCCCAAACCAGGAAATTCGTTTTCCTGATGATCCGCCCCCAGGGCAAGAAGAAGACTGCGGCCACGACCTCCAGACAGGGCTCCTCTGCACAACAACAACAAATGGATAAGGTTGTGGAGGAGTACGGGGACATATTCACCTCACCCACAGGGGTTCCTTTGCATTGTCAGGTCAAGCACCAAGATTGATCTGACCCCCGATGCGCCGCTACCTAATGGACCGATCTATCGGCGCTCTGTTCTGGAGAATGATGAAATCAAGAGGCAGATTCAGGAGCTGTTGCAGAAAGGTCACATCAGACCAAGTTCATCGCCCCGTGGGAGCCCGATCGTGTTGGTACAGAAGAAGGATGGGACGTGGAGACTCTGTATTGACTATCGGGCGCTGAACAAGATCACTGTCCGGAATAGGTACCCAATCCCACGGATTGATGACCTTCTGGACCAACTCAAAGGTGAAAAATATTTCAACAAGATCGACCTGAAGTCTGGGTATCACCAGGTACCAATTGAACCCTCCGATGTGTGGAAGACTGCCTTCAAATCCAAGGAAGGCCTTTTCAAATGGCTGGTCATGCCTTTCGGGTTGACGAATGCTCCCGCCACCTTCATGAGGATGATGGATGACATCTTGCGGCCATTCACCAACTCATTTGTAGTGGTGTACTTGGATGACATTCTGATCTTCAGCCAGACTTGGGAAGAGCACCTTCAACACATCCGACAAGTCCTCCAAACACTGCGGCAACACAAGTTGTGTGCCAATTTGGAGAAGTGCACTTTTGGCATGACCCAGGTTCAATATCTGGGATACATTATTGATGAAAGGGGGTGCATGTGGATCCAGCCAAGATCCAAGTCATTCGGGATTGGCCAGCCCCAACCACTATAACAGAGCTTCGCAGCTTTCTGGGTCTTGCTAATTTCTATCGGAGGTTCGTGTTGGGATTCTCTCATATCACTTGGCCCTTGAGTCAAGTCACCAAGGGAGGAGCGAGAGAAAAAAATTTTTGGTCAGAACCTCAACAGAAGGCGTTCACAGAACTGAAAAACCGCCTCTTTTCTGCCCCAGTGCTCACTTTACCAGACTTGCAACAGCCATTTGAGATCGAGACAGATGCCTCTGACTATGCTATTGGGGCAGTTCTTACTCAACAGGGACATCCAGTGGCATTTCATAGTGAGACATTGTCTGACACAGTTCACAAGTACCCCACATATGACAAAGAAATGTACTCCATTGTGCAAGCTTGTCGACAATGGAAGCATTACATTTTGGGGAAGGAAACAATCATCCACACAGACCACAGGCCCCTGCAGTTCATACAGACACAAGGGAAGTTGCAGAATGATCGCCATCAGAAGTGGTCTACATATCTGCAACAGTTTCATTTGAACATCAAGCATAAGAAGGGTAGCACCAATCATGTTGCAGACTGCCTCAGCCGACCACCGATTGTGGCGCTCACCACTGTGCTCAACTCTTGTGGGCACGAGACTTCTGATTGGCCGCTTCTCTATGAGAGTGACCCAGAATTCGGCCAAACTTACAAGGCACTCGTGGGGGGTACGCAAGTTCCAAATTTTCACCTCCAAGATGCACTTTTATGTCACATGGGACACCTTTGTGTTCCTTCAAGCGAGCGTGCCAAGATGATATGGGAAGCACACTACAGTCGAGTCGCTAGGCATTTCGGGGTCGAGAAAACAGTAGCAATCCTGCAGAAGTATTTCTATTGGCCGAACCTTTGAAAGGATGTCGAGAAGCACATCAGATCCTGCACTGCTTGTGCCATTACCAAACCGACCATCAAGAAGCAAGGCCTATATACTCCTCTACCTACCCCTAGTCGACCTTGGGAATCCATCTCCATGGATTACATGTCGGGCCTGCCTTCTACTAAGCAGGGAAATGACTGTGTTTTTGTGGTCGTCAACAGATTCTCGAAGATGGCCATTATGGCGGCCTGCAAGAAGAATATCACAGCAGAAGCCACTGCTAAACTCTTCTTTGAACGAGTGTGGGTGCACTTTGGGATCCCGCAGTCTATCATATCAGATCGGGATAGCAGGTTCCTCAACACATTTTGGTCCAGCCTCTGGTCAATGTTGGATACCAAGCTCACCAAGTCCACAGCTTTCCATCCCCAAACAGATGGCCAGACAGAAGTCGTCAACATAATGATTGTACACATTCTGCGCATGTACAATTCAAAGCATCCTCGCACATGGGACGAGAGCCTCCCTTATGTACAACATAGTTATAATCGAGCTCTCCATAGTTCAATCGGCCATAGCCCCTTTCAGGTGGGCTTGGGATTCCAGCCACTCTGCCCCATTGACGTAGCCATGCCATTTGCAGCTGCTCAGGCCAATTCAGCTCATGTCCAGTCTGAAGTTGACAAAGCCAGTAGCTTCATCGAGCGCATTCAACACATCCGCCAACAAGTTCATGATATATTGGATAGAGCCAATGCCAAGTACAAGCAACGCCATGATCAACACCGGGTGCCACACAACTTCCAGGTGGGTGACAAAGTATGGCTACATTTGCAGAAGGAGCGCCTCACTGGACCCCACCGTAAGCTTCGCCCGCTCCGATACGGGCCGTACACCATCACCAAGGCTGTAGGGAACAATGCATTCGAGCTCAGTATTCCACCATTCCTTGGTCTGCACCCAGTCTTCAATGTGGATCGCCTTCGTCCATACTTCCCACCTCTACTGGACACCTCGGACATTGCAGAACAACTCACACCAACTGAGTTAAATCCAGACTGCATGGAACAGGCCACCACAGATTGCATCATGGACATGCAAATCAAGAACACTCGCCAGCAGAAGATCCAACTATATCGGGTTGTCAAAGCTGGCCAACTCCTGCACGAAGGAAAGTGGTTCACCAGGGACCAAGTTCAGCGAAAATTTCCTCATCTCATGGAGGAACTTAACGCAATGGGGACCATTTCTTATTAAGGGGGGAGGAATGATCCATGTGGATATTGGTGGTCACCCGCCTATTCCACTTGGGGCTCCACCATTGTCTATTTCAGTTTTTCAGTTTCGGCACAGTTTACTATTTTTAGCAGTTTTTCGGGTCCTAAACTTCCGGAGCCGTTTTGAGGCCCTAAACGACGTTTTTTGGGAAAACGGAGGGCAACATGGGTCCATGGACCAATGTTGCCCATTTCAAATTTGTAGTCCTCGGATAGATCTTTCTAACGAGGTATGGTATGCGTCAAACGGAGATCGTATGCCAAAGTTACGCCCCTGGGAAGTTGAAACACCAATTTACCCAAACGGGGCCCATAGTTTTGGCGCTTCATCTCCTAGGGTTAGGGTTTTGGCTGTTTAAGATTTCCCATTGTTTCTAAATGATAAATAGGCCCTCGAGCCTCATTGTAACACAGTTCAGAGGCCTGTAGCCGCCACATCTCTTCTCAGAGATAGCTACCAGCGCCCTAGCTAGTTTTATTTCCATTCTGTCTGTAAGCAAATTTCAGTTCTTTGATATTAATGAAATGAAGTGTTATTTCCGCTGCATCTTTGTCTTTATGTTTATATGTTTATTCTCATTATGCCTCGCATAACCGATCACCCCGTGAACATTGTCATGCCTTGAAACCATCATCAAAGCATTCCTCTAAGCATGAGCTTTAATTGCCCTTAAGACATCTCCTTGCAAAAATCATGAAAAACATCTCCTTTTTCATTGGCGCGGGAAGACAGTTCAGCACTCGCGCCAATGGGGAAAATCCTGCAAAGAGGTCGCGCCAACTGGCGCTCTGTCCCAGAGCAGTAGTCGCGCCACCCAATTTAGGGACTGTTTTTTAAATAAAGATGGCGGAAGTTGAGTTCCAACAAACTCAGAAACCATTGCCTATCTTGAGTTGGGAGGTTTGGTTGCGGGAGTTCTATGGAGGGGAAGTGGTTTTAACACCTCCCATGGAACCTTCCTTGTTGATAGGGCCAATCCCATAATAATAGGGATCCCAACTCCCTCCTTCCCCATCTATAAAAGCCTGCTCAATCCCATGGCAAGCTAGTCTTGAAGTGCCTAAGCTTTGAATCTCCATATTCCCAAGAGCCTTTGTGTTGTAAAGAACCCTCTTTTTCCCTTAAGGCCGACTCAAGCAAGGAGACCATCGTTGAGAGACTCTGGAGAGGTTTTCCCTTTCCTTGGCGAGCTTTGCGAGACGTGAACGACTGGAGACCCATCCAAAGGAGACCACGACGTCAGAACTTGGTTGTAATCTCTCTTCGTTTGTTATTTAATAGATGATTATGATTATGGTTCCACTCTATTTTCCATCATGTTAATATGAGTAACATCCTTTCTGACTGATGTTTAGTTACGTATGCCGGATTTTATGCTTGTATCTGTTTGTTTCTTCCATGTGCAGGTGTTCATCCGCGGAGATCGTGGAGGGATTGTGATCTGCCGAGGCTGAGGAACGGGGACGCTTCTTCTTCAAATCATAGCATTGGAATCCAGGTAGGCTTCTATCTCTAGTCTTTCATTCGTAACTAGGAACTTGCATCGTAGCATTGTTTGATTGTTGCTAGACCCCTGCTGGGCTAGTAGGGATCACCTCTGTCTGCAGAGGGGATTTACCTCCTCAACAATTTGGCGACTCCGCTGGGGACGTCCAGATTTCACTGTCTCGTTTGTGTTGTCTCGTTTTGATTAGTTTATGTTTTTCCTTGCTTGATGAACCTTCTGGGTTGGGTTCTTTCACTGTTTTTCCTTCTTGGTTTGCTTAGTTTGCATTGATCTGCTTCTGGAGTAGCCTTTTTTTTAATTTTGGCTGAGAAACTCGACTGGCGCGGTTTTTAACCCGACAGTCGCGCCAATTGGCGCATGTTGCTTTTGTTTAGCCCGTGCCAATTTCTTTCTGGCGCCAGTTTCATCCTTACAGTCATGCCACTCCTGTAAGGTTTTTGAGTTTCCTCATTTTTGAGCTCTCTGGATTTGGTCAGTGTTTTTCTTCTTGATTTTCTGACTGCCTGAGTGTGTTGGAGTCCTGTTTGACTGGGAATTCACCTCTTTCCTTTGGTTGTTTGCTTTTATCTACCGATTTCACGTTTTAAGCCCTAGGGCATCTAGTGGCTTAGTGTATCGAGCCCTCCTTGGGAGTTTTGGTGTTTTGATTGTCCTGTCAACTGTCTGATTGATTCTCCGCATCCTCTAAGTAGTTGTTCATTGTTTTGTTGCGATTTTTGGGTGATTGTTCATTCCTTCATTCGAAATTTGTTTGGTCTTGCCTTGAACCTAGATCACATGGTCCATTGGAAGCTTTTGAGTCTTTTCTTTGTTTTGAGAGACTTTGGTCGATTTGGGGATCTGATTGTTTGTGTTGGTGGGTGAAATTTGTTTGTTTCGCTCTCTCGAATATCGTTTCTCAAGTTGTTCCATTTGTTTTCAATTTTTTTTAGTGCATATTAGCTATTAAACATTGAAAATAAAAAATAAATAAATAAAAATCTCTTTTGCTTTTGTTAATTAGTGTAAATTGTGATCTTTTCAATTTTGCTAGTGATTAGTGATTTGGATGAAAAGTTTTCAATTTCATTAGTTGCATTAGAGATCTCATTGCTTGTCTTCCGTTCATTTCATTTGTGTAAAAGCTATCAACTCTTCTCTAACTAGTTTTCATCGAACAAAATGTTGGACTATGGCATATAGCTTTGCATTTAGGAGTCTTTTGAGACACTACATACGATAGGGCCTGAAAATTGAAACTTAATTGAAGATCAACTGTAAAATTTATTCAATTAACCTAAGGCAGCATTGGAACTTAACGAAACATTTTTAGAAGGTCTAGGCTAGAGACGTGTTCCGACGTCGTTAAACCTAGCAGCTGTCGTTCGCCTATTGGCTTTAGACAGCGCTAGTACGGACTTGCGCTCCCCGTACCGTCGCGTATATAAAGGGAGACCCCTCTAGGTTTTCAATCCTTTATCCACAGGAAGCCGAGTCTGCCGCCCTATACCCGTGATACACCGAACACAGCATTCGGGGAGACTACCTGCACGTACGGAAAGTCCTTGGTCTATTTCTGTTTCATTATTTAAACCAAGGTGTATATTGCAGTTCACGGATATTTGGTACACCCTTTGTGCCTAGTATTTCCTGAGCAGTCATTTGGTCTTTTCTGACTCCCTAAACTTGAAAACACCGTCAAGCACTTGTCCTTTCACGCTTGTGTCAACTCTGAAAGAGATAGAGTCATCTTTTTATCATTTCTCGACTCTTAAAATATGAAATGGTAGAATTTCTTACTTTCCAATGTGGTAAAATTAATCGCCCACGATTACACACCCATTTAGACATTGCCTGTTGACCGTTTGATCGTGTGTCTTAACTCGTTTTCAGCCCGTGTGTGTGTTTGCTCTTTTTCTCTTGTCTTTTGCCACAGTGGCGGAACCTTCGGTTTCGTCTACTGGTAGTCCTTACACGGACGATTCTTCAGAAGCTTCTCAGTCTTCTGTTGAACCACAGCAGCCTGTTGTTTCTGAGTTTCCTGAAGGGGGACCGGTTCTCGCCGAGAAACCCTTTGGAGGACCAGTTGAGTTCAATTGGCCCTTTTCGGACCCTGTGTCTGAATTGAGATTAGGAGCTGATTTCCTTTCTCTTACATCGAGTTCGTCGTTTGTTGATGTTGTATTTCCTCCTAGTCCTCGCCGTCTTTTGCGTGATTTAACGGCAGGATCAACCATGAGTGATTCTGGTGAGGAAATTCCCACGTCTGGTGAAGACTATCATCTCTTCCCGCATAGATTGTTTGAGGGAGACAACTCTGAGCTGGCTACCATGTCGACAGCCAGTCCTTCTTTACCGCAGGGATACAGATCTCTGGGTCAGATCATTTCAGCTGCAGCCTCTATGGGAATATCATCTCCTGCTTCGAGGCTAGCTGCTACTACACCCGGGGTGTCTCCTTCGACGCCCGTCACATCTGTTCCCGTCCGGCCCACTGTTTGTGTGGCCGCCTCTTCTCCTGTTGTCTCAGCATCTGCTGCTAGGGCTGGGCCAACTCTTGAAGATGTTTATCTAGCTACTGCTATACCGGAGAATATCTCTCCGGAGGAGTATCGGTTGTCTTTGCAATAGCCGAACGCCGAAGCTGGACTGTTTCCCCAAGATCCTTACCGATATTTATTTTCGCACTATGCACAGGATGGTACTCCCGTGTATGCTTTCCCAGGTCAATATGACGAGCACGGGGAGGTTTTACGCCTTCCCGCTTCTGAGGCTTATCTGTATGCTCAAGGTTTACCGTACAACCAGGCTTATAACCCACAGGGACAGCCCTTCCAAGGCCAACCTGCGGGCCAACCTGGCTATCTGTATGACCCACAGGGACAGCCCATCCAAGGCTACCCTGCGGACCAGCAAGGGCCATTGTACAATCCGCAAGGACCATATTATAGCCCTTCTGGTCAACCTGCTCAGCCTCAGCCGGGGTATCAACCGGGACCGGCCTATGGTCCTGGGGGGCAAATCCAGCCTTCTTTACCGATGCAACCGCAGTATCCTGTTGTTTCTAACGTTGCATATCAGCCAGGACCATCCTATGGTTCTGCTTCAGGTCAAACCGGTTTCCAACAAGCACCTGGTCCTGTTCCACTACCATGCCAACCGGCTCATCCAGTACAACCCGGTGTCCCGCCTCCAAGCCAACCGGCCCATCCGGTACAACCTGGGGCTCCTTTACAGCCAGGTCAGCCTATGCAACCGGTGCAGCCTATCTATCCAGGTCAACCTGGTCACTTAGGTCAGCCCTCTCAGTCGGGTCAACCTGTTCATTCAAGGCAGCCCGCTCATTCCATTCACCCTACTCAGCAGCCGACTCATTCAATGCCGCAGCCAAATCAACAGATGCGCCCTACATATCAGGCTCCGCAGGGTTCCACTTTTCAGCAGCCTACTCATCCTCAGGGTGGTTATTATCCTCATGGTTAGTCTCAACCGAACTATAACCACCCCAGAGGCTCTCAGTATTATCCTCCTCCACCCGGTTCTACCTACGCTCAGCAGCCAAATCCAAATGCTGCTTATATGGGGCCGACGCCTAATCAGGGTCCGTATCCTCGTTATCAAGCCCCGCACTATGGTTACCAGCATCCAAATCAGTCTGGTTATACGAACTATGCCCCCTACGGCCAGAATCCTGCGGGATAGAACCCGTGGGGGCAGGGATATTCACAACCATCGTGGAGCATGGGTACTGGACCTCATCCTGGGCCTGGCATGGCAGTTAACCCTCCATTGCCGTTCCTGGCTACCTTGGAACTGCCGGACGTTTCAAAGTTGACCAATGATCTGATTTTACATAATCCATATTGGCCTCCGGTTCCCACCAAGATACCAGGTGATTGTCCCAAGTTTGAGGGAAAAGCTGGAGAAGACCCCCAGGCGCATGTGATGATGTATCACCTCTGGTGTTCGTCTAACTCTTGGGTCGACGATTCGATCCGTTTGCGTCTTTTCCAGCGTACTTTAACAGGAGCTGCTGCTAAGTGGTACATAGAGCTATCCCATGGTATTTTTCAGGATTTCAACTCGTTAGCCATGGCTTTCCTCACGCACTTCCAGTTACCGGTCCGGTATGAGGCCGGGATGCACCTCCTGACTTCTCTGAAGCAGGACAAGGCCACTCACATCTCAGATCACATTCATGAGTGGCGGCGCCATCGTTGATTGATCAAGTTTCACATACCTGATCAGATTTTGACTCACTGGTTCACCACCTCCTTTGTGAATAAAATCGCTCAGGATATCGCGATGGGAACGTGTGTGACAGAGGAACAAGCTATTGCGCGTGCCCAGTACCTGGATCTTGTCTATTCGCAGTCTGGCACGCTTTATGACATCTTGACTGATGCTCCATGGCCCGGAATCTCTAAGGCTCCGCCTACCCCTGCGGTGGATGGTGTCATTGGTTCCGTCTCTCAAAATTCGAAGAAGTCTTCGAATGGGAAGCAGAAGGCTAATTCTTCCGACAATACCTCTGCTAATCCTGCCTCATCCGATTCTGGTAAAACCGCGAAGGTGAATGCCGTCCAGGCCAATCCTGTGGACAAATCCTCCAAGGGGAAGAAGAAGGGCAAAGGCAAATCAAAATCTGATGCCCCGAAACCAGAATCTAAAAATCGAACTGAGGATGGCTCCCAGCGCAAACCGAAGTTCCCTTGCCTCATCTGTGAAGGGGACCATTATACTAAGGATTGTCCACGACGATCCGAGATTATTCAACTTCTTAAGGGCCCTAAAGGGACTCCGGCTGTTTTAAAAGAGCCATTTCCATCTCAGCAGACCCAGATGGTCGAACAGGCATCACCATCTGCACCGTTTGGGTCTCAGGTTTTCATGATGAAGAGTAATGCACCTATCACTGTCGCTACGCGGTCGAAGGATTACAATGAATCGCGGCAGGCACCCGGGAAGGCAGTTGCGGATGGACCGCCTCCCCCACCTGTCTCTGGTCCGTTGGAAATCGAGAAGCCGACTCTCGAACCCGTTGTGAAACCACCTCCCAAAGGTGTTCTTCGAAGATCCTCTTATAATCCAAATGCTCGTGCCGCTCAACATTACAGAATTGTTGAGGATCTGGCACAGGCACCATGTGCTATGTCTGCACTTGAGGTTCTCCAAATTTTTCCTTCACAGCGGAAGGCTTTACTGTCTGCAATCAGTGGCATCGATCCTGCCGACTCGAGCCTTCTCACCTTCGATCTGGAGAATTTTACTCCCCGACTTCCACATCAAATTGCTTTGGTCATTCAAGTCAGGATTAACGGTCTGAACATTCATAGGGCCGTCGTAGATGAGGGTGCATCTACCTGCGTTATGTCCTCCGCTTGCTGGAAGGCCATCGGCTCTCCAGCCTTGTCGTCATCTCCCAATGCCCTCGAGGCATTTGATGGTTAGGAATCTAAACCCCTGGGCGTTCTCGAGAGTCTCGCGATCACATTACAGGGAAAAACTGTCAACGTAGAAGTGGAAGTGGTTGACGCTAAACTCAACTACAATATACTTCTTGGCCGCAGCTGGACCCATGCCATGCTCTGCGTGCCGTCTACCGTCTTTCGATTCATTAAGTTCCCTCATGAGGGCAAGATTGTCACGGTGGATCAGTTGTCATTTTTCACCTCTAGCTCTGAGAACAACGTGCCATACGTGGATCAAATTCCGAATCCCCCAGACAGTATAGGACCTGGTCTCTTCAAAGACCCAGTCCTCATGGGTATATTCCCCGCACCACCACCGAATACCGCTCAAGTCAACATGTTGTCCAGGTCCGATGACCCCTGGCTTATTCCTACACCTGAGCAGGTATATGAGTTTGGAGAATCCATGCCTTTAACGCCAGTAGAGATCAGCTACTGTGAGATTGTTGCCGCATCGGATCCTCCACCTCCTCAGCATGCTCCGATGAGCATGGCTCTCGACGTCTACTCGCAATCCCCCTGGCTTGGTCAGGCTGATTCACCTGATCCTCTCAGAGAGACTTTTCCTTCATATGAGGCTATCATTGAAACTATGTCTCTTGAGGAGCTGCCCTGGGGCGATGGACATCATCGCTCCTCGTTTATGCCCAGCTTGGGGGCAATGACTGATTGTCTGGAGCGTTATGCTACTCAGGTTCCTTCCCCTCCTCTTCAAATGCCGATCTTGACACATGAGGTCTTTTCGGAGGGTAATCTGAGTAACATTACTCAAACTGTTCCAATCAACATCTCCGTTAAACCGGGGATTGTTGAGAATATTCATGTGGGTGTGACTTGTTCTCCCGAGGAGATTCAAGTCTATACTGAGCTTTTCAAAGAATTCAGAGATGTTTTCGCATGGTCTTACGAGGAAATGCCGGGAATTGACCCTAGTATTGTCGTGCATGAGATTCCAACCTATCCAGGTGCGAAACCCGTGCGCCAACGCTTACGTCCCATGCATCCTCGGAAAGCCGCCGCCATCAAGGCAGAAGTTGAAAAACTTCTGAACGCGGGTTTTATTTATCCCATCCCCCTTACAGAATGGGTGTCCAACATTGTCCCTGTCGATAAAAAGCAGGGTACAATTCGAGTATGTGTGGATTATCGCGACATTAATCGTGCCTGTCCAAAGGATAATTATCCCACTCCGTTTATCGATCAGATCATCGACGAATGTGCCGGGAGTGAGATCTATTCCTTAATGGATGGTTTCTCAGGTTATAACCAAATCAATATTGCACCTGAGGATCAACATAAGACCACATTCATCTGTCCATGGGGCACTTTCGCTTACAAAAAACTCTCGTTTGGCTTAAAGAACACTGGAGCCACATTTCAGCGTGCGATGTCCTACGCTTTTCATGACATTCTCCATATTGTTCAGCCTTATCTGGACGACTTGCCAACCCATTCGGGCAAGCGAGAGGACCATCCTGAGCATCTCCGCCAGATCTTTCTTCGTTGCAGACGCTACAATATCAGGCTCAATCCTCATAAGTGCGTCTTCTGCGTTGATTCTGGCCGTATTTTAGGCTTTATAGTCTCGAAAGACGGAATTCGCCTTGACCCTCTAAAGGTCGAGGCCATCGTAAATCTCCCATCACCCTCCTCCCTGTATCAGTTACAGAGTCTGCAAGGGAAAGCAAATTTTCTTAGGCGCTTTATCCCGAATTATGCCGAGGTGGCCAAAGGATTCACCCATTTGTTAAAGCAGAACGTCCCTTTTCACTGGGACGAAATTGCTCAGGCATCCTTTGAGAAGCTGAAGACATTGCTAGTCAATGCTCCGTTGCTTCGTCCTCCGGACTACCACCGCGACTTCACTTTGTATCTAGCCGCCGCATTTAGCACCATCGCCATGGTCTTGGTGCAGGATGACGAGAACGGTGATGAACATGTTGTTTATTACCTGTCTCGGAACCTTCTCGACCCGGAAACGCGTTATGCACATGTTGAGAAGTTGGCCTTAGCAACCGTACACGCCGTACAACGCTTTCGCCATTACATCCTTTTGCGCACGATAACAGTGGTTTCAGACTGCAACCCTATGACGTATATTCTTTCTAGACAATTACTGGGGGGCAAGTACTCCAAATGGATTGTAATCCTGCAGGAGTTTGACTTGGAGTTCACCACCGCCAAGTCAACTAAATCACTGGTCTTCGCGGATTTGATATGTTCTCTCCCTACAGACTCTGTTCCCTCACACTCTGAAGACCATATACCAGACGAAACGCTTTTTCTTATCAATACTCGTGATCCTTGGTACGGTGACATCATAGTGTATCTTCAGACCGCGACATTTCGGTCTGAGTTGGATAAAGCTGCCCGCCGTCGGATTCGGCACCAGTCCCAACCCTACCGTATAGTAGGAGATACCTTATATCGCATTGGAGTAGATTCGATGCTCCGACGATGCCTTACCTTGGAAGAAGCTGAGAAAGTCTTAAATGACTGTCACAGTGGCGCCTGTGGCGGACATATGTCCGGGTATGCTACTGCCCAGAAGATTCTACGGGCAGGTTATTTCTGGCCTTCCATATTCAAGGATTGTATCACTGCAGTCCGAAAATGTCATCCATGCCAGATTTTTCAGCGCAAGATGCGCGCGCCGCCGTTGCCATTGCATCCCGTTATCACCGTCGGCCCTTTTGCGAAATGGGGCGTGGATTTTATGACGTGTAACCCTCACTCGGCTGGGCGGCATGCGTATATCATTGTCGTCGTCGACTACTTCACTAAGTGGGCCGAGGCGATTCCTACACTAGCTGTTGACGGGAAAACGGCTGCTCAATTCATATTCAACCACGTTATTGCACGGTTCGGGGTTCCTCAAGCCATTGTCACTGATCACGGTACTCATTTCCGCGATTACATGATGGCGGAGTTGACTTCAACGTTGGGCTTGCGTCACGACAGCTCAACACCATACTACCCTCAAGCGAATGGTCAGGTTGAAGCGGTGAACAAGGTTTTGGTCACCATGCTTCAGCGAATGGTTGGGATTCATAAATCCAGTTGGCATCTCCAACTGTTCTCAGCTCTCTGGGCATACCGAACATCTGCTAAGAGTGCAACCGGGTTCACACCTTTCCAATTGGTGTACGGTCTGGAAGCTACTCTGCCGGTTGAATGTGAAATTCCTTCGCTTAAATTAGCTGTGGAGCTATTACCGGATACCTCTCCCGAGGAAGAACGTCTTCTGTATCTCGAACGATTGGATGAAACCCGTCGACTAGCTGCTTTGATCATCGAAGCACAAAAGAAGAGGGTCAAAACTCATTTTGATCAAACTGTTTCTCCCCGTTCTTTCATCGAAGGAGACCTCGTTCTCTTGTACGATCAGGCACATGATAAGCTTGGAGCCGGTAAACTCCAGCCTATGTGGCACGGTCCCTATATAGTAAAACGCGTTTTGAAAAATGGGGCCTACGAGCTTATAGATTACGAAGGAGTTCCGCTGGCGCAGCCCAGGAATGGGCTGTACCTTAAAAAGTACTATGCCTGAAGTGATTTCTTGGTGTGGTGTGTGTACATAGGTGTGTGATTGTCATTTGTGTGCATAGTGTGGTGTGCTTTGTAAACATCTTTCTACTGATCGGGTCTTCCTGGCTGTGTATATGTCTATTCATCCATTTGTTGGTTTCGCGGATGGTGCCTCCCGCAGTACCAGGAATCTGTCTTCCGCAGCCTGGGTAATCTACGATCCTGCTGGTGAGTTGATTGACCTGCAAGGTGTGTGTCTAGGACATACCACGAACAACATCGCGGAATATAGTGCCGTGTTGGAATTATTAACTGAAGCAGTAAACCTTGGTATCTGTGAATTGCTCGTGTATCTAGATTCACAACTTGTAGTGTTACAGTTGAACGGACACTATTCGGTAAGGAACCCGTCCATCTTATGTCTGTATTTGCGTATTCGATTACTGGAAAGGAATTTTGACTACATTACATATCATCATATACCCAGGCATTTGAATACATTAACAGATGCAGTAGCAAATTTGGTATTAGACAGACATTTGCGCAATTTATAAATCATCATCACATGTAAAGAAAGACTCATCCGGAAATAGATATGCATATATATATATATAGATATCGAAATGTTTACATAGAGTGTGTCACATAAAAATCAAAAAATATATACATAATCGTCTTAAGTACATCCGGAGACGGTATGTCTCTCAAAAAATAGGTGTGGTATAAATCCTAAGGACTAATCTGCATGGTGCTTATGATAGCACGTGACTGCACGCACTAAGCGCCTCAGGATTCAATGGATCCGACTCGGAACTCCCACCGTGTGGCGCTGGTATGCCATCGGTACGTCTGCTATCCGGGCATAGTCTGGAATCCCGTGGGAAATCCCCTTGAGGTTCTGGATCAGCTCCTCTCCTCCAGTGCCTTCTCCCTGAATCTCAGGGGCGAGTTGTGTCCTCCGGGAGATTGGAGACATCTCAGCTGGTCTCTCAGGTCCCACATCCGCATGCATATATGATTGTGTTAGGATGAATGTGTATTAACAAAAAAAAACATATAAATATAAAATCAAAAACATGAGGTCTTACCCAACTCCTCGTCCCAGTCGTCTCCCTCTGGCAGTGGGAGATCTGGGTCCTCGGTAAAGTCAGTTCCTGCATAGGGCCAGTCTTCCACGACAATCAGCTGGCGCCGTAACCACCTAAAAAACTCTGGCTTCCAAGACATCTGTTGGCCACCTCCAGATCTGGGCATCAATGTTTCCCAGCGAGCCATTCTTGGCTCTCGTGGTATCGGATCTGCCACTGCGGCCCCTTGGCCCTGGAAGATTGGTAAGCGTTCCAGAATGAACGATACTAGGATGGAACCATAACCGAACTGTTTCAGTTTCCCCTTTTTGCACTTTGTGAGCTGCCTTTTCATGTTGATTGTTACTGCTTCTGCCCAGTTAAACAGTAAGGGACCCATGCATTCTGAGGCCAGCAATAGTTGGGCCTTTGTGGCCTCATGCGGAGCCTGCGACCCAGTAGCCCGCGTGATGGTATGGAGAACCACTCTCAATGCCAGATCAGGGATAGTGTGGATATCCACCTTCTTGCTTCCTGATCCTTTTTGTGCCCCTCGGCACACCCGTGCCATCACTTCTTCCATCTTCTCCCCAGATGGTCTGCTTCCAGTCAATACAGGGATTGGACCTCTGCGGGACAATCCAGTGATGAAATAAACATCGGTGACCTTCAGTTCTAATACCTGGTCTCGTAACCTGAACACCTATTCATGTTCATCCCAGATACTGATTAAATACTGGAGGAGCTCGGGCTGAGCTCGTAAACATGGTGTGAGGAAGAAATTTTTCAATCCACAGTTTCTAAGTGCATTCATGCAAGCTTGACTTTGCATGGCTTGTTCATCCTCTTCTCCGTGCTCTCGTTCTTTCCATTCGATTGCCATTTTGAGTGATTACCTGCATTCATATGGTCAAAAACCCTTAGTTAGATCTTTGATGAGCTTCAAATTTCATGAAATTTGGTCTAAATGTCGAAATTTTGGGCGGATTTTTAGGTTCGGCCGCTGGCGCGGCTATTTTGTGAACAGTCGCGCCACGTGGCGCGAGCCCTTTGTATAAAAGATCTCATTGGCGCGGGTCCATGCCCGATACCCGCGCCAATGGGCACAGCCCTAAAATTTTAAAAGTCGCCACATAGAACTGATTTTCAAGGGAAAATTATTAAAAAATGAATGAAAATGAAGAGAAAAGGAGCGCCTCTTACCTGTGATAGACGAGAAGCTGAATGGTCAGCTGGATTTGTCGCAATCACCGTCAGAATTTTCTGCTCCAAATGGACCACTGTTTCTTTTCACCAAGGTAAATAGTAAAAGTAATTTTATTTTTACCAATTTGACATATTTATAACTTTTTCGGCGTTAAATGAGTTTTAAAAGTTATTTTTATCAAATATTTTCACATGTTATGTCGAAAATGGACTTTACGCTTGCTTGGTATGTGCAGCAGCAGGTTTTTGTGACTTAAACGATGGAAACGAGTTGTATTTTATACTTTTTCGGACTCGGTAAATACACGAAAAAGTCACTTTGGAGTCATCTTTCAGCTCTTTTCTGACTCTCTAAACATGAAAAGATTGCCGAGGCCCTTGTCGTTTCGATCTCGTTAAAATGGTCACGAATCGACATCCACCCAGTATAAGTTTAACCCTTTTTCGGGCTGGGATGGATTGATTACGAAAAAGGAATACCCTAGCCTATCGCGACTAGGAGGTTTTCCCGGATATTGTTTTCTACCTTTTCGGATCTGGGGAACTATTTACGAAAAGGGACCAGTGGAGTTTTCTTTTCCGCCGTCTTTTCAAACTCTCTAAACATGAAAAGACGCCGAGTTCTTCCTTTGTCAGACTCGTTAAACCCTGATGACATTGGATTCCGTCGCAATGACGTTCTCCGAGTTTCTCCTTCCTAGGACTCGTTAAATGCACGAGGATGGATTCGCCCGAAGGGCGGACTTATATCACAAGCATATGCTATCCCCTTCAAGCTTGTTATCAAAAATAATTGGGGTACTCGCCAGAAATGGTGGGGGAAAAATGGAACCATCGTCGTTGTCGTCGGCAGTATGTCGCTCTTGAACATGGCACTTGTCCGCATTCGTGTCGGGTTGGGGACATCTCATCTCGTTGCTTCACTTTGCCTCCATGGGTTTGGGTAATCCCTTTTGACCTCTCATCTGTTCATTGCCTCGTCACCATGACCTCTGATCCGTTGATGTCAAATACTGCCAAGTCCACTGTCGTGCTGTTTATATGTTCAAGAGAAGTTGGCCTCTGCAAATATCAACCTTCCTCTGTTTCTCATACGATCTTGATTCACAACAAAAACATCATGTTCCTCTGTCTCGTGTCGATGATGTGGGAAACATTATGGCCCACCTTCGATCAAGGTCACTTCCTGTTGACTTCAACTCATTATCCAGGAAGTTGGTCTAGAGATTCCTTATGGTACCTTGGAGCCTGCATGCCTCAATGGCAGGTTCGTCGCATTCGACGTGAGGTTTACATCATTGACCTCCGATCGAGTGATTCTACGAGTGTTCGACGTCAACTCATTTATTCGCACGCCGTAGATTGTACCTGTAGTACCTCGAGGGCCATTGTCATTATTAGTGGTTCATCTCGCGTCTGTTAACAGCTTTCATCATTGGATGGTAATCAGACGATGTTCTTGCATGTTCGACTTCAGCTCACATATTCGCATGCTTGAACTTGTACTCTGTTTGGGTCGAGATGGAGCGCAAGACCCTGGATTGTGTCTGTTGTAATCCAGGCTGCGATTGTGGATTATTACCATTATGTACATGACTCACTGATTGGATGGCTGCGACCATACCTGAGTCTATTTGTTTGATCCTAGTTGGATGGCTGCGCCCATACCCTGGATCTGGATTATAGCATACTCTGTTTCGGATGGCTGCGCCCATACCACATATATATCATGTACTTGAGATATCAGTTGTATCTTTCTGCGCAGGTTTTCCGACGGCGGGCCTTCAGTTGAACATGTTCTCGTAAAGCATTTCACCCCTCTCTCTCTCGGGCCTCATACTTTAGGGGGCATCTGTTACACAGTAATTTGTCATCGTCCCTACCATTCCCCGTCCCGCACAATGGAGGACCCATTTTGTGACCTGTGAACATTGTCATGCCTTGAAAACATCATCAATGCATTCCTCTAAGCATGAGCTTTAATTTCCCTTAAGACATCTCCTTGCAAAAATCTTGAAAAACATCCCTTTTTGCATTGGCGCGGGAAGACGGTTCAGTACTCGCGCCAATGGGGAAAATCCTGCAAAGAGGTCGCGCCAACTGGTGCTCTGTCCCAGAGCAGTAGTCGTGCCACCCAATTTAGGGACTATTTTTTAAATAAAGATGGCGAAAGTTGAGTTCCAACAAACTCAGAAACCATTGCCTATCTTGAGTTGGGAGGTTTGGCTGCGGGAGTTCTATGGAAGGGAAGTGGTTTTGCCACCTCCCATGGAACCTTCCTTGTTGATAGGGCCAATCCCATAATAATAGGGATCCCAACTCCCTCCTTCCCCGTCTATAAAAGCCTACTCAATCCCATGGCAAGCTAGTCTTGAAGTGCCTAAGCTTTGAATCTCCATATTCCCAAGAGCTTTTGTGCTGTAAAGAGCCCTCTTTTTCCCTTAAGGCCGACTCAAGCAAGGAGACCATCGTTGAGAGACTCTAGAGAGGTTTTCCCTTTCCTTGGCGAGCTTTGCGAGACGCGAACGACTGGAGACCCATCCGAAGGAGACCACGACGTCAGAACTTGGTTGTAATCTCTCTTCGTTTGTTATTTAATAGATGATTATGATTATGGTTCCACTCTGTTTTCCATCATGTTAATATGAGTAACGTCCTTTCTGACTGATGTTTAGTTACGTATGCTGGTTTCTATGCTTGTATCTGTTCGTTTCTTCCATGTGCAGGTGTTCATCCGCGGAGATCGTGGAGGGATTGTGATCTGCCGAGGCTGAGGAACGGGGACGCTTCTTCTTCAGATCATAGCATTGGAATCCAGGTAGGCTTCTATCTCTAGTCTTTCATTCGTAACTAGGAACTTGCATCGTAGCATTGTTTGATTGTTGCTAGACCCCTGCTGGGCTAGTAGGGATCGCCTCTGTCCGCAGAGGGGATTTACCTCCTCAACATGAGGACAGATAATGGTGGGGAGTTCTGCAAGAAGGAATTTGAAGAGTTCTGTAATAAGTATGGTATAGCACGACAAAAGACTACTCCATACACACTGCAGCAAAATGGAGTTGCAGAAAGAATGAACATAACACTGATGGAAAAGGCAAGAAGCATGCTCAATGGTACCGGGTTAGGACAAGAATTCTGGGCAGAGGTAGTGGAGACTGCATGCTATCTGGTTAACAGATCACCTTCATCAGTGTTGGAGGATAAGACCCCACATGAGGTATGGACTGGTAAGAAACCTTCTCTTTCACATATAAGGGTATTTGGATGTGATGCATATGTACATGTTCCAAAGGAGAAAAGGACCAAGTTGGATAATAAATCTGAAAGGTGCATCTTTATTGGGTATAAGGATGGTTTAAAGGGTTATAAGCTTTGGAACCCAGAAACAAGGAAGGTTGTGTACAGCCAAGATGTGGTGTTTAGAGAGGTGAAAGATGTTGTTAAACATGAATTCCTACCAAAGGAACCTGAGAAGATAGAGTTTGAGCTAAAGGAGGATGAATCAGACTCTACAACAGAAGAAGACTCATAAGATGAAGAGCCACAAACTCCAGCTTTGAGAAGATCAGTTCGGGAAAGAAGGCAACCAGAAAGGTATAGTCCATCTGCTTTCTGTTCAGGTTTTGCCTTAACTATAACTGATGATGAACCCAGAATTGTCAGGGAGGCAGTAGATTCAGAGGATGGAAAACTATGGAAGGAGGCCATGGTTGATGAAATGGCATCCTTGCACAAAAATGATGCATGGGATTTGGTGGAGTTGCCGACTGGAAGGAAGCCCATTGGGAGCAAATGGGTGTTTAAGAAGAAGATGAATGTAGAAGGCAAGGTGGAGAAATACAAAGCTCGGTTGGTAGCGAAAGGTTATTCCCAGGTGTTGAGAATTGATTTTGGTGATATTTTTTCTCCTGTTGCCAAGGTTACTTCTATTAGATTACTTTTATCTGTTGCTGCTGCATTTGATTTTGAGATAGAACAGATGGATGTGAAGACAACTTTTCTTCACGGGGATCTAGAAGAGGAGATCTACATGAAGCAACCGGAAGGCTTTACGGTGAAGGGTAAGAAAGAACTGGTATGCAGGTTGAAGAAGTCTCTGTATGGGTTAAAACAGTCACCAAGGATGTGGTATCAGAAATTTGATACCTATATACGGGGACTTGGCTTCACCAGAAGCAAGGAAGATCATTGTGTTTATTTTAAATTAATTGGTTATCGTGTTATATATCTGGTCTTGTATGTGGATGATATGTTGTTGATTGGAAATGACAAAGAAATTATCCAAGATTTGAAGACCCAACTATTCTCGAAATTTGACATGAAGGATCTGGGTGCTGCAAACTATATTTTGGGCATGGAAATTAAGAGAGATCGGCAAAGAGGAAGCTCTGGTTAAACCAGAGGAAGTATGTCGAGAATATATTGCAGAGGTTCAATATGCAGGATAGTAAACCGGTGAATGTTCCTATTCCTGTAGGTGTAAAGCTGTCTGCTGAACAGTGTCCCAAGACACAAGAAGAAGAGGAGTATATGTCTCGTGTTCCATATGCAAGTGCAGTGGGTAGCCTGATGTATGCAATGGTCTGTACTAGACCAGACATCGCACATGCAGTGGGAGTATTGAGCAGGTTTATGTCAAACCCAGGGAAGGAGCATTGGACAGTAGTGAAGCGGGTTTTCAGATATTTACGTGGCACTAGTGATTATGGCTTGTGCTACCAGGGAAGACCAGGATTGGAAAGAATGTTGGAAATTCGTGGTTTTGTTGATGCAGATTGGGCTGGAGATCTGGACCAAAGAAGATCTACAAGTGGGTATGTGTTTAGCTTATTTGGAGGCGCAGTCAGTTGGATGAGTAAAAGACAGTCTGTAGTGGCTCTTTCAACTACAGAGGCAGAATACATAGCAACCACTCATGCAAGCAAGGAAGCAGTTTGGTTGCAGAGATTGTGTTCAAGTATGGGGTTGGTACAGCAAGCTATAAGGATAGACCGTGATAGCCAAAGTGCAATTTTCTTGGCTAAGAACCCTGCTTATCATTCAAAGACAAAGCACATTGATGTTCAATATCACTTTGTTAGAGATATGGTTGAGGCTAAAAGGGTGTTGCTGGTAAAGGTGGACACTTTGAAGAATGTTGCAGATGCATCATTGACGAAGTCTGTGAGCACTCAAAATTTCTCTTGGTGTAGAGAAACAATGGTGTTGAAGAATTGGGCAATGACTAAGCTCTCCTGTGGCCCCCGTGGAAAGAAAACAACAAGTGGGAGAATGTTGGGTATGTGTTATATTCTTTCCACAACTAAGCACGCGTCGGGGGGATAGCCTCCCTTGCCGCCGGCGCAATGGGGGTCACAAGGGTGTGATAGCCCCTGTATTCTGGGGTGGGGGTTCCGGGTGGGCCGCCTTATGAAAATTTTTGGTCCTTAATTTCCGGCGAGTAGTCCGCGTCCATGGTTTTGCACATGGTATTGGGGTACGATGGTTTTCGGCCCCTGGTATTTTTGTAGATCCAGTCAAGGGAACTACGGTTATGTTCTAATCCAGGGTTTATGGATTGGGGTTTATGTATGCTTCGGCATGTATATATATATGTGTTGTAACACTAAAAGGAATATAATGAAAAATCAAGCCGGTCGTCCTGATTTGGGATCCAGGGGAAAATCTGTTTTTATCCTTGCTTTATGTTTATGGTGTATGCTCTCGCTTATTGTTTGTTTGCTGTGTATTCGTGTAGATAATTTTTGTTCATGGTTAAACCTACATAAAACCTACAATGTTCTCTTGAGTTTTGGCTTCCCACAAAATACGTGTTGCACCTTCCAACCTTAATGAAGCAAGCTGAATCTTGGTGTCATCATCCTTGATCCTTTGTATCATGCAATACACTTCAAGTGGATGAACACAATTATGTAATCTCTCAACATTTACCTCTCCATTATACATAGGAAATTCAAATTTAATGTCAAGTTTCAACAATGGAGTTTTACGATGTCCCTTTGGAGAATGTGAAGGTGTTTGTGAAGGGATTATTGTGGAAGATGATGGTGGGGATAGAGGTGAAGGGAATGGTGGTTTCAAATGTGGTTTTCCGCCATTCCATCCATTACCTTTTGGAGTCTTGTCTCCATCTCCTCCATATCCTTTTGAAGACTTATCTCCCTTTAGAGGATTGGAGTTCTCACCTTGCAATATTGTATTTCTCTCTTCATAGAGAAATTTCACCATTTGTGTCATGTCAAAAAATGTTTTTATGAAATCCTCTTCATCCTCTGACATATTTTTAGGCTCTTCCTCATGTGACATGACTTTTGAAGCTC